>JADLZN010011687.1:135557-161161 GCA_018155175.1 Sinocyclocheilus anophthalmus | reverse complement strand
CTCCCTTTTCTGTCCAAGACACTAGAAAAGATAGTATCCTCACAATTATATACCTTCTTAGAGAAAAATGGTATCTGTGAGGATTTCCAGTTCGGATTTAGACCGTAGCATTGTACTGAGACTGCTCTAATTAGAGTTACAAATTACCTGCTCTTATCGTCTGATTGTGGTTGTATCTCTCTATTATTGCTATTGGATCTTAGTGCTGCATTTGACACTATCGACCACAACATCCTTTTGCATAGACTAGAAAACTTTGTTTGCATGAACGGAATATATTAGCATGGTTCAAATCGTACTTGTATGACCGCCATCAATTCGTTGCAGTGAATTAAGAGGTATCATATCGATCACAAGTGCAGTTTGGAGTACCTCAAGGCTCAGTACTAGGACTGTTGCTTTTCATGCTTTGCATGTTACCCTTGGGAGATATAATCAGTAAGCATTGTGTTAGCTTTCACTGTTATGCTTATGATACTCAGCTCTATATTTCTTCGCAGCCCTGCGAAACATACCAATTTGAAAAACTAATGGAATGCATAGTCGATATAAAAACTGGATAACAGGTAATTTCTTACTGCTAAATTCTGAAAAAACAGATGTGTTAATTATAGGACCTAAAAACTCTGCATGTAATAGCCTAGAACACTGTCTAACACTTGATGGCTGCTCTGTCAGTTCTTCGGTCATCAGTTAGGAACCTAGGTGTGCTATTTGATAGAAATCTTTCCTTTGAAAGCCACGTTTCTTGCATTTGTAAAACTGCATTTTTTTCATCTCAAAAATATATCTAAATTACTACCTATTCTCTCAATGTCAAATGCAGAAACATTAATCCATGCGCTCATGACCTCAAGGTTAGATTATTTTAACGCTTTATTGGGTGGTTGTTGTGCACGCTTAATAAACACCTCCGCTGGTCCAATGCAGCCAGCTAGAGTTCTTACTAACCAGGAATTATGACCAGATTACCCGGTTCTGTCACACGGCACTGGCTCCCTATTAACATCGTCTAGATTTTTACATCTTGCTAAATGACTTATCAAGCCCTGATGGTTTAGCACCTCATATTTGAACGATTTCTTGTTACTACAGTCACCACTCCCCGTCCGCTCGTTCCCTCAAAACTCGGCCATTGGATAGACCTGAAATATCAAATCAACTGCGGGGCGGCAGATCCTTTTATTTAGGCTCCCAAAATCTGGAATACCCTCCTCCATTGTTCCGGAGGCAGACACACTTTTGTCAGTTTAAATCTAGATTAAAGACCATCTCTTTAACCTGGCTTACACATATCACACTAATACGCTTCTAATATTCAAGTCCATTAAAGGATTTTTAGGCTGCATAAATTAGGACAACCGGAACCGGGAACACATCCCAAAACACCCGGTGTACTTGCTACATCGTTAGAAGAACGGCATCTACGCTAATATTAGTCTGTTTCTTCCTTATTCCGAGGTCACCGTAGCCACCAGATTCAGTCTTTATCCAGATCAGATGGTCACTGCAGTTTCCCGGATCCAGTACGTATCCAGCCCATATTGTGGATCAGCACCTAGAGAGGACCTCTACAGCCTTGAAAGACAGCGGAGACCAGGACAACAAGATCAGCCCCAGATACAGATCCCCTGTAAAAACCTTTTCTCAGACGACCACCGGGACAAGACCACAGGAACCGTCTAGTCCTCTGCTCAATGTGACTTTGCTGCAGCCTTGAATTTAACTGCTGGTTTCGTCTGGTAAGAGGAGAACTGGCACCCCGGACTGAGCCTGGTTTCTCCCAAGGTTTTTTCTCCATTCTGTCACCAATGGAGTTTTGGGTCCTTTCCTCTGGCTTGCTTAGTTGGGGACACTTCATTTCTAGCGATATCGCTGACTTGATTGCAAAGATACTATTTAAAATGAACTGAGCTGGATGATGACATCACTGAAATTCAATGATGGACTGTCTTTAACTGAAAAATGTGTGTTTACTATTGTCATTTGCATTATTGACACTATTTTCCTAATTAATGCTTTTCAGTTGCTTTGACACCATCTGTATTGTTAAAAGCACTATATGAAATACAAGGTGACTTGACTTGACTTGACTTGTTGTAGTAGTGGCAGTGATGCAAAAACGGGGTAAGCATTATATGCAGTGCATAGGGGTGCCACACATAGGGGGGCGCCACTTTGCCAAAATCATTATGTGAAAATCTTGTTTATTTTTATCTTAATTATGTAATGAAACATTTTTATCTAATGGTTTTTAGCATTTTAATGAGTTCAAAAATTTATTTATTAAAAACTTAAGACGCGGAACGGCGGTATCTCTTTGCGACCACAACAAACGGGAGACTTTTCAGACACGCACTCCAGCTTGCCCTCAGTGCGCGAGTCAAACGAGCGCGGAAAAGGTACAGGAGCCAAATGAGCTTCAGTAGAACAACAGTGAACTGCAGTCAGATGAGATGCTGTCAGTAATATGTCAATAAAAATGAATTTTCCTGTCCTGTCAGACGTTTTACCATGCTTACGGCGCACGCTCTTTAACTGTACGCGAATATTGGTGGACGCTCTATATCAACGTCATCGTTAAAATAAACCTCACAAGAACTATGACTATACATCGTCAGTTAGTCTGTATTACCAAAATTGCGAATAAGCTGCAAAACGCATGTATACATGCATCAAATTTTAAGAACGTCTCTCAAATGCATGTACTGAAATATTCTGTGATTTGAGATTACAATAGGGTGCAAGATGACAGCCTATGTAATTTTTTATTTGTAATTTAACCTGTTAACCCGCACCTGGACGCCGGCGCACTGAACGCTCTTTGTTTGCATGTGTCAATGTTTACGAATAGATTAAATGAAAAGGGACATAATTAATCTTTACAAACTATATATCATTATAAAGGTTTAAGCCTCAAGCATCGATGATAGATCGATAGATGTTTTTCAATGGAAAGCTTATAAAGAATGCATTTAGTTACATTACTTTCAATTTTAGGTCATTAGCATATGCTTTTAACTCAAGCGACTTTACAAATGAGGACAATAGAAAGCAATCAAATCAACAAAAGAACAATGATACAAGTGCTATAAATCTCAGTTAGCTTAACGCAGTACACGTAGCAAGGTTTTTTTTAAATAATATAATAATAAAAAGAAAACTGATAGAAATAGAAAAGACTATAGCCAGCTAGTGTTAGAGTTCTTTTTGCTTTAACTGTATCATACTGAAAAGAAAACGATAGAAAGACAAAAGATTAGAAAGCAAGTTTCTTTTTATTTTTAAATAGTGCAAGTCTAAAGGGACAGTGTGTGGTTTTTTTTTTCTTTTTAAAATAGAATTAGAATAGAGAGTGCTAGAGTTAGGGTCAAATAAAGATGAAGAGATGTGTTTTTTAGCTGATTCTTGAAGATGGCTAAGGACTCCGCTGCTCGGATTGATGGCAGTCCAATTCCCCGAGGGACATTTAAGTTTAAAAGTCCGAAAAGGTGATTTTTTGGTCTTCTTTGGTATGGCCATATGGGATATATATATCTAGGACGGTACCGACACCCGGTATGTAATATCTGTCCTGGGTCTAAATTAATGAAAGAACTGTAGTATCGATAACCTGACGTTAATGGTTTTTTTTTTTTTTTTGCATCGTACTAAAGAAAATTAATAAAACCACCTACATTTATCTAGCTAATATATACATTCTCTTGCAAATTCTTCCACAGCGGCCCCAGCTTTTCTTCAAATCATTGTCTATGATTGCATTTTTGTCTATCGCAATTTCAGAGCGAGATTCGCGCTCACGCGGAGAGCTTCAGCAGCCGCACAACATGAAAGATCTGTTTTAAATTAATGGATAGAAGAGAGCACTAACATTCCAACTTCTGCTAGACTTTTAATAGGCCTTGGCGCTTTTTATCCAATTACAGATTATTTTATTTCGATTTTGGCTTCTAAGCATTATACAAAAGAAGACATGAAGCTATTAAAAACTAGCTGCGTTTCGTCTTGTGCAACTTCTTTCCCTTCACAGCGGTGCACATTCGTTCCTCCCTAAAACCCGAACTTAACATCAGAATCAGCTCAATCGGTGATTGTTGTAAGACGCTGTCTTTACTGTTACTAAATTGCGGGACATGTTTGATAATAAAACGTTGAAAGCACAATCCGCACAAGAGACGTTGTTCCTCAGGCTGAAATGTGTGCGCGCGGCACACTCCAAAACGGACAAACAAATTACACTTAGAGCCTCGGGTGCATGTCCAAACGATCAAATACACACAAAAAATGTCAAAATGGCCGGCTTGGAAAGTATTTACTTAAACACAGTTTATGTCTTAAAGTGGACGAGAACAGTTGGGAGAAAAGCCGATGTGTTAATATATTGTCTTAAAGTGACAGACTGGCACTTGGTCCATCAAAATGCAAAGAGAAAATCACTCACAGCTTTTAATCTGAATAATGTTATAGCTTTAATAAGCATTAATATATCAATACATACAATGAAAACTATGTGTTAATTTACATTTGATTACTTTTAGATTTATTTTGTAGGCTATTACATACCTGAACAGTAATGCTAGTAGAACTTCATGGAAAAATGACAAAACTGTTTATTTCATTTCATTTGTATACTTGTTTTATTGTATTTGTCAGTTTGTTATACTTTGTTTCTTTGTTCATGTTCTTAATGTATCTTATCTTATGTATAAAACACAAAAACCTGCACCTGGTGCATTTACAAATTTAGGTTCTATATTATTTCATTACTATTTATTTTACATTTCGAATATAAGCATGTTAATGCAGCTCTTATTTGTCATATTATATAAATAAATAGATATAGATAAATAAACAAAAAGTACCGATAGATCCGTTAAAGTACCGAATTGATACGCATATCGGTAAGAGTAGTATCCCTTTACGTAACGATACCCATTCCCGAGATTATATATTATATATATACAGTGGGTACGGAAAGTGTTCAGACCCCCTTAAATTTTTCACTCTTTGTTATTTTTCAGCCATTTGCTAAAATCATTTAATTTTATTTTTTTTCCTCATTAATGTACAAAGAGCACCCCATATTGACAGAAAAACGCATAATTGTTGACATTTTTGCAGATTTAATTAAAAAGAAAAACTGAAATATCACATGTCCTAAGTATTCAGACCCTTTGCTGTGAAAACTCATATAATTTACTCAGGGGTCCATTTTTCTGATCATCCTTGAGATGGTTCTACACCTTAATTGGAGTCCAGCTGTGTTTGATTATACTGATTGGACTTGAATGGGAAAGCCACACACCTGTCTATGTAAGATCTTACAGCTCACAGTGCATGTTAGAGCAAATGAGAATCATGAGGTCAATGAACTGCCTGAAGAGCTCAGAGACAGAATTGTGCAAGGCACAGATCTGGCCAAGGTTAAAAAAAAAAATTCTGCTGCACTTAAGGTCCCTAAGAGCACAGTGGCCTCCCTTCCTTAAATGGAAGACGTTTGGGACGACCAAGAACCCTTTTAAAGAGCTGTCCGTCCGCCAAACCGAGCGATCGGGGGAGAAGAGCCTTGGTGAGGGAGGTAAAGAAGAACCCAAAGATCACTGTGGCTGAGCTCCAGAGATGCAGTCGGGAGATGGGAGAAAGTTGTAGAAAGTCAACCATCACTGCAGCCCTCCTCCAGTCGGGGCTTTATGGCAGAGTTGCCCGATGGAAGCCTCTCCTTAGTGCAAGACACCTGAAAAAACCCTGCAGGACTCCAAGATGGTGAGAAATAAGATCATCTGGTCTGATGAGACCAAGATAGACCTTTTTGGCCTTAATTCTAAGCGGTATGTGTGGAGAAAACCAGGCACTGCTCATCACCTGTCCAATACAGTCCCAACAGTGAAGCATGGTGGTGGCAGCATCATGCTGTGGGGGTGTTTTTCAGCTGCAGGGACAGGACGACTGGTTGCAATCGAGGGAAAGATGAATGCGGCCAAGCCCAGGGATATCCCTGTACGAAAACCTTCTCCAGAGTGCTCAGGTCCTCAGACTGGGCCGAAGGTTTACTTTCCAACAAGACAATGACCATAAGCACACAGCTAAAATATCGAAGGAGTGGCTTCACAACATCTCTTTGACTGTTCTTGAATGGCCCAGCCATAGCCCTGACTTAAACCCAATTGAGCATCTCTGAGAGACCTAAAAATGGCTGTCCACCAACGTTTACCATCCAACCTGACAGAACTGGAGAGGATCTGCAAGGAGGAATGGCAGAGGATCCCCTGAAAAACTTGTTGCATCTTTCCCAAAAAGACTCATGGCTGTATTAGATCAAAAGGGTGCTTCTACTAAATACTGAGCAAAGGGTCTGAATGCTTAGGACCATGTGATATTTCAGTTTTTCTTTTTTAATAAATCTGCAAAAATGTCAACAATTCTGTGTTTTTCTGTCAATATGGGGTGCTGTGTGTACATTGAGGAAAAAAATTTTTTACTTAAATGATTTTAGCAAATGGCTGCAATATAACAAAGAGTGAAAAATTTAAGGGGGTCTGAATACTTTCCGTACCCACTGTATATATATATATGCTAAATTTTCCCAAAGTGTCTTCCAAAGACACCAAAATTGTGTGTGTAGCACACTGTTGTCAGGAACTATTACCATTTTAATTTAGGTAGATCATTTTCAGCTGTGAGTCCCAAAATGCGGGGTGCAGATTAACAGGTAGCACAAGTAGGCTAAATGTGAGCACAGGGCAATTGAACTAGAAAACATTCTCTATTTTTTCTTTAATTTGTACATTACGAAAATTAAACAATATTTAAATGCATAAAATAACTCATTTTACATTCTGGCATTTATGTGCTGTTGACTTCTGCCTTTTTCCACATTATTGCAGATGGGGATTCAAAAGATAACTTTTTTTTTTCTTCTCCTTTGTATGGAGCTCGATTTAGGTTTGACAAAATGGTTGCAATGAATTCATTTTGACAACTAATAGTGTTAAACATTAATATATATTTTTTCATAGTTCATTGATTATATAAAATTCAGTGAAGGTTGACTAAACTTTGAACTATCTGCATTTCTCATCCATGAGTGGGCCTATGCAGTGATGGAGAACAAGCTTTTGGGCTGTTGAGACCCAGAACCAAGCTGACTGAGCAATAAAGCTAGAGTGAGCCCTTTTATTAAAATACCTGGAGGTAATACAAAAATAATTAAAAAAAATGGTCATATTCACTCAATTACCTGATCTAATTTATAACTTCACAAATTCTCAATTACAATTACATACAAATGAGTTGTGTTTTAGGCACTAAAACAGTCCAGTATAGTCAAACAGGCTCCATTTCTATATGGAAATAATGAAGATTTCTGTGCCACCACAGACTGGTTTCTGGCCCCTTCCTGACCACCCCTATGAAAACATCCTGGCTCCACCACTGCCTAAGAGGGCAAATATCAGTTCGGTTATGAGTATCTCTATTGCAAAAAAAAAACATGTTTGTGAATGTGCATTTGATTTACATTTGAGAGAAACTGAGAAGATTGTAAAAAAGGATACAAACTAGCCACCTTTCACTGAAAATTGCCGTTTTGAATTTAAAATAGGCCATCTCTGTGATTCAAGTAGATCCGATGAGTTGAAAACTCTTGCTACTTCATACTTCAATACAAAACAATGCTGAATTTTGACAAAAAAAGGAGATTTTTAAATGCTATAATTGTGATTTTATGTCTAAATATAAATCCATTAGCAAAACGTGAAAAAAAACTATATTACAAAGTGGAAATGGTAAATACACCAATAATGATCTCGGCTGGCCCATGTATTATCATAGTGGAATCTGAAAGTATTTTAATAGTCTGCCCTATTTGTTTTTCTGCCAGGTCTTCTGACAAATCTTCAACTTAGCATGGCTGATTTTCCCATGAATTATCTCCTACAAGTAAAACTGAAAAATTCAGATGTTCTTTAAAGTAAAATACTTACAGTGGTTCTAATTTTAATAAAATGTGCAAATATGAAAAACTTTGCGGCAAATAATAATATATATATAATCTAAATTCAAATTACCTAACTAAAAAGTGAGCAATATTGCATGTTTGAAAATAAAAATGAATTAAAAAATGTGTTCTACTGTCTGGGGTCCGCCATCAGGAGTTAAAGGGGATGTTATGTGACACATCCCACCCCCCCTCCCTTTTTTTCACTCCTGATGAGTTTGTATAAGCTAGTGAATGGGCTTTTGGTCACTGACTTACAGAAAGTTTTCTGCAGGAGTTAGTATTAGGGGCTACTAAATACAGGGGGCGCCAACACTGATCTTGCATACCCCTCGGCAAATGTGCAGTTGCGCCCGAGTAGCGGTAAGCTACATTGACTGTCAAGTGAAATGTGTAGAGTGAAATGAATGAAAAGTGTAGATCGTGGCAATTCATTATATATTATATGATATATAGTTTGATATCCAATCAGAGGCGTTTTGAATTGTCAACGCAGAGAACTCTGGAGTTGTTCAGTGTTCAGAGTTGTGCGCGCTCTGAGTGAATCAGCATAAACAACAAACTGCCATTGCATGACATTGCAGCTTCAACTTTTAATTTGTTATATGAGTTAAGGTAGTTATAAAATTGCCCAAGTCAAGTAAGAAATGCCCCTGTGGAAATCAGTTAATTTCTGATGCTGATTTACATATATACAGTGGTGGCCAAAATTATTAGAACACCCTAGTATTTTCAGCAGCTAAAAATGCTTTTAAGTCAGTTATTTCTATCTTTTGCTGTAGTGTGTCACAAGAAAATATCAGTTTACATTTCCAAACATTCATTTTGCCATTAATTGTAATAATCCAGTTAGATTTTTGTCAGCGCTCCACACAGAGATCTGATCTGATCATCATCAGGTTTCTTGAAGCATCTTGGGAGACGTTGCCACAGTTCTTCTGGATTGAGTCTCAGTTTGTTCTGTTTCTTCATGTCATTCCAGACAGACTGGATGATGATCCAAAGTAACGTCTCGGTTACATACGTAACCCTCGTTCCCTGATGGAGGGAATGGAGACGTTACGTCGAACGACATATGGGGTCTCACTTGGGAGGCCAATCATCTCTGACTTTAAGAGAAAACGCCAATGAATTTTGGCTTGTGGATTTTGCATACCTGAGCCACTCCCTGTGCATACTGGTATAAATAGGTGACAGGTGCATCCACTCTTTAGGTTTTATGCTGAGGAGCCGAGAAAGTGTCCCGGCAACAGCGAATGGTTCAAGGTTGTGGCATGGGGACACAACGTCTCCGTTCCCTCCATCAGGTACATAACAGAGACGTTCCCTATCTGTCATTCACTATGAGTTTTATGTCGTGACGACATTAGGGGTCTATGGAAAACGCCACAACCTGAACACCGTCACAACCCTGTGGCGCCACAATTGTTGACAAGCCATAGCATGTCACAAAAGCTACACTAAGGTCGTAACCTTCCCAAAACCCCAGCGCAAATTCACTGACCTTGATACCAAATGGTGAGTACATCGCTGCTGGAGAAGGCCATGCTGCTGTCCTGTCCACAAAATGTTTTGGAATGTCTTTCAACCTTCAGTGAATTATTGCTTCAAATCTTTCCTGTTTGTTCTTTCAGACCGCTAAAAAATTGCTACGGAGACCACATCCTACCCAGATGGAGGTGACATGTGGAATACTGATATGGACTGACCCAGGAGCAGTACTACATATGTAATGGGTCTCGGAGGCAGGTTCTACCTTAGAGTAAGGATGGAACAACTGCCTGGAGAGACAGACAGAGCGGGTCTGTCAAGGGAAGACATGGGTTTACCGAGAGGGAAACCTTACCGTGGAATAATCACATAGGGTATTACCCGAGGGAATCAACCCCTATGGACACCTACCGATTACCGGGCTGGCCATGGGGGACCCCGGCATGCAACAACATTACTGTCCTGGCGTCAGACTACTCCGCCAAGGCGATGCTCGACCAGGGTTCACCAACCGGGGAACTCTACTGGGAGAAGAAAGGCACTCGCATAGAATAGAGAATACAATAGAATTTCTTTGTTGTTATTGTATGCATACAACTTTCATTGTACCCACCAACAAAATTTCACATGCAAACTCCACACTAATGCAGTTTTAAAAAATTTCATAATAAAAGTAACAATCTAATATATAACCAGTCACAACACACTTAATAAGCAATACTATAAATCAATCAATCAATGACCCACAAAACTTATTAAATTACTATTACAACTCTAAAAAAAGTTTGTTTGCTTGATTCAGAGCATTAATGGCTCTGGGAATAAAACTGTTCCTCAAACGTGAAGTACGGGCATAAAATGTCTTATAGCGCCTACCAGATGGCAGTAGCTCAAACATGTGGTGGCATTGATGTGTGGAGTCCTTACAGATGCTGATAGCCTTTGCTAGACAGCATGACCTATATATATTTTCTAATGCTGGTAGTTCAACTCCGATTATCCTCTGTGCTCGCAAGACAACCCTCTGGAGTGCTTTCCTATCATTAACTGTACAGCTAGAAAACCATACAGAAATGCAATATGTTAGAATGTTTTCTATAGTACACCGATAAAAAAGTGATCAGCATCTGTTGAGGCAAACAAGCTTTCCTTAATGTCCTTAAGAAAAACAGTCTTTGCTGAGCTTTCTTTACCAATGCAGTCATATTTGTGGACCAAGTAATGTCCTCTGTGATGTATGTGCCCAAAAACTTGAAACGGGGACACTATACTGTCAACAAGCACCGTCCTTCGGATGAGACGTTAAACCGAGGTCCTGACTCTCTGTGGTCATTAAAAATCCCAGGATGTCTTTCGAAAAGAGTAGAGGTGTGACCTTGGCATCCTGGCCAAATTTTCCCATTGGCCTCTGACCATCATGGCCTCCTAACAATCCCCATATCTGCTGATTGGCTTCATCACTCTGTCTCCTCTCCACAAATAAAGCTGGTGTGTGGTGGGCGGTCTGGCGCACTATGGCTGCCGACGCATCATCCAGGTGGATGCTGCACACTGGTGGTGGATGAGGAGATATCCCCTGACAATGTAAAGCGCTTTGAGTGCCTAGAAAAGCACTATATAAATGTAATGAATTATTATTATTATTATTATAAACACTGGAGCATATTCCAGCTGCTGTGCTCTCCCAAAACTGACGATTAACTCCTTAGTCTTCTCTGTATTCAGGGTCAATTGGTTCTTAGAGCACCAGCTTACCAAGATCTCTATCTCCCCTCTGTAGGCTGATTCGTTGTTGTTAGTATTCAGTCCAATCACTGTTGTGTCATCCGCAAATTTAACTATAATGTTATCGGAAGATGCAGGAACACAATCATGTGTGAAGAGGGAATAAAGGATGGGACTCAGTACACATCCTTGCAGCATGCCAGTGCTCAATGTTATAGTTGAAGACAATTATGTGCCCAGTCTCACCACCTGGGGGCGTTCTGAGAAGAAATTCAGGATCCAGTTACATAATAATGAACTGAGTCCTAAGTCATGAAGTTTAAGAATAAGCATGCTGGGTATGACTATTAAAAGCAGAGCTAAAATCGATATAGCATATGTGCCATGTCCATCCAAATGGGACAAGACAGAGTGAACTGTCAATGAGATGGCATCCTCTGTAGATCTGTTAGCCCTGTATGCGAACTGATACGGGTCCAGAGAGGTAGGAATAGTCTTAATGTGTGAGAAAATCAGTCTTTCAAAGCACTTCATTATTACTGGAGTTAATGCAACTGGACGATAGTCAGTTTCTTTGGTACCTCCTCAATGCACACTGTACCTCATGCGTACTTAGTGCAAGTGCCTGTTCATCCTCTGCTGCAGTAACTGTTGTATCTGTTGTGGTGTTGTCCACTTCAAATCGAGCAAAAAAGGTGTTAAGCTTGTTAGTCAGTGTTACATCATCATTGGGACAGACAGAGTTTCTCTTTTAATCAGTAATACTCTTTATACCTTGCCACATACTCCGAGTGTGATGATTTTCTACCCTTCGTCTATAGATGTCTTTTGCCTTTTTTATGCCCCTTTTCAAGCGTGATTTTGCCTCTTTATATGCTATAGTGTCACCAGATTTAAAAGCCTTATTCCGTACTCTCAAAAGATTCTGTACCTCTGTATTCATCCATGGCCTCTGATTCGGAAACATCTTTATGTTCTTGTGTGCTGTGACACTGTCCACACAGCTATTAATGTAAAAGTCTCGGTTTACTCCTCTAAATTCACCTCTGTGCCATAAGTGGCCTGCTGTGCAAACAGTTCCCATGGAGTCCTTTCAAAACAGTCCTGAAGTTGTGCAGTAGCTTCTTCAGGCCTTATTTTGAGGTCTTAATTACTGGTTTCTTCCTATGGACAACAGGTCTATATGCTGGTACTAAGAACAGTGAAAGATGATCAGATTGCCCCAATGGTGTGTTAGAAATAACTCTATATGAATCTTTGACATGTGTATATACATGGTCTAAGGTACTTGAACCCCTAGTAGGACAATGTACATGCTGATAAAATTTCTGGAACACAGTCTTTAAATTAACCTGGTTAAAATCCCCTGCAACAATAAAAACACTGTCCGGATAAGAGTCTTGCTGTTTACTGATGGCCGAATGCAGCAGTGCCAGTGCTTGCTTAGCATTTGCTTGAGATGGAATATATTCGACCATGATGATGACAACAGAAAATTCCCGAGGCAGGTGAAACGGCCTGCATTTCAACAACAAATATTCCAGTGCGGGTGAGCAAAAGTTCTCGATTCCAACATGATTAGTACACCAGTCCTTATTGATGTAAATACAGAGTCCGCCGCCTCTGCTCCTACCGGAATCCTTTGTTAATTCCACGGCCTCTTCAGGAACCAGTGCGCTGAGCCACGTCTCAGAGACAATCAGCACGCAGAAGTCTCAAAGGTTTCTGTGTGGAAAGCCACAGCCGTAGCTCATCCATTTGGTTAACAAGTGAACAAGCATTTGTGAGAAAAACACTTGGTAGAGCAGGCCTATGTGGAGCATTCCGGAGTCTGGCATGCACACCTGCACGCCGTCCCCTCTTTTGCCTCCTCTCTCTGCATCGTCTTCTTCCGGACGGTATAGTGATCCACAGAGTTGTCGGCGTTCTGACCAATTCCCCCGGTATGCTGTCAAAATCACCGAAATCACCAAACTTGTTCAACCCCGTGTGAGGGGGAATGGCACAGTAAGCGTGACACCGAGCTAGATCTTCCCGCCAATTACCTGTTACCCAACACACGGTAAGAAACCGGCTCTACACGAAGGTTGTATAACCTCGCAAACGTGTTAGGTGTCGCCCAGCCTGCAACTCGACAGATGTTTGCCAGAGAGGCGCTGTGCGCCAGCGCCCATGAGGCGGCAACATATTGCGTAATGCTCTTATGGGACACAGCAATGCCAAGGCTGGATCTGCCTCCTCCGGGGGCAACGCTTGCAGGTTCACCACCTGATCTCAGAAGGGAGTGGTGGGAACCTTGGGCACGTATCCAGGCCGGGGTCTCAGGACAACGTGAGAGTAGGCCGGCCCGAACACAAGGCACTCTTCACTTACTGAAAATGCTAGGAGGTCCCCGACCCTGTTGATGGAGGTGAGCGCAATCAGGAGCAGTGTCTTAAGAGACAGGAACTTTAGCTCAACTGAATCGAGTGGCACCAAAGGGACAGTCGACGTACCTGCAGTGGTGCAGCAATGGGGAGTTGCGCTGGGTGGCCCAGAAGGCATCGCGTTCTGAGTCATCACAGCAAAACTCCCCGTGTCCCCGGGGGGACTGGCCAGAGATGCGTGTAGAGGTAATGCGTCCCGGAGCCGTGACCTCTTGGCCACTGGCAATAGGGGGCGTCATGGGTGAGAGTGAGGAAGCGGTGCGTCGCTCACTGTCGACACACGAGCCTCGTAACTTGGAGGAAAAGGTAATTGCTCTTTCTTTGAGAATGTGGTCACCGCAAAATCAAAAAAGAAAAGGGAACGAAGGATTCTCCACCTGGCCCTCCTCCAGGAGAAGGAGCGGCGCTGACCTCGCCACCTCCTGAAGAGCAGTCTGCGACATCTCCAGGTTGCTCGTTCAGAGGCCGTTTGTCATCGGCTTGGAGAACTTAGCGACGGGCACTTAACGGGGGGCACTGCTCCCGCATCAGGCCTGACCGCACGCCTCGACTTGTCCTCAGCACAGGGCGGAGACGAGTGGAGGACGCAGCAGGGCGCCCATGGCGACGAGCAGGCTAAGTCACGGCCTGCGACAGAACAGAGACAGCTGGAGGATCACGTTAGGGCAGGATGTGATGATTGATGGCCTCAGTCTGGTTCTGTACTGCCGAGAACCGCTGGGCAAAGTCCTCGACAGTGTCACTGAACAGGCCAGCCTTGGAGATGGGAGCGTCGAGAAAGCATATTTTGTCGACATCTCTCATTTCATCCAGGTTGAGCCAGAGATGGCGCTCCTGGACCACCAGAGGGAGGGCGAAGTCAGTCGCTGTGCGCAGCTCCTGCATCAACCTCGGGTCGTTGCTACCCTCGTGCATTTGTTTTAGCGCCTTGGCTTGGTGTACCTGCAGGATAGCCATGGCATGCAGGGCAGAGGCAGCTTGGCCCGCAGCACTATAAGCTTTGGCAGCGAGAGCCGCCACAGCTTACAAGCCTCCAAGTGGCTGCGTATTGCGGGCACAAGTGTACCGCAACCACTCCCTCCACCTGGGGAATGTCAACTTACCCCCTAGCTGCCCCGCCATCGAGGGTAGTGAGGATGGAAGAGGGAGACAAGCGGCTTCTGGCCATAAAAGGGGCCATCCATGACTTTGTCACCTCTTCATGCACCTCCGGGAAGAAAGGATCTGGAGCAGAACGCGGTTGTGAGCCGTGCTCCGGCGCCAAGAACCCAATCATCCAGCCGCGAGCGCTCAGGGCTGGCCGGTGTAGTCACCTCCAACCCGATGCTCACGGCTGCCCGGGCAAGCATGGCCAACAGCTCTGGGTCCAATTCGGCAGTAGCGACAACACCCGAGGGGGGCAGCCCCGCCGAATCTTCATCCTCAGAGGCCGATACCCCATCCCCCGATGCTGCAATCGACATCTCATCCTCTGGCCGCCCAACGAATGATATGCTGGGAACGCCGCGAGACGGCCCAGCAGAATCCACCGGCAGACGCACGGGACATGCGCTGTGGGGAGGAGTGAGAGGTCCGTGGGTCGTGGCCTGGCGGAGAAGCTCTCACTGTAACCCTCAAATCTCCCAGAGCGCTAGCCGCCGGTCCTTTCCTCGTGGCAGAGAAACCGTTACGGGTAATGACAGAGAAGTCTGCTCCACTCCCCTTGAGGAGGGAGAGATGCAATCGCAGCGATGCCATGGACATGCATCCAAAAAAAGACACATGACTCATCCACGAATGCCGCTTCAGCGTGCTGCAAGCCCAGACACTGAAGACAGAGATCGTGGCCGTTGACAGAGGACAGGAAACGACTGCATCCAGAAGAACACGGTCGATTCGCATCTTTTTCAAGATGCCGTTTCATCTATGTTTGCCCTTTTAGAGGAAACTGCTCTTTTAGCTGAAGCGCCCAGGGGAATCGCTGTAACAGGGACACCACTGTAACGCACCGTACCGCCAACCAGAACAGCTTCCCGACACAGCAGATGAATGGCTTTGTGGAGTATAACAGCTTTTCATACAACCACTCGGCTCCAAAGCAAAAATCGAATGAGTGGATGAGCGCTGTCGCCTTATATACCCATAAGCACAGGGAGTGGCTCAGCATGCAAAATCTACTAGCCAATTTTTATTGGCGTTTTCTCTTAAACTCAAGAGATGATTGGCCTCCCAAGTGAGACCCCATATGTTGTTCGACATAACTCGTAGTGACCGACAGATAGGAAACTAGTAACTCGCTACTTGAGTAGATTTTTCAGTGGATACTTTTTCACTTTTACTCAAGTAACTATTAGGATTGTTACTTTTACTTGAGTAATAATTTAAATAAGTACTTGTACTTTTACAAGAGTACAGTTTTTGGCTACTCTACCCACCTCTGGTGATAGTCACATTGCAGGATGTGCGATGTTTAGTATACTGATATAATTAGTTCAGAGTATATTCAAAAGATGTATTTGTCACATCAACTCAAATCATAGCTGTTTTGTGGAACACTTCTCATGACAAACACCTGACTGATCAGACAGTTTACCTGTGATTTATGGAGTGCTTGATTTGATGCAGACTTGGCAGTGTGTCAGTACTGCACCTGATAGTGTCTGAATGATCATGGAAGGTAAAATAATGACCACAACTATTACATAAATTTAATTGTGCATCCCAAGCCCATGCCAGTAAACAAAACAGCCCAAAGTAGTGGAATTACCATGTCCCAAATATAAAAATGACATTTCCATCCCTAAAATACATATTTTAAAGTAAATGTTACGCACATTTATCATAAACACAGCTCAAATGCTTCAAATGCTTCATACATGACATGATGGCGCCGATGAAGATGGCGACCTCCGTGGCGTGCTCTGCAGTTGTTTTTATGTTTTTGTTATTTTGTCCTGTCTTTAGTTATATCCCTTCAATCAGTTTCACCAGAGACGAATTGTTGGACATTCGGAAGTACACACCACCCGATATTTCACCGGTTTTCGACTATTCTGATGTTTTGCTGGACATTGTAGTTGGCGGAGCAGCTGAGCTGATCAAACGCTTCAGGACGCGCAGACGGGGGAAGCGAGCCGGCACGCTCGTGAAGCTCAGGCAGCGCAGATTCAGAACGCCGTTGCCTAGCATCCATCTGGGGAAACTATGTTCTCTACCCAACAAAACGGACGAACTCCTTATGCTCTCCCAGACAAATAAGGATTTTTCTAACTTTGCTGCTCTGTGTTTCATGGAAACCTTGCTGAAAGACGCCATTCCGGACAGCGTGTTTAGTCTCCCGGGCTTTCAGCTGTTTAGAGCGTACCGCGACGCAGAATCAATGGGGAAATTGCGCGCCGCGGCATGCTTTTACATCAACAAAAGGTGGTGTACAGATTTAACAGCGTTTAAGAAGGTGTGCTGTCCCGATCTAGAAGCGCTCTTCATAAACTGTAAACCGTTCTACTCGCAGCGGGAGTTTTCCTCTTTCATTCTCATCAGTGTTTACCTTCCTCCGCAAGCGCACGTGATACTCCGTTTTAACAGAAACTCGCTGATCCGATCAGAGACAAGAACAACAACACCCAGACTCGTTTTAATCATTCTTGGGGACTTTATAAATCAAATCTCGCCCTGAACTGCCAAATACAAGCAGCACATCACATGTCCCACCAGAGACAGTGATATATTGGATCACTGTTATACCACAATAAAGAATGCATATTACTCTGTCCCACGGGCAGCTTTGGGGATTTCTGATCACTGTTTGGTTAATCTTATACTGACCTACAGGTAGAAGCTGAAATCAGCTAAACCTATAATAAAGACTGTAATGAGATGGACTAATGAAGCAGAGCTGGATTTACAAGCTTGTTTTGACCTCAATGATTGGAGTGTTTTTGAAGCTGCAGCAACGAGTTCACAGAGACTGTAACTTCATATATCAGGTTCTGTGAAGATATGTGCATTCCTACTAGGACTCATTTAACCTACAACAACGACAAAACATGGTTCACTGCAAAACTCAGACAGATCCGTCCGGCCAAAGAAGATGCTTACAGGAAGGGGGACAATGTCTTGTATAAACAGGCCAGATACACACTGGAAAAGGAGATCAGAGTGGCAAAGAGGAATTATTCTGAAAAACTAAGGACTCAGTTCACTTCCAGTGACTCGGCATTAGTGTGGAAAAGTCTGAAAGAAATCATCAACTACAAGACACCATCCCCAGCACTGTGGAGAATCAACAACTGTCAGACGATCTGAATGAGTTCTACTGCGGGTTTGAAAAGACACCCCACACCCGCTCTGAACATCTGTCCACACAACCATCAACACCTTCTGCAACCCCCCTCTCCCCCACTCCTGCAATTCAGATCAGTGAAGATGAGGTGCGCCAGGTCTTCCGGAAGCAGAAAAGGAGAAAAGCACCAGGCCCAGATTGTGTTACACCAGTCTGTCTGAAATCCTGTGCTGACCACACTGTAAACCCTAATGTTGTCTTTACTTAAACAATCAAGTAATGTTGACTAAACATTACTTAAAATTTAGCATTTTGGCCCTGTCACTTAAAAACATGAGTTCATTTAACTTATTTACCTTCAATATGCATAAACTTAAGATTTCAAGTGTTGTGAGCTCAAAATCATGATTAATCCTTTAAAAAAAATAGGTCATTTTCACAAATGTAGTCTTCTTGACTGTAAAATACTGTGTTCAACCTTTAAGTGCAAGGTCTTTTTTCTTTTTTTATCAGACAGCAAATGGCTTCAATTACAATTATTGACCATAATGGGAATAAATTTACTTATTTTTATTTAGGAAAAAAACTTTTCAAAGTTGATAAATTAACTTTAATACATATACATGTGTTTTTGTGACACTGGGTTGCACAGTTCTCACTCAAAAGCCTTTTAATACATGCACGTACATTTGTGTAATATACACTCACAGGCATGAACACACATACACGCCACATGCTAAAATGCGTGAAAGAGTTCCATACAGCCTCCTCACAAGTCTCATCAAAAATCATCCTAATCGCCTCATTTTGTTATCGATATGGTTTTGTTAGTTTCTTTTTATTATTTCATGTGTAAGGATAAAAGAAACTAGAATACTTTGATCTCCTGAGAGGCAAACAATGCACTGGCATCTTCAGGACACCCCACAGAGGGGTGGTGCGGGAAATGCCTCTCTCACATATGCATCTGTGCCTTTTCATCTCCTCCCTCCACTGGATTCACTCAAACTGGTCAAGAATATAATGTTCTAAATGAATGCAAATAAGATTTACAGTCAGTTTGGTTTCATTTAAATAGTTTCAGGGCAAGTGGTACAATGGTCTTAATCTTACTAAAAGATAATACAGATCCTAAGAGTTAAGAGAAACTTTGATCACCGTAGAGAGCAATCCCATGCAAATTACCTTTTGTTACCACCCAGGTCTGGGACCTGGCTTAATGCAAATTCCAATTGTTTGTACAGGCCTCCATTTGGAGGATGTTTTTCTTAGTTTTGTATTTAAAGGATTGCAGCAAAAAAGTCAGGGCGATTCTGTAGTCAGAGAGCCCGTAGTACAGAGTATCTCCACATACTCTGTACTATGTATTTTTCTAATACACCTAATATATTTAATCTCAGTTATGCATTTTACTCTTAGATTCATCTTTGATAATTTGATGTATTGTATTGATTTGATACCTTTGAATTGGCTATGTAGATAATTGGCATAATACATATTTACCTGACTGATAATAAATTGTTACATTTGATTTATTCTGACTCACTCTAAAGTTATTTTCTCAAGTAGATTAAGTAAAGGCTTATGTTGTCCGCAAATCTGCGTCCAGGGTTATGTGCACATTAGATCTCAGAAGATGAAGCATGGGGCACATCAGGTGAGAATATGGATTTCTGACTAACCGCTCGACCTTAGTTTAAGTTGTACTCAGTTAAGTTAACCATGTATATGATTTCAGCGTTAATTAAGTTGTACGAAGTTATATTAGCTATAGGGGGCTAGACAGAGGGTCTAGCAGAACCGCTGATTAATACTTTGAGTGTTAATTAAGTTGTACGAAGCTGTCAGCTGGTCGGGGTCCTGACAAAGGTGTCTGAAGACCGCTGATTAATGTCGGAATATTTATGGGTAGCTGTAGGTGCTCAACAGATTCCCACAAACCTCTGAATATAAGGATTAGAATGGCGAGTTTTGTGATTGTGGAGCCCACGCATAGCGGCCGTCGTGAGGCATCCTAAATAACAGAATCTTAATGAATGAGAAAATACAGAGTAAAGAGTTAACTAGAATTATCAAATGTCAGAATAATTAGAGACCGACAAACAACCAATTTGCCTTTCAACCTAAATTTGAGGTCATACTAAAATGGAGTCAGTTTGAGTTAAACCTAAATTGAATAACTCTGCGCGCTGAAAAGACCGAACACGCAAGAGACCTTCATCCGCCACTGGATACCTTCCTTGGACCAGGTGCGCGGACCTTACACATGCGATCCAAAACCTGCCGCGCTTCGTTTCTCTGTTCAAATCTTTTCCGCTTTCCTCCAAAAGTGGCTGTCATTTGCAGACGGACAGCGTGAAATTACTTTAATAAAGCTGTATATTGCCGACAAACACATGACGTCTACTATCGGGGCAATTTCAATGATTTTGATCGTGCAAACGGTTGAAGAAAATACACCTTGTTTGTATGTGTCAGCGACCACACATTCAGTTTTATAGGTTTACTTAAAACGGCTCACTCTGTTTTTCCTTTAATGTGATTGGCCATGAAAGGAATTCTGCCCAGCAACAAGAGGACTAATGCACTGATTGGTGGATTACACAATTTGTCCTTTTGGCCTCGTCTCGTCTGTTCAGTTGCTGACACCACATTTCAAGACGGAAGTTTTTCTTCGTGTGCTATGTTCGGTAAGTAAAATTATGTAGATATAAAGTTATTTTGTGTGATTTTTTTAAGAGTGAAATATGTTTATTTAAATCATTGTGGTACGTTTCTATAATAAAAGACAATGCAGCCATAATTACAATATTCCCTGTCAAACTTTGCCAGCGTAGCCATCAAGTAACGTTAACGATATGAATTTGTGATGTATGATAACTGAGATATCAAATTATTCTTTATTTGATTTGTAATAGGCTACTGAAACATATTAGTTAATACACTTTATCATAGTGTAATCGTGTAAGTTATTTCTGTGGGAAACAACATGGCAGCCACTTCTGAGATCAGTTAACGTTGTTCCCACACCCCCCACCGCCAAGAATTAATGATACTTTCTTAATGATTTTGTGCTGGTATGATTATTGAAACGACAACTTATTTCTTATTTTACCAGTGAGGTATACATATTTGATGAAGTGGCCTAATCATTTTCCTTTGAGAGAAAGAACATGGCAGCTACTGCTTAACTAGACCCATGTGGGTTAGGTTTTCCCGGGCAAACTTTGTCAGTGTTGCCATTAATTAACAATATTTTCAGGATAATGTTTTCAAGGTATGATTGAGAAGTCGACTTTTTTCATATTTTGACTTGTACAGTGCATTTGTAAAGTATAAATTATAGGTTAATTGTGTGTTATAAGAACATTGCTACTATAGCTGAGACGAATTAGGCTAGTAATGTTTCATAGATGGTGAAATTACACTGGTCACCAGTAATTAGCTACAAAGTGATTTACTTATTTAATAGCCATTTCTATCTGATGTACCATCCAGGATGATTGTCACTTTTTAGAGCCAGAGACCAAATGCATCTTTAGGTTTATTTTGGATAACATTGTACGATTACCATCTTAATTATAATTAAATTTTCTTTGTTTTTGCACTGACTTTTTCTTTTACAGGTGACTTCTCAAACATTATCGTTTGAAACATGGTGGTCATACAAAAACTGTACCTTTTCCATGCCAACACAATGACTGTCTTTGTATGTTCAACTCCATTAGTAGTTTAAAAGTTCATCTAGCAAAAATGCATACAAAAACACGATTGGGACTCGATCAGGAAATAGCACCACTTACATTTACATGTCAGCATTATGAATTTTCTGAGCCCGGCCCAGAAGCAGATTTTCTGAAGCACTTGCGTAGTAGACATTTGATTAAAAATCAAAAGATACAGTGTCCCTACAAACATTGCAAGTTTCAAAGCAGTGTTTATGTGACTTTTAATGCCAGTAGAATACATGATTGATAGGGGAACAAAACCTGTTGTATATGTACCAATCCTACCTATGCTACAGAAAATGTTCAACAAGCCAGACATTTTGGACAAAGCACTTTCAGTGCCAGAATCTGAACCCATTATGTACAGTTCTTACAATGATGGTCACTACTTCAAAGACAATAGCCTTCTCAACAGTGAAGAATTTCGAATAGCTCTAGGATTCTATGTTGATGACTTTGAGGTAGCCAATCCGTTAGGGACAGCATCATACTTGAAAATATCATACTTCAGCTAAATAAAAAAAATCATGCAGTTTTACAACAATTTGAGCATGAGTAAATGACGATTTTCATTTTTTAGTGGTCTATTCCTTTAACATGATAAAGCAACATTATTTTTTAGCCTTTTTTATTTCTTAGCCTGTAAAGCATTTCTGTGTAAAAGTTTATGTGACTTGTAATTTATGTAATTATGTGAATTACGGGCAAAAATCTAAAGCAGGAATTCTACGAAAACCTGGACAGACACAGTTCACGGTTCATGGACCTTTTTAAAACCAGAAGGGGGACTCCTGGTCAGCACTTGTTGAACTTTTTACAGCAAATAAAGGTCAGTAATTATTTGTCTTATTTAACATAACTTGAAGGTAACTGTATAGTTCACCCAAAAATGGAAATTCTGTCACCATTTACTCATTTACTTACCGCAATTTTGGGCACCATTGCTTCCTATATTTATTTTAGTATGTACATTCAATGTTGCCCCCAAAACCGCTTGGCTATAACTTCTTCAAAATATCTTCCTTTGTGTTCAGCTGAGCAAAGAAATTTATACAGGTTTGGAACAACTTTAGGGTGAGTAAAGGACAGAATTTTTTTTCGGGTGAACTATCCCTTTAAAAGTATTTCATTTTGTCAACATGTAATTCATATCAGTAATCTGTTATGTATGATAGTATATGATATGATAATCTTAATTTAAATAATATATTCTCATAACAATGCTTAAAATAGATTGATAGTGAGTTTTTCTGGCATTAATAGAATTTCATGTTTTCCTCTAAAGTCAGACCAACCAACTGAGGTCCGAAACCTTGTTCTTCGAGGACTGCCTATCATGCTCAGAGATGAAGACTCTTCTTTCTTCAAGTCATGTTTAGTAAGTACATCTGTTCTTAAAAGGGATAGTTCACCAAAAAATTATTACCCCCTTGTCCTAGACCCAAGCCATCCAATCAGTTTATAATAAAATGTATCCTGGCTCTTCTCACTTTATAATATGTGATGATGGGGTGAGTTGAAGCTTAAAAAAGTCCATCCATCATAAAACTGCTCCACACGGCTCCAGGGGTTTAATAAAGGCATTGTGAAGTGAATCAATGTGTTTGTGTAAGAAAAATATCCATATTTAAAACTTTGTTTGTAAAGTGAAATATCTAGCTTCCGGCTGAGCGCCTTCCGTCTCAACTTACGAAGTGTAACGCCTCTCGCAGTGCAAAACACTTAAGGTACATCCTACATCATACGTCACATTACTTGCGCTTTTTCTGTAAGTTGAATACGGTCCACCGGAAGATGGATATTTTCTTTTAAAAAGTTTTAAATATGAATATTTTTCTTACAAAAACACATTGATTAGAGTCAGAAGGCCTTTAACAAACTCATCTGTATATTTAAAGGCATGAGTGTGAGTACATTTTTATTTTTGGGTGAAGTATTCCTTTAATATACAAATGTGGCCAACTCTTTTGTACAAGTCTTCAAAATAATAAACTTCATTTATAATGCATACTTTAAAAAGTGTATACAAAATTCTTTGCAGGAAGCATCTACATTTACATAAATTCAAATGTATACATGTCAATATAATGTTGGATTAGGGTTAGTGATTTGTTTTTTTAATAAAATTAGTGCGCATTCTGATAAGCATGCATTAATGATAAACCTTTGATTCCTGATCACAATACTATATTTATACCTGTTTTTTTTCACTAGGTGTCTGATCATCGCAACACTATCCTTGATGTGCCAGTGGGGATCTTATTTGAGGACACTGATCTTCAGCCTCCCAACTCTTTGCATTTGACTTCTTCGATTGGAATAAATCTTGAAGGTCAAGTGGTGATGGACAAAATGCAGGACCTCCCACAGGCAATCTGTCTTCTCTTCGGGCTGATTTACACACTAGACCTGAATTACCCAAAATCACTCGCCAACACGTTTGATTTCATCCAGCGTGTACTAATGTCAATGGGACAGGATGGTCTCAAGCCTAGAGTGCAGTCTCTGGCAAACCAGCTTTTTGCTTAAGAAACGTCACTGTGATACTTTAACACCACCCTTTGTTTTGGGTTTTTCTCCCTCGATTTACTCCATTATTTATTTATGAAGAACAAAAAGTGTTTAAATTGTTAAATGCACAGAGTTCTACAATTGATGTGCAGTAGTTAATTTGGGATATTGTTACCATTGTTACACCTCTGTAGTGTGGTTGTGACCCAGTAATATTTCCATTAAAGTATAGTTGTAATGTAATATTGTAAAAACTGTTTAGGTGAAACTTTGGTGAAAGACACTATATGTTGAGTATGTTTTATTTTAGTTAGCTATGTTTGCACAAAGCTTAAATGGTCAAATGTAATAGTTATGTTTACATTAACATAATTGTGATACTTGAGTGAAGTATATATGTGCATAGAGTTGTACAATTGATGTACTGCACTAGTTAATTTTGTTACCACCTTTACAGTGTGGCTGTGACCCATTTCCATTACAGTATAGTGTTTACTGTATTTTCATTAATATTGTGACATTTTGTCAAAAAGTCAAAGATTAAATATGCTGTTCATTGTTTTATTTCAGTTTGGTGTGCACAAAGCTTGCAGTCAAAAATAAGAACATCATTCAACAGTTTCAGTTACATTTCCATGTTGAGTTAACTTAAATATATAAGTACAGTTGAAATTAATACCAAGTTAAGTGAACTTAATCGTTTAAGTATAAGCTCCATGTTTGGTGAACTTAACTATATAAGTATAGTCTACAAAACCGTCAAGTTTAATAAACCTAAATATGCAAGTTTTGGGAAACTCCATTACTCAATTAAATTGAGGCAACGAGTTTACTCAATCAATTTAGTTCAGCCAACTTATTAGGGTTTTCAGTGCAGCTGGCCCCCATCTTCACACAGATCTTCAACAGATCACTGGAGCTGTGCGAAGTCCCTTCATGCTTCAAACGCTCCACCATCATCCCCGTCCCAAAAGAAACCCAAAATTACAGGACTCAGGGTTCGTACACATTTTTACCAATACATTTCCATGACTTTTGAGACAATATTCATGACCTAAATGTTCCATTATTTTACAATAAGAATAAAAATCTGTTCAAATTATTATAGCATATGTTAACTAAAAATGAATGACTATTAATGCTACTTGTTTGCTTTCTTGTTTTAGTAATAAGTACAAGCTGCACCTGCGCCAGACCTTACTCCACATTTCACATCACTGAATATTATCATTTATTTAACTGTGTGGCCAGGATGGCCATTTTGGTGTCATTTTGTGTGTATTTTTGCTGCTTAAATGCAACAAACTGCGCTTTAGAGCCCTGCATTTCAGCCTGAGCCCAACGGCTCCAACTTATTTATGGCTTCGGGACAATTTTCACGTCATAGCTCAGACACGGGCCAGGCATCAGGCTTGCTTCCTACTTATTTTTATATTTTAGATATCCATCAATTACGGTGATGAAAA
>JADLZN010011687.1:108299-133995 GCA_018155175.1 Sinocyclocheilus anophthalmus | reverse complement strand
GGAGGTTCTGCAGCGGATGCCGCCATCTCTAGAGGTTCTACAGCCGTACCATCAGGAAACAGGGAAAGTTCATTAGTGTTCTCCTGGTTTAGGAAAGCTACAAAGTTCAGCAAAGGTTTCTTCGACCCTGACATGACAGGTTGAAAGTGCGTTTCTGGGTGCCACCACCATGCAAGGAGCTGAAGCGAGCACCGCTGCTTCGGAAGGTTCTGCAGCACGCGCATCCACCTCTGGAGAAACTGCAGCGGGCTCAATTGCTTCGGGGAACACAGCAGCGAGCACCACTAACTCAGGAGATTCTGCAGCTTCAGCCGCCACCTCTGGAGACCTAATAGTGGGCGCCGCCACCTTTGGGAGTTCTGTGGTGGTGTATGCAGCCCAAACACACCAAAAAGCGATCCCCATCAAGGGAAGCGCTTCAGACAGGGGAATCAGTTCAGGAAAAGGAGGGCTAAAGTGAGGGGTTTGGGGGATACCAGCTGCGCGTGCAGACACCGGCGGTGCATCCCTCACACTGGACACCAGACTGGAATACCAAGTGAATGTTTTTTCCGACCCCGACAATCTGGGTGCAACAGACAGGATGTGACCTGACGCTGGATGATCAGCTGTGATGCGACGTGAATCTGAATGACTAGCTGAGACGTGACGCGACTCTGAATGAATAGCTAAGACGTGGCGAGACTCTGGATGAATAGCCGAGACCTGATGAGGCTCTGGCAGATCAGCTGTGACGTGACGTGACTCTGGACGAACAGCTGAGACGTGACGAGGCTCTGGATGAACAGCTGTGATGCGACGTGAATCTGGATGACTAGCTGAGACGTGACGTGGCTCTGGCAGATCAGCTGAGACGTGACTGGACTCACGAAGATCAACGGTGACTTGACATGACTCACGAAGATCAACTATAACTTGACTTGACTCATGACAATCAACTGCAACTTGACTTGACTCCTGAAGATTAGCAGTGACCTGACTTGACTCATTATGATCAACTGTGACTAAATTCAACTCAGGAAGATCAACTGTGACTTGACTTGCCTCATGAAAATCAGCTGTGACTAGACATGACTCATGAAGATCAACTGTGACTTGACTTGACTCAGGAAGAACAGCTGTGACTAGACTTGGTTCATGAAGATCAGTTGTGACTTGACTTGAATCATGACTATCAACTGTGACTTGACTAGACTTAAAACTATCAGCTGTGAATCGACTAGACTCATGATCATAAACTGTAACTTGATTTGCCCCATGACGATCAACTGAGACTTGACTAGACTCGTGATAATGAATTGCAACCTGACTTGACTCATGACAATCAACTGTGACTTGACTCATGATCAGAAACTGTGACTTGACTAGACTCATAAATATCAGCTGTGACTTGACTAGACTCATAACTATCAACTGTGACTAGACTTGACTCATGATGATCAGTTGTGACTTGTCTTGACTCATGAAGATCAGCTGTGGCTTGACTTGCCTCAGGAAGATCTGTTGTGTCCGCCTTTTTGCGATCAGACTCCGCTGTCGCCGACATTTTGTGAGTGTGTTCTAGTGTGGCCGCCATTACACGAGTGAGTGCGGGATCGTGTTCCTCCGCGATAACCACAGTGAACGCTGAACCAGCAGTCAGCAAAGCATAGTCTATAAAGTCCTATAGACTACAATTAAATTTACCTTCTGGCATCCATGATTTTATGGATTAATTTAGTCCATAACGGAAGATATCCTTTAAGGTGCTCTACTCAAAAGGATACCCTAAAAGATAACTCACAGAATGAGCGATAGTATTCCGAAGACGCGTGAGCATACCCCTGTCGCAAATCAAAACAGCCGGCGTGACTGGGGGCCATACCTGGCCAATGTGCCTCTGAAAAGTTGCTGGATCCTTGTGTGGCCGAGTATTATGTTACAGAGCGGACGAGCGTGAGAAGGCGGAGCCATCTGCAGGCTTTATCTGTGGAAAGAACAGAGACGTGGTCAAGAAGCAGGCAGGGAAAACAGCGGCAGACGGTATATGGGGGACAAGATCACAGAACCAGTCCTAGGGGAGCGAGGGGTCGACGATGGGCAGACAGAGTCCAGACGGGGAAGACTAAGGGAGAAATCCAGAAACAGGCGAAGATCAGAAAACGGGGGGGGCAAAACAGTAGGCGAGGCTAAGGCTTAAGACTGGGGAATAAGGCTAAGGCTAAGGCAATGACTAAGGCAAATGACTAGGCTAAGGCTAAGGCTAAGGCTAAGACTAGGGCTAAGGCTAAGGCTAGGGCTAGGGCTAGGGCTAAGGCTAATGACTAAGGCAAAATGACTAGGGCTAAGGCTAAGGAAAAATGAAAAGGGCTAAGGCTAAGGCAATGACAAGGGCTCCGTAAGTTAGCTATCTCTAGGGGAGTGATAAATGCGGAACAATACTCGGCAGAGGGGAGGGATCAGAGTGAGTGTTAAATAGTTAGGGAGTGATATGAAACAGCTGGGTGTAATCAGTGTAAACAGGTGTGTGCAATCTGTGCTGAGTGCAATGCATGATGGGAAATGTAGTCCGGGTGATTGTGCAACAGTGTATAGTGCGAGAGTCAATGAAATTGGAAGTTCTCGGAACGGATTCGTGACACTGTGGTCTTCTGGGTTGAGATCAAGTTCCAAACCATACTAATAAGCAAAAATGAACTTTAGATAAAACAAACATTGTGCTTTGTTTTTTTATGATGAAGAGTTTCGTCTTCGTGTTATACTGTACATGACGTGAATTTACTTAGCTCCAAGCTAGAGTTTAATTCATGGACACTTTATGTTTGAAGTGATGTTTATATTTGCACTATTAAAAGATTTCTTATAAAATAAAAACCACATATCAGAGCCGAACGTCAGATTTAAAACCGTGGAATGAACGAAAAGTAATTTGCCAAAAAGTAACGTAATGCATTACTTGCCATAAAAGTTAACTAAGTAACGTAATTTGTTACTTTTTTATGTAGTAACGCAATATTGGAATGCATTACTTTTAAAAATAACGCCTCACCAACACGTAAGACTATGAGATATGATAGATCTATATATTTCTTTGTCCTACATGGACCTGTTGTTATAAAAGCTGCAGTGTTATTCGATTTTTTACATTTTTGAGCCAAATCTCAAAATTGTCCTGTGGTGTGACTGTCTCAAGCATGGTTCAATAAATGACAACTTTTATAAATGAAAAATAAAAACATAAAAATGTTAATAAATAACTATGGGCATCAATATAATATTTTAGTAACTGGCAATAATTTTTTTGTAGCATACTACATTCTGAAAAACATAGGAACCGTGAACACAATTTTGTATCTGAAAAACAGGTCCTCTGGGGGTGACACATATCTGAGTTTAAATGGCAAATTCCAGAGACAAAAACGTAATTCAGTTGAGGGCCCTGCATGGTCGTGTTACGCGAGGCCCTGTCAAAGCCCCATGCCACATGTGCACAAGGTTAAATTGTTGTCTCAGAATTGTTCAAATATTTAACTTTTTTGGAACCACTATAAATGTTTTCGTTTTGTTGTCCATTAATATGACGACCCTACAATTATATTTTTTAATTAAAAAAGTGCAGTGTTATTAAGAATACAATAACTCAGAGAAAAAACTATGCAAATGTGTCTTAGCTTACGCGAATAAAAGGTTAGCTGGGAAATAGCTAAGGTCATATGCAATGAAACACAAGGCTGAAACGGTCCCTTTGGTGTTGACAGAAAAAATGTCCTCCGGTGTGAGGCATTGGACTGTCAGCAACCAGGAAAAAGATGGCACACCAGAGGACAAAGTCTCTTAAAGACAGAATTTTGAAATAATAAACTAAATTTTTTAAATCCTTTTTATTAGTTTTGAGATCATTATTCGTGTTCATTAAATGACAATAATGACATTAATTAAATTAAGCTCTCATCATCATAAATTAAACACAAACAACTTGAAAATGTTTTACTCTACTGTAATGAATCTAGACTAATATGAAAATTCACTTTTGAAATGTACACAAAAAAAAATGAAATTATCACGATATTCAAATTTTGAGATGCACTTGTGTGTGGTGTGTGTGGTGGTGTGTGTGTGTAGGTCGATTATATCAGGACACCTAATATAATATATAAGATGAGAGTTCGCTAAAAAATATTTAAACTATAAAAGATGCGAATTTGGTCCCACTATCAATGCTGCCACGGCACATGTCGCAAAATTATTGCACATGGCCAGTGAAATACAAAAAATAATGTTAAATGCAAGGTCATAATTTAATGACCTTTGAATTGTACTATGTAGGGATATAATTTCCTCAATCACCCAAGGCAATTGTATAGTGAATGTGCGAGCGCTTGTGATGCAATGGTATAAGAGAATAACGAACGAAGGGCACAAAGTGGCAAGATAAAATGGTTATCAAACTGGGTTGCAACATAAAACCAGTGCGATGTTTCACATAATCGAGACAAATACAATGAAAATAATGGTAAGATACACACGTTTTGCAAATAGCAAGCTGTGCAGGAAACAGAAATACAAGCTAATATAGCTGGAGTGACACCGGAAGCCAGACACATTCCATCTACAAATGGCCACGCCCACTCTTACTGCACAAATAAGACAAATAATTCAATTTGTCCAGTCTTGTCGGTTTAAAAATACTGCTAGCACAAAAAGGGCAGTGAAAATTTCTGCAGCATGTTGTGCATTGCTCCAAAGGTGGTACTGCTGAACCTCTCTGAATCGTTATATGGTTCTATAGATGAAATCAAGTACATTTAAAGCATTTCTCAAAGTCAGAAAATGTAACAAATGCAGTAAAATACAAGGTCAATAACAAATGAAAATCCCAAATCATGAATATGTAACCAAACAAAGGGATACAATCCAATTGCAAAATAATTACGTGCTCAAGTGCCTTCGTCACAATGCCCACTTGCAAAATACTTAGAGCCCTTGTGTATAAGCGTTAATCCAAAAACAATCGATTAAATACACAAAGGCAATTATTATTTTTTTTACCGTTTTCTCTTCTTCCGCCATGATGATTCTGTTTTCATTAACTTTTGACTGAGCTCTCGTAATTACGCCGTAATTAACTTATCATGTCTTCCGCCATTATTAGTTTATATGAACTCCGCCCACTTCCGATCTGATACTGCTACTCCGCCCACTTCCGATCTGATACTGCTACTCCGCCCACTTCCGATCTGATACGACTACTCCGCCCACTTCCGATCTGATACGGCTACTCCGCCCACTTCCGATCTGATACGGCTACTCCGCCCACTTCCGATCTGATACGGCTACTCCGCCCACTTCTGGCCTCAGACTGTTAGTCTGGCGCTGTTGTCCTCAGACTGTCATGACGCATGGTTCCTGTGGTTCTGCAGTTGGTTGTTATTGCAAATAAGGGGGATGCGCGTGACGTGCTTTAGTGGGCGTGCGCGCGGGGCGGAAGGAGTTGCCATGGAAACAAGGAAACAGCCCGTCTCGCTGCTGTTTGCGCTGCTTTCAGGTCAGTTTAGTCCCTTTTACACACATTACCTCTAGCTGTTGCGGACACTTCTCTTACTTGTGTTTGACTCGCTTCTGTTGGGTACTTTAGAGAAATGGTTTAATGTCTTCGAGAAAGTCGGTTAGCATCTCTACCGTTTTCAGACGAGGTATGGTTAGGTGTGCTAACTCTATGTTGTGCTTTTATTTATGAAAGCTTTCATCAAATCTTCATGTGTAGATGAGAGCTTTTGACCGTTTTGTTAGGGTTTTGCTGGTAATGTTTCAATGGATGTGGAAACGGCTTAATTTATTTAAGCTAAACCTGTAGACTTTGCTGTTTCCCGGCGACATAACGTTATCCAGGCTGAGAACTAAGCTAAAGCTGTTTGGATCTGTTGCTGTAAACAGATACTGATCAAACTGTGCTGTGATTTCAGGAGGACAGAGAGAAGCCTTCTACACCAGAAGAGCGTGGCCAAGATCTCAGCATTTCTGAAGCAGCTGCTGACAGAGAAAAAGCTCATTACACAACCTAATATGAAGTTTCACAACATTTCGCCTACATCACCATGAATCTCTTATTTGCTTTTGGAAAAATACACCTTTTTGATTTATTACAGGTATTTTAAGAAGGTTTTGACATCCTAACGCTTCGCGTTGACACCATAGGCGCTATATAAAATGAACAAGTAAACCTAAAATATAAATTCTCTTATAGCAGAATTTCTATTTTAGGTTTACTTGTTCATATTTAACATATTATCCTTTGTATATATTTAATATATTATCGGTTGTGTTTTTTGCATTTCATCTCTGCTCTAGTGTGTCTCCTTCTAATAAACCTGGAACTGCAGATTAAATATTGTTGTCTCTGTGTCAGATTGCTGGTTTTGTTCCTAGCTTCTTCAGTGCTGACGGCCTGCTGCAGCCCAGCAGAGCCGGAGTGAACCTCCCGTCAGACAGCACCTCCAAGATGCTATAAACCATAAGACTAGTCAGTCAAATCTCAAACATACTCTAGTGTTTGAAGTTGATCAGATGTGTAATGTTTTGTTCCTAGCTTCTTCAGTGCTGACGGCCTGCTGCAGTCCAGCAGAGCCGGAGTGAACCTCCCGTCAGACAACACCTCCCAGATGCTATAAACCATAAGACTAGTCAGTTAAATTTCAAACATACTCTAGTGTTTGAAGTTGATCAGATGTGAAATGTTTTGTTCCTAGCTTCTTCAGTGCTGACGGCCTGCTGCAGCCCAGCAGAGCCGGAGTGAACCTCCCGTCAGACAACATCTCCCAGATGCTATAAACCATAAGACTAGAGAGTCAAATCTCAAACATACTCTAGTGTTTGAAGTTGATAAGATGTGTAATGTTTTGTTCCTAGCTTCTTCAATGCTGAAGGCCTGCTGCAGCCCAGCAGAGCCGGAGCGAACCTCCCGTCACACAACATCTCCCAGATGCTATAAACCATAAGACTAGTCAGTTAAATCTCAAACATACTCTAGTGTTTGAAGTTGATCAGATGTGTAATGTTTTGTTCCTAGCTTCTTCAGTGCTGACGGCCTGCTGCAGCCCAGCAGAGCCGGAGTGAACCTCCCGTCAGACAACATCTCCCAGATGCTATAAACCATAAGACTAGAGAGTCAAATCTCAAACATACTCTAGTGTTTGAAGTTGATAAGATGTGTAATGTTTTGTTCCTAGCTTCTTCAATGCTGACGGCCTGCTGCAGTCCAGCAGAGCCGGAGTGAACCTCCCGTCAGACAACATCTCCCAGATGCTATAAACCATAAGATTAGAGAGTCAAATCTCAAACATACTCTAGTGTTTGAAGTTGATCAGATGTGTAATGTTTTGTTCCTAGCTTCTTCAATGCTGACGGCCTGCTGCAGCCCAGCAGAGCCGGAGTGAACCTCCCGTCAGACAACATCTCCCAGATGCTATAAACCATAAGACTAGTCAGTTAAATCTCAAACATACACTAGTGTTTGAAGTTGATCAGATGTGAAATGTTTTGTTCCTAGCTTCTTCAGTGCTGACGGCCTGCTGCAGCCCAGCAGAGCCGGAGCGAACCTCCCGTCAGACAGCATCTCCCAGATGCTATAAACCATAAGACTAGTCAGTCAAATCTCAAACATACTCTAGTGTTTGAAGTTGATCAGATGTGTAATGTTTTGTTCCTAGCTTCTTCAATGCTGACGGCCTGCTGCACCCCAGCAGAGCCGGAGCGAACCTCCTGTCAGACAACATCTCCAAGATACTATTGACCATAAGACTAGTGAGTCAAATCTCAAACATACACTAGTGTTTGAAGTTGATCAGATGTGTAATGTTTGTTCCTAGCTTCTTCAATGCTGACGGCCTGCTGCAGTCCAGCAGAGCCGGAGCGAACCTCCCGTCAGACAACATCTCCCAGATGCTATAAACCATAAGACTAGTCAGTCAAATCTCAAACATACTCTAGTGTTTGAAGTTGATCAGATGTGTAATGTTTTGTTCCTAGCTTCTTCAATGCTGACGGCCTGCTGCAGCCCAGCAGAGCCGGAGCGAACCTCCCGTCAGACAACATCTCCCAGATGCTATAAACCATAAGACTAGTCAGTTAAATCTCAAACATACTCTAGTGTTTGAAGTTGATCAGATGTGTAATGTTTTGTTCCTAGCTTCTTCAATGCTGACGGCCTGCTGCAGTCCAGCAGAGCCGGAGCGAACCTCCCGTCAGACAGCATCTCCCAGATGCTATAAACCATAAGACTAGTCAGTTAAATTTCAAACATACTCTAGTGTTTGAAGTTGATCAGATGTGTAATGTTTGTTCCTAGCTTCTTCAATGCTGAAGGCCTGCTGCAGCCCAGCAGAGCCGGAGCGAACCTCCCATCAGACAACATCTCCCAGATGCTATAAACCATAAGACTAGAGAGTCAAATCTCAAACATACTCTAGTGTTTGAAGTTGATAAGATGTGTAATGTTTTGTTCCTAGCTTCTTCAATGCTGAAGGCCTGCTGCAGCCCAGCAGAGCCAGAGCGAACCTCCCATCAGACAACATCTCCCAGATGCTATAAACCATAAGACTAGTCAGTTAAATCTCAAACATACTCTAGTGTTTGAAGTTGATCAGATGTGTAATGTTTTGTTCCTAGCTTCTTCAATGCTGACGGCCTGCTGCAGCCCAGCAGAGCCGGAGTGAACCTCCCGTCAGACAACATCTCCCAGATGCTATAAACCATAAGACTAGTCAGTTAAATCTCAAACATACTCTAGTGTTTGAAGTTGATCAGATGTGTAATGTTTTGTTCCTAGCTTCTATGTGGATCAAGGAAATAGCAATTCTGCTGTTGTTTTTCCTACTGGTGTACTATCTATGCGTCCACAGTATCAAATGTTTCATTCAACAAATTACCCACACCCATCACGAGGAAATGACAGTTCCAACCAGAAAAGACTATTACCGTAAGAACTTCACGGACCCTAGCTGCATATTTGTTTCTGTGTCAACATGCCGTTCGTCACTACAGACAATCAACACAGAGCAAGTACTATGTGCCTGTAACGATCACAGGTTACAAGAATGAACTTTTAAGTGTCTAAATTTGTATTTTGTGAGAGTTATTAGAACTCTCAAAGGGGGAATTGTGGGTTTACAAATTTAAGAATCTGTTTAAACTCTGCTGATCCTATGTTCTGACATAGCATCACATTAAAAACTAAGGTTAAGTCGTTTAGGGTAAATTGCATCGGAAAAATGATTGTCTTAAGCAAGGTGTGGCAAGAGGTTCCTGTCTGTTCCTGTTCTCTTATTGTTAGTCAAATGAACCAGATTACTGAGACCATCACCTTTTGTTTGTAATGGCTCTTGATGCTGAAGAGGATTCTGGGAAACAGCCCATGTCGGTACATAAACTCTGAACTCATTCACACCGCACATTTCTTATTGTGGTCACGCATGCGGACCACTTATGTGCACCCCTGTATAATACTGTATATGTTGGTAAAATGGCACAGTTTTTTAAATACGGAAAAAAGACGTTCAGTTAATAGACTTACAAGACTGTGGGATGGATAAACATGTGTCTTGTAGGCCTATTTTATTTGATGTACCTTATGTATTATTCATAATAAACTTCTTTGGAATGCTGTTTACATCGCGCATAGACATTCACGTAGATAGCATCGCCTATTGTTAATATAATCTTTCTATAATATAAATATAGAATAAAATATTTAAAATAAAATATTAATAAATACATCCCTGATAATCCCGGGTTACTATGGTCATGCAGGTTTGTTTACGCATTAAACTCATGGCCACGAGAAAAATATGTTGTTCCCTCAACATAGCATCTCGTAGCCACGACATAAGGATTACCTCGACAAAACGATCTCGTGGCCACGACATATGACGTTCCCACGAGTTAATATGACGTGGCCACGACAAAATTAAGCGAACCGAACAGGTCCCCTCGCTATCACCATAAATATGAGCATAGCAACAACCATGTTACATTTTTGCTCATTGTTGTTAATTTAACACCACTTACCTGTCTTAAACTGTCCTGATCGTCCATTTTGAAGCGGTTAATTAGCCAGAATAGCGTGTTTGGTGCATGGTCCCACACTGATTGTAAGGCAAAACATGATTGGTTGGAGCGAGAACACGCTACGATTGGTCGGCGCCACGTGACCGGTATCTGATTGGCTTAAGTAGAAGGGGGGTGGAGTCCATCCATTTGTGGATTGGTTTGCCTCTTGACGCTTGAAATGTCTCAAATAAGCACAACGATTTACAAATGCACAGGGAGCTATCCACAAATGCATGCAGCGATCTACAAATGCACAGGACGCGGTTCACAAATGCATGCCAGGCAAAGTTGTGTTTGTGACATACAAATATATGTGAATGTTTTTTATTTGCAAATCTCATTTTATTTTTGTGTGAATTTAATTCTTGTTTGTGAAACTCTAAGATTTATTTGTGGATGCATTCTATTATTTATCAATACATTTTATTTTTGTTAATCTCTTTACATTTATTTGTGGATCATAATGTATTTATTTGGAATTATGCAACGATTCTACCCCCATATTTTTTGGTCATTCAATGTTTCTGTAAAAAAACATTGCTCTCTCTTCTATGCGTTGTTGTGGTGTGTGTTGGGAGACAACGCGGATGGCAGAGCATGCTACTTAACAACTAGAGTTACGGTACTGTCAACTACAGGGGCGGCTGCCGCAGCAATTCAAGATGAACTGAAAATAGCACAGCGCTGGAGGAGAGTTGAAACTATGTGAAGCCCTCAGGAAAGAGAGTGTTTGGCGACCCCACCGTGAAATTATATCTCATTAAGCCTTACTGTATTACTAGACTCAAAACACCCGCTGGCGATCGTAAAAATCGGAGGAATTTATTAGCCATTGGCTAATATTATATGGGAGTACATTTTTGCCACAATTCTGCCAAAGTGCGTTGTGCAGAGTTAGTTTGTGAGAGGGGAACCAATGTTCGTTTCGCAAAGAAAAAAGTATTTAGAGTGCACGAAAATCAATTTTGCATTTAAAATAAGTTTTTGGATGTGTGCCACCAGCACACACCTCTCTTTTGCGCGAGCTGCAAGTTTACACTAGCTTGCTAAAACTGTGCCCTCAGTGCTTAAATGCCAATAGCTTGCGTGCTCTCCCAACACAAACAGCCTTACAAATGCCATAATTCCAGCCCACTAAGGAGACCGGCTGCTCTAAATTCCTGATCTGGCTGCCGTGACAACAATCCACAAATTCTTGCCTTACCTCGACAGGCAGAAGAGGAAAAAATATCAATGTGCATAATAATTATGCACGCACTGTATTCTGATCATATTTTTTCCAAGCACATTTTGCCATTTCCGAATGACATTAATCTTAATAACTACTATTAATCTTGTATTTAATAATTTATAATTGATATATAATTATTCATGAAGGCTGAAGTGAAAAATGTCTTATATTCAGGTGTGCATAATTAAGCAGATTTTGTTTTACAGATAAAATGAGCCAAAAAAGTGATTTAACTCAGACTGAAAGTAAAAAATTATTAAATGCCCAGAAATATTAAAAACTAATACAATACTAGAAATTGCAAAGTTAATGCATAACCATTGGACAGCACAATGCTCAGTGGGTCAGCAGGGTCAGTCAAAAACATGTGGAGAAGAAAAGATGCATGTTAACTGCAAAATAATTAGGAATTAAGGTGAAGAATTAGGTGTGAAATCACCAGGAACCATTTAGTCTCCAGCCACTATTTTCCAGAACTGCAACCTACCTGGAGTCTACAGAAGTACAAGCTGTCAGGTTCTCAGAGACTAATATATATATATTATTAGGCTTTATAGAGAGTGACTCTTGAAGGACCAGCACCACATCCTCTTATACCACTGTTTGAAGAATTTATCTTCCAGAATCTGGCAGTAATTTTTGGGAGTTCATTTTTAGTCCATCTCGAGATTTTATCTGTAGAAGATAACCTGCTTAATTATGCACACCTGAATATAAGGCGTTTTTCACTTCCAGCCTTCATGAACAATAATATATAGATTATAAGTGATTAAATACAAGATTAATAGTGGTTAAGATTGATGTCGTTTGGAATTGGTAAAATGTGCTTGGAAAAAATATGATCAGAATATCAACTTGCATAATTATGCATGCACTGTATTTTTCCTCTTCTGCTGTCCTGGTAATGCAAGAAATGCTGTGATTGGTTGTCAAGGCAGCCAATCAGAACTTAGCAGCCTAGTCTCTGATTGGCTGGAATTATGGCATATTGTAAGGCTGGGTTGTGTTGAGCACTCGAGCTATTGGCATTTAGAGCTGTAGCGTCTGGACCAATCAGACACACCATTTTTCATTTGATTTAACAAATCAATTATTCATTAGATTAACAAATCGTCACAGTCCCCTCACCCAATAAACTGGGTGCCAGGATGTCTGCCACCAGGCCCCCTGGTTACCAGGGAACCCTGACACAGATACATTTACGACCTGGAAATTTAGTGGATGAAAATCACGCCTTGTCCATAAGGAAAATCCACAAGGGATGGACTTTTCTTTGCTAATTAATTAATAGGAAAACCTTTCTTTGAATGAACACACATGATCCTTCAGGTCATTGTGTATATTATTGTCGTCGTCATGTATTTTGTCTTTGAGATTGTATACTGTTTTATGCAGGCTTATGATCGAAACTCACTCCTGTCAGCTTACATATACTGTATATAACCTTACCATGTTTAGTATCTACAAATTAGTATTCGGATGATCTAATTGAGTGTATATTGTATGTCTATACCTATGCAACATATTAGTGTTCTAAGAGTCTTTATTAGTTTGTGCATCCACAATCCAAGCGAATTACATTTGCAAATTACCATGCCCTTGAACAAAAGGTCATAAAACCCTCCAGCAATTGCAACCTCCCGCTTGGAATTTCTGTCTTTTTCATTGGACAAGCCCACCTTGAGAGGCGTGACTCTTCCGAGACCTTAAAGGCCCTGCTCCAGGGACCCGCCCAGGTTCGGTGGTTCGGTTAGATTCTAAGATGAAGACATATTGCTATAGCCTATATGAAGTCTCCCTGTAAACTCTTACAATGCAAACATCCTACGCACATAAATGGTTATTTCTTTAATGTCGGCAATTTCATTTGCAATGCTTACAATAATACATTGCAGCAAAAAGTTATTCTAAGAAAATCATTTGAATTTTTTTCCACTTTTTTCCACTTAAGTTACAGAATAAGAAGAAAATATCAGCTAATTCTTTTATTGTTTTGCGAGTCTGGTTCTGCAATTGATACTTTGTGATGATTTCTTTATTACTTGATTGGACAATTTCTTATATTCTTATAAAATAAAATGTAATTAAATTAAAACGTAAAAGTGTTGATGAATGAAATTAATCAATTAGCCTATGTAAATTTCGTGGGTGTTATTTATATTTTGACCACATGGTGGCTCCAATGCACACACTCACAAAGCTTCCAGTCATGAACCATTTTACAATACCCCCCCCCCCCCCCCACCCACCCCCCCCCCCCCCCACCCCCCCCCCCCCCCCCCCCCCCACCCCCCCCGTCATGCATCACTAGCGTTTTGTTTCAAGTTTTTTTTAACCTCTTAGCATTCCTGGAAAAAAATTACCACAGGCAGTACGCTAACTAGCAATTAATACCGTGTTGTAAGATAGTATGTATACACAATGATACAAATTTCAGTGGAGCCTTAGGGTAAATTGAGAATATATACTGCATTACATAAAGAGTGAGATATTTTATATATTCTTTCATTGGTGGAGTTTTTAAAGTCACACTAAATTTCTTCTTTATGAATAAGGAATTCAAATCCTCATTTATTCATGGTGGCTAAAAATGCAGTTACTGTGACTCTGATTTGACTGCTTTCAATCGATTGACTTTGTTTGACTGTAAAGCTGTTCTGTGTAGGTGACGGGTCAGATTGTGAGGTTCTGTCAATAGCAGAACAGGAAGAGGAAGCCCTTCACCTTCAAACTAAACACACAAGTAGCCACTTTTCTGCAAAAGCAGTTTGTCTCCCCGACAGATCAAACAATGTTTCTGAAGGAAATCAGACCCCAGCAGTCAGTTTCAGACTCATGAGTCCGGAGTCAGGACTAGTGTCAAAAGCATGACTCGTGTAAGAGTTTCGACTGTTTTTGCCATTTGCAACAAATGAATGATTACAAATCTTTCAAATTAAATAGTTTTTCATTCAATAAAGATACTAAGAATGGTCTTGATAACAGCCAGAAGAATGTGTATATGTAACTATATAGCGTACGATCAGAGAGCATATATGTGTGAACTAGGAGGGTCTAACTCCATTGGGGGAAATTCACACCTTCAGCAGACCGTGTTATAAGACCACTCTTTTCACAGAACCGTTGAAGAAAATGTTTTTGTTCTGTTTGTGCTGGCGGACTCTGATTGGTACGTTATAACTGTATATCTAATTTTAAAGCTGCTGCTACTGTTCATATTAGTTAGAGGATTTGCTTTTGCTGTTATTCTCAGATAAATGAACCCTCTGGTTCTGTTCCAGCCATCTTGACCTGGAAATGCAATGTTACCACATTGGACTAAAAACAGATCACCACATTAAGTTAAGGGTTTTCAACACAGCATAAGGGTTAAACATAACTGCCTATTTTTGGGTGGAAGAAAAAATGCTCTGTTTTTGTGTGTGTATCTTTTAAATGCAAATGAGCTCGTGCTCTCCACCTCCATTATAGCAGAGGGCTGTCTAAAGCCCTTTCCACACTGAGTGCGAAAAAGCTAAACGAATTTCCGACGCGATGATGCGCTGGAATAAAACAACAGCTTCCTATGGATGCTTCCACATAGACCGCGAATATTCGCGCACCGAAAATGCGAATGTTTTTTTTTTCGTCCAGTCCAACGAATATTTTCAGTTTCACAAAATGAAAATACGGGCCGTCCAATAAGATTTGAGCTTACATCACGTGCCTGGAGCAGCTGCTGTTGCACAAAAAGGCAAGAGTGGTGGCGCTGTTTCGAAAACCAGTGTAAACAAACTAGTGATGGGAAGTTCGGTTCTTTTCCGCGAACCGGTTCTTTCGGACAGTTCGATTCAATAAACCGGTTCACCGGTTCTTTTACGCTCGACGCAATGACGTCATTGGCGATGACGTAATGGCGTCAAGTCTATCGCGGGCTTAACACATTCAAATATAAAGTCAGTAATCATAACATCGGTTAATTAAAACATCATTATAATCTGATACGTTTCTTACAATTTGGATGTTTGTATCTAAAGCATCAACACACATACAGGCAGTGATCTGCAAACTAGGATGTTTTACAGTTATGACGTCAATAAATTAGTCTTCATCAGCGCAGAAACTATGCTCCGCTTACTATATATAATCCATTACGGTTTATTTGTAATTAATCAGTTGTCTGGTTCAGACACCTGTGGCGGGCGGTGCTGCTGTGCTGTGACAGTCATTACTGTTCGGTTCGGTAGTTCAGAGCACACATGCTGTCGCTGAATCACGCATGCGCAGTAGTGATGGGAAGTCCGGTTCTTTTCCGCGAACCGGTTCTTTCGGACAGTTGGTTTCAAATTCAAATATATAAAGTTAGTAATCATAACTTTTACAATTAAGTTTTGCAACTAAGCACCCAAATACAGTAACAGGCAGTGATGTGCATAGGAGGATTTAAGTCTTGAAGATATAAAGTAAATAAATTCGTTTTCATCAGCGCAGAAACCATAATCCACTTACTATATATAATCCATTGCGATTTATTTGTTATTATTAAATAAACGTACGTTTCGCCAGATTGCCCTTCATTCAATAACATTAGCACAGAATCAGTTGTCCAAAAGAACCAGTTCGGTTCAGACGTGCTGTGTCAGTCATAGTAGGCCATCTGTTCGGTAGCTTCACGCTGAATCGCGCATGCGCAGTATCATCAGCTCATCGGTTCTCAAATCGGACGCGTCCGAAAGAAACGGTTCTCGGTTCAGTGTACTGGTGATCCGAAAACCGATGCAGCCGGTTCTTGACTCGAGAACGAGAACAGCTCCAGCAGTGTGCGTGTATGTTCGTTACCCGGCTCGCTGCACACATGCTGCTCTGCTGGTGTTCATCTTCAGTTCTCTCTTCACAGCAGTTCAGTCAGTGTACGGGATATTGGTTTATTTAGACTCAGAGGGAGTGTCAGCCATGTTAAAAAAGTGAATAACTGGAGTAATTTGTGGATTAATGCTTACTGGAGACGCGAACCGTTTCAAATGATTCAGTCCGATTTGGTGAACTGGTTCACTAAGAAGAACCGGTTAAATCGAACGGTTCGTTCGCGAACCGGACATCACTAAAACAAACACGGAAGAAGAGTATCCCGGGAGAGAAGAGAGTGGATGCTGAGTTCCTGTTATCTTTGGTATCTGAGAACAGATTTATTCTCACATGTTCTTAATATAATTTATATTAATTATCCTCTGAATTATGTGATCTGGAGAGCACTGTCCTTTTTCTTCCCCGTGAACGAGTGTTATGAGTCAGAGCGCGTTAACTCTATCTTCCGTATTAAAAATATAGAGGGAAACATTTTTCTACACATGAAATATGAAAGAAAATAGACATGATTATGAAGATATATTTTCTGTATTTTTTTATGCAGCTCACGGTATTTTTTATAACAATAAATTATGTTTATTACAATAAGCAGTGTGGCTTTATTACCCAGATAGCACACGTACGTCTGCAAGATGTCTGTTAAAGATCTCTTGATCTGGAAAGCATCTGCTGTGGACAAACATGTAACAGACGTCTTTCAGATGTCAGTTTTACACACATTCTAAATCATAAACATCTAATAGACGTCTATTTGACATCTAAAAGGAAACGTCCTATAGACGTATTGCAGATGAGCAAACTCTCTAAAAAATACGTCTCGCAGATGTAATGCAGACCATTCAAAATAGACGTCTCTGAGATGTACGTGTGCTATCAGGGTAGACATACAAAGAGTGCATGCATGCCTATTATAGAATCAAAATCAACTATAGATCACAATCGGGAGTTATTACAAGCACTCGATGATGGTTTAAAGTGGGTTTTAAGCAAATACATTAATAATTACATTTTCAAATGTGGCTTGATGCTAATTGTACTTCTGTTTATATTTTAAGATGTTTTTTTGTAAGCATTATAGATAGTTTGCGTTTCTGGCGTAGAACCAAACTTTACTTAGCTATATTCATTTAATGCTGTATATTGAGCAGTGGATGACGTTAAATTCATATACGAGATACATATCTGAGGAAAATTGCATTGTTGGTCGGCGCCACCTAGCCTGCAGGCGTGAATTAGCAGAAGGCGAACATTCATCGGCGATCCGCCTGGCGTTTTCGCTTCACACTCAGTGTGGAACGGCCTTAATGCGGCATTCCAGACAGCAGCCGCCGAGAAATCCGCTAATCACCCTGCAAGCCCAATTCAAAATGGCTGCCGGGATGGCTTGCAGACGTTTCGGCTCATACCTCACGGTGGATCTTCACCAAATTCGTGTGGTATGTTCCTATCACTGCGGATCAAGAGCTGAGATTCAGGGTGTATTCACAGCAGGAAAGTCCGCTAGTTCACTTGCTTTGGTCCGGACCAAATACAATGCTGGTTTTGTTTTGTTTGGTGCGGTTCGCTTTCGCACTGCCCTTTTTGCAAGTGAACCAGAAACTGTCAACAAAACCACACGTGTGCTAAGGTCATCCAATCATTGGACAGAAATTCTCAAGCAGGGAAAAACAGTAAGTGCAAAAACATGCTAATCATGGAGATCTTTCGTAGTGCCATTTTTATTCTTTTACTGGTGTTATCAGATATTAATGTCATATGATGTTGTAATTATGACTTGCCGAAAATAAAATCTATAGATATAAAATACTTAAAGCACATCACAATGTTAGTTTAAACATTTAACCTAGATAAATGTTCGCTATTAGGCGCATATCCAATCGTTTGTGCAGAGAGTGGAAGCTGAAGCGCGCTTCAGGACATCAGTGGAAACAAATTAAATACACCGTAATTGTTGCTCATAAAGGTAAGAATAATACATCGTTCGGAACTGTAAAGGGTCTATTTTTATTTGTGTGCACTCACGATATCAAGAAAACATTGTGTTTTTAATAAAGAAAATGAATAGGATGCGCTTGCCGTCTCGTTCTTGAACAGGAGTGCTTCACAAAAGTGATACGAAACTCAGTGATTTCCTTACAGACATGATGATTATCTATTGAAAGCTTTGAATTACTACAAAACAAAATAATTAATATCCAAAACAAAAATTATTTCATTACATAATCCATAAAGATGCATTTCTTTCTAAAGGCGCGTCCAATGAGGAGATGGCGAGTCAGGATTTTTAACTTCATCTTTGTGACACTGACTCAGAAAACACTAGTTTATTCATAAATAATCCAAATATTTCCTTACTATTTCCCCCAGACACATTCATTGCAACTTTTAACCAAACCGTACCAGAGTTTGTTTGGAAGCGGACCGAGACCACCTCTTCAGCTGGGTCTCGGGCGGTTGTTTGGTGCGCACCTGAGTGCGATTACTGTATTCACACCTGCCCCAAAGATCCGCACCAAAGGGGGAAACGAACCTGAGTTCCTTTCAATCGAACCAAACAAGACAGGTACACCCTCAGATATGATAATAGGAGTTTGGTTTCTGACCAATCAGAGCAAAGGTGGGGTTTAGAGACTGAAACCTTGATCGAAGCATTTCAGACACTGAAAGAAAACAGTTGATACTGCAGTCGATATTATGTATGTATACTTTCAGTATATTAACTAATTGACCTATTACTTTACTGTTTATAAAAATGGAGTAAAAGCAATATAATCGTGTTATTGGTCTGATTCTCTCCTGCGGCCTCATGCCTCGTATTGACTGATGTTGCTTAATTGAGCAGCGTCATGAGGGAAAACTGAGACCCTAAATGGCAAACTCTAAGCAGAATGACAAAAACTCACCTGATGTTGTTTACGGCCGTATCATCACCAATTCCTTGGGAAGATTCAACTTTCAACTGAAACGCTGTTAAGAATCCATTAGGACACATTTGGATATAATCTATCCACTGACCAAAGCTGAAGAAAAAAAAGACAATTTATAGCTTTTTTTAAAGGTTTATAGTTCAGTAATCAGTATTTATTTTCAAGAAAATCTTCATTCTGACTGAGCCCATTACCTTCCTTCGTCAGACCGAATGATGCCTGATGCGTCATTAGATTGACTTTCACAGAAAAGATGAATCGCATTGAGTGCAGTGTTATCAAAATAATCATGTCTTTCTACCTAAAAAATAACAGCCTTATTTAAGGCTGTTTAATAATACTGCACAATAAAAGAAATAGCAAAAAAAAATAGAAATAGTAAATCTAACTTGTTTAGGCATGTTTAACTGGAAAGACAAAAGTACTGATTTTTATTGTTTAAAAATAACTGCAGTGAAACCTGGCATTTAAATATATATTTTAAATGCCAGGTGTTTGTGTTTACTGTGTATATTTGTATGTATATATAAATACACACACATAGTGCCTTGCGAAAGTATTCATACCCCTTAATTTTTTTTCATGATTTGTTATGTTGCTGCTTTGTTAAGCTGCTTTAAATTACTTTTTTTTCACATCAATCTACACTCCATACGCTATAATGGTAAAGCAAAAACTGGGTTTTAGCAACTTTGCAAATGTATTTAAAAAAAAAAAAACTTAAATTAGTACTCATACCCATATCTGGGACAGTTGAAATTTAGCTCAGGAGCATTCATTTTGCTTGTAGATGTTACTACACTTCAAGTGAAGTTAACCTGTGGCAAATTCAATTGAATGGGTATGATTTGGAAAGGCACACACGTCTTAATTAAAGGTCTAACAGCTGATAATGCACATCAGAGCAAAAACTAAGCCCTGAGGTCAAAATAACTGCCTGTAGAGCTCAGAAACAGGTTTGTGTCAAGCCACACATCTGGAGAAGAGTTCAGAAAATAATTCTGCTGCACTGAAGGGTCACAGAAGCATGTAGTCTCCGTTACCCTTAATGGAAGAAGTCTGAAACAACCAGGACTCTTCCTAGAGCTGGCCTCCTGACCAAACTGAGCAACTGATGGAGAAGGGCTTTGGTTAGACTGGTGAACAAGAACCTGATGGCCACTCTAGTTGAGCTCCATGATCATATGTGGAGATAGGAGAAGCCTACAGAAGGACAAACATCGCTGCAACACTCCACCAATCCAGTCTTTATGGCGCTGTGGCCAAACTCAATCATCTCCTCAGTGAAGACACATGAAAACACACTTGAAATTTACAAAAAAAAAGCACCTAAAGGACCCTCAGACTGTGAGAAACAAGATTCTCTGGTCTGATGAACCTCAATTCCAAGCATCATGTTTGAAGGAAAGCAGCTCTGCTCATCACCTGCAGAGTAGCATCCCAAAAGTAAAGTGTGCTGCTAGCAGCCTCAAGCTGTGGAGCTGTTTTTCTGCGGCAGGGACTGAGGGACTCAGAGTAGAAGAAACGCTCAGTGCAGCAAAATATAGAGATAGCCTTAATGAAAACCCAGTCCAGAGCATTCAGAACCTCAGACTGAGCAGAAGGTTCACCTTCCAACAGGACAATGACCCCAAGCACACAGCAAGAGTGGCTTATAGACAGCTCTGTGAATGTCCTTGAGTGGCCCAGCCAGAGCCTGAGCTTGAACCCAATCAAATATTTCTGGAGAAACCTGAAAATGTGCATTTGCTCCCATCCAACCTGACAGAGCTTGAGAGGTGAAGAATGGCAGATAATTGCCAAATGCTAATGAGCAAATCTTGTCGCATCAAACAAAAAAGACTTGACTGTAAAGGTGCTTCAGCTAAATATTTAGTTAAGAGTATGAATACTTATCAGAGTTGGGTATAACGCGTTACTGTAATCTAATTACTTTTCCTGGTAACGCAGTAAAGTAATGCATTGCATTTTAAATTTATGTAATTTGATTACAGTTACTTATGTCAATAAAATTACGCTACTTAAGTTACAAATGCAGTGTTCAAAATTATGAACTAAAACAATCATGTTTTGCGGGTCAGTATGGCCTTTAATAAATCACCGGACAATGTGAGCTCAAATGCAGACGAGTCCTACAACATTTAGATGCAATGAAAGGTTGTATTTCAGCTCGTATGAATCATATTTCAAAATGTTGCACTCAACATATTTTGGTCTGGCATTATACTTTGGGAAATGTTCAACAAGTGAATGTGTACAAGTTTATGTCACAGTAACACTAATAAGTAAAAATAAATGACTCATCAGAATGCGATCATCCACTGCATGAAGCTGCGTCGGCATCACAATTCAAGGCTTATTCCTCACAACACGTCTTCTTCCAACAATGAAAAGTAGCCGAGATGAACTTGAATCTTTCTTTCTATACGAGGGTGATGTGGATATTTACATGTTTGCACGTCTCGAGCCTGGTTTCGCGTGGATGATTATCTTAAAGCGTGCGATGTGCGTGGACACATTATGTGAGCTCAGACGGAAATACTGTACCTCGCATTGGTTTCACACAGATTATTTTATCAGAGAATATTTGTTATCGACATGATTTTTCGACAATAATAGACACTTCAAGCTTTCTTTAGATATAGCCTACTGTATTTCGAATGTCATTTTCGTTTATTTTATTGACTTGTTTGTTTTAAGAAGATATTCACAGAGAAAGCAGAAAGCGCACCCAGTTGGTTTTCTTTATTTAAAAAAAAAAAGTTTTGTTGATATTGGGAGTGTAGACTTTAAAAATAATACTTATGTATTTTTTCAGTCAATATTAAATTAGAAAGAACTATGAGTTTCTCTTTGTAGTGCATTTTTTAGGTTTGATAACTTGAAAAGTAACGTAAACTTGAAAGTAATTAGTAATCTGATTACTTTTTAAATGCAGTAATCAGTCATGTAATCAAATTACAATTTTAAAGAAGTAATTAGTAATTTGTAGTGGATTACTTTTTTAAGTAACTTACCCAACACTGATACTTATGCAATGTATTTACGAAGTTGTGACAATTGTGTTTTTGCTTTGTCATTATGGTGTATGGAGTGTAGATTGATGTGGGGAAAAAAGTAATTTAAAGGAGTTTAACATAAGGCAGGAACATAAAAAAACATGAAAAAAATGAAGGGGTATGAATACTTTCGCAAGGCACTGTACATAAATATAAATACATAAACATACATGTATGTATTTAAGGAACACACACATACATAAATATAAATATTTCTTAAATATATGCACGTATGTGTGAATTTATATATACATATAAATATACACAGGAAAAGCACAAATATTCTGTAAAAAAAAAAAAAAAACGTTTATTTTGGACAGGAGTAATCAATTTTCAGCCCCAAAATAAAGAAATAAATACATCAATTCCTGAAGTGTGAAATCAAGTCCTGATCAACTTAAGAATGTTTAGATTTTTTTTTTTTTTTTTTGGAAAACAAGACAAAAATACTGAGTTATAAAATCAAAACCACATCCATGAGTCGATGCTCAACTTACCTTCACATTAAACCCCTTGGCGTATGTTCCATTTGGACAAAACTCACTTCGACCCCACGATCCCCAGTGCATCCCATTCGAAACAGTCAGCAATGATGTAAAATGTCTTTCGCTGCTCCGCTCCAAACGTCTTCCTGTGGACCGAACACTCACATGCAGCCCAGTAAAGATCAGCAGTGAAAACCCAATGGAAATAAAGTGATGCATTGCTGCAGCACAGACCTGATGGATAAAAATAATGATGAAATTATTTATATTTGCTCTCTAAATCAGAAACTGACCCATCTGTAGTCAGTCAAAAGAACCTGCCTGTTTCTTTATTGAGCCAATCAGAACAATACATTTACATGGTTCATCAATATTCCAGCCAATCAACAGCCACGAACACTGAACGTACTCAATGCCTGTAAATCAGCACAGATAAACACAAACGCCTGTTTGGTTAACCGTTAGCGTCCTTGGAAAGTCTTTTACTTGGTAAAAAGCCAGTGTTCAAAGTTCAGAAATACTAAGCATGCAAAACAGCAGAAAATATTACATATGACATTTAATAATTGAACTTTTTAGATTTGCATTTCCTGCAAATAAGTCACCAATCAGCTAAAAATGATCATTCTGTCATCATTCCATCAACTGCTTTTTGGTTTTCAAGGACTACAATCAGTATGGAATTTTGTTTCCGCACACTAAAAAAATAAATAAGTAAATAAATAAAATAACAAAACAGGTAATTGTGACTTTTTCTCTCACAACTGTATTTAAACGCACAATTGCGAGATATAAAGTCGCAATTCTGACACAATTTTGTCAGAATTGTGAGAAACTCACAATTATTTATATATATATATAGTATAGATCTATTATATATATATTTATTACACAAAAATTTAAAGTGAGGAAAAGTCGTATCTGACTCAAAAAAATTTATAATGACTTTTTACCTCATAATTTTGACTTCATATATCACAGTTTCGACTATTTATGTCATAATTATTAATAACAAATGTTATGGGCTTCCATAACACACACATGAACGTACATACTTTCATATACATGTTTATGTAATCTACTCATCTGTAGCCATCAATCAATCACTGTTTGTCATGATAATTAGCAGGTGACACATGACTCAAGGGCGTGCAACATGATACTGACAGCCAGCAGGTTTATAACACATGCGATCACAGTAAAACATATTAAATATAAAAGTAAAAAGGTGAAATCAAGCACAGCCAAGCGCCAACCTCCCGAAGTCATGAAACCAACACGGAAGTGACTAAAACTGCAGTTCATCAACTGGCCGCTAGAGGCTGACTGCAAAAGGGAGTCAATCCCAAAGACTCCCCATGTTAAAATGCCCAACTTTACAGCAGAAAAAAACATGTTTACAGCCTGATACAAAAAGTGCTTTTGGTCTATATAGCTAATTTTGCCCTTCATGACAACTGTGAGGGGGGTGCATTTTTTTATAACTCATCCATTTAAATTAAATTAAGCCTTAAAGTTCTGCATAATTAAGGGCGTGGCCACTTGAGTGACAGGTGGATTGCCGCTGATGGACACTTTTCGGCAGGGTCGGGGGGGGGGTAGTGGTGGGTGTGGTTTCAGCAACCTGCTCCGGCCTCTTTGCCAATTTTCGATTATCTGGGAGTGATGCGCGGTGACGCAGCCAAGATGTCGATGGCTGGCTCCGCCCACTTTGAGCTTCAAAAACGCTCCTCGGAACCCTACAGGTGACGTCACGGACACTACGTCCATGTTTTTATACAGTCTACAGGTGCATCTCAATAAATTAGATGTCATGGAACGTTCATTATTCAGTAATCCACTCAAATTGTGAAATTTTCCTTCTTTTCCATTTTTTCGTGTTGTGTATTAAATAAATTCAATCCCAGCCTGAAGTCGTTTAAGTCTTTGGTTCTTTTAATTGTGATGATTTTGGCTCACATTTAACAAAAACCCACCAATTCACTATCTCAACAAATTAGAATATGGTGACATGCCAATCAGCTAATCAACTCAAAACACCTGCAAAGGTTTCCTGAGCCTTCAAAATGGTCTCTCAGTTTGGTTCACTAGGATACACAATCATGGGGAAGACTGCTGATCTGACAGTTGCCAGAAGACAATCATTGACACCCTTCAAAACAAGGGTAAGCCACAAACATTCATTGCCAAAGAAGCTGGCTCTGGTTCACAGAGTGCTGTATCCCCCCTCTTCCCCATCAACTCACCCCCAAGCATGTTAACAGAAAGTTGAGTGGAAGGAAAAAGTGTGGAAGAAAAAGATGCACAACCAACCGAGAGAACCGCAGCCTTATGAGGATTGTCAAGCAAAATCGATTCAAGAATTTGAGTGAACTTCACAAGGAATGGACTGAGGCTGGGGTCAAGGCATCAAGAGCCACTACACACAGTTGTGTCAAGGAATTTGGCTACAGTTGCGTATTCCTCTTGTTAAGCCACTCCTAAACAACAGACAACGTCAGAGGCGTCTTAACCTGGGCTAAGGAGAAGAAGAACTGAACTGTAGCCCAGTGGTCCAAAGTCCTCTTTTCAAATGAGAACAAGTTTTGTATTTCATTTGGAAACCAAGGCCCCCCCCCCCCCCAAAAACAAAAAAAAAAACAAAAAAAAGGTCCGAGAGTTTGGAGGAAGGGTGGAGAAGCTCATAGCCAAGTTGCTTGAAGTCCAGTGTTAAGTTTCCACAGTCTGTGATAATTTGGGGTGCAATGTCATCTGCTGGTGTTGGTCCATTGTGTTTTTTGAAAACCAACGTCACTGCACCCGTTTACCAAGAAATTTGGAGCACTTCATGCTCCTTCTGCTGACCAGCTTTTTGAAGATGCCGATTTCATTTTCCAACAGGATTTGGCACCTACCCACACTTCCAAATGCACCAAAAGTTGGTTAAATAACCATGGTGTTGGTGTGCTTGACTGGTCAGCAAACTCACCAGACCTGAACCCCATAGAGAATCTATGGGGTTATTGTCAAGAGGAAAATGAGAAAAAAAGAGACCAAAAAATGCAGATGAACTGAAGGCCACTGCCA
>JADLZN010011687.1:0-108154 GCA_018155175.1 Sinocyclocheilus anophthalmus | reverse complement strand
TATGATTGTGTAGCCTAGTGAAACAAACTGAGAGACCATTTTGAAGGCTAAGGAAACATTTGCAGGTGTTTTGAGTCGATTAGCATGTCACCATATTCTAATTTGTTGAGATAGTGAATTGGTTGGGTTTTGTTAAATGGGGAGCCAAACTCATCACAATTAAAAGAACCAAAGACTTAAACTACTTCAGTCTGTGTGCACTGAATTTATTTAATACACGAGTTTCACAATTTGAGTTGAATTACTGAAATAAATGAACTTTTCCATGACATTTTAATTTATTGAGATGCACCTGTATTAGATATGGACCCATGTTTCTGCAAAACCTCGATTTAGTTTTTCATCATCTGCAGTTCCAGTTGCCCCACTAACTATCACAGCATTAGGGACTTTAATGCCTTTGGCAACAATTTCTTCCATTTTGTCAACAGTCTGCTTGGCCTGTTTACAACTGCTTGGGTTGTTTACAGAGTTTCCAGTAATGCTAAACCATCTCCTGGCTGGCTCGCCACTAATCGTGTAGCACGGAGTACACGCTTTGTTCAGTTAAGTGTATTTTTGGGATAAGCATCACTCATAATATCATTGACACCACTGTTTGTATTCACCATGTACTAACTGCAAATCAAAAACTATAGGAGCAGCTCTCTAGAGACGGGTAATCACTGGAAACTCACAAACAAGTATTATGGTAAGTATAGTACTTTTAATTAAATTTTTCCCCAAATGTATGTAGTAGGCCTTTTTAAAGAAATTAATATAGAGAATAAACAAATAAAATGTAAATTAACAGATAAACACCAAATTTCAATTTGAAATTGAAATGAAAATTAAACTGGCTTTGAGTACTCAATTAAATCTTTGGTGGTATACTCATAGTTACCCACACAATGAATTAAACTCTTATTTTCAGGTATGCAACCCACATTCACTGTACAAAAAAAAATATATTCCTTAAAGAATCCTCTTTTGGAAGTAGATCATAGCTCAGTTCAAATCTGTCCAAAACCATTCTGATACCAGATAAAGATCAGATTCTCAATCACTTATCTCAACTCCAGCGATGTAGCAGTAATTCACTGTCCACAGTGTATCCAGAAATCCTTTCCTCTTGAATAGAAAAGCGAAAGTTTCAGTTCTTGTAAATCTTCCTAACTTTTGTCCTCTTCTTCCTTCAGATTCAAGCTGGGTAGCTCGCCATCAAAGAAACATCCAAAGCAATCCACGTAAAAAAAATGACCTATTAAAATAAGCCAGTGATTCAATAAAACAATTTTACATGGTTTTCAACCCAAAAAAACAAATACTTTCAGATAAGTATTTATCTTACATTACGATAAACTTTCTGTTTACCAGAATTTAACAATAACATTTGCATAAATAGACTAATATGTTACTTTCTCTCCCATACAGGCTCACGTGTAACTGATATTGCAGCCACGTGAACTGCAACTCACGCGTGATTAACGATCTCGACAATTTAACAAATACAGCACAAAATACATACATCAATTTCAATAAAGATGTAACACTTAAACTGTTGTCATGCGCTTATTTTTACAATTAACAACATTTAAACAAAATAACTCACCATATCCAGTATTTCCGTATAAAACTCAAAAATAAAATCCTTCCAAACGAAAATAATTACTGGATGTCAGCAATTTAAATCTCCCCTCTTGAATTACAACAAAAATGTTATCTTATTTAAAGGGGTCCTATTATGCTCTTTTACAAAGTCTTGATTTTGTTTTGGGGGTGTACTAGAACATGCTCTCATGCTTGGTGGTTCGAAAAACACATTATTTTTCACATAATTTACATTATTAAAATACCTTTCTCCCCAGCCTGGCACAAACGGCTCGATTAGTTACGGCTTTGATGAAGGTCCACATTCCGAAAAACAAAATGTGTTGTGATTGGTTAGCTGTCCCAGTGCGTTTTGATTGGCGAACAGCTTAGACAGTGTTTCATTACTGCTACGCCCCTTGCTCCGTCTTTCAACAAAAACTTCTGGGCGAATCTGGCACTGTACTCCCTCGTGTTGTGGAAGCTGTTCTCAGTAAAATGCACAGCACACAATAGCAAATTGGGGTTATAATGCTCAGGAACAGAGTTAAAAAAAAAATTGCAACCACTGTTTCCTGACATCATCCACTTTTGGAAGCCCAAACAAAGACGTTTGGGCACGGAGGTGAAAAAAACAGCGTTTCAGGCGGTCGCACACCGAATGAGAAGCGCAGCGTCGCGTCGCACCACGTCTTTAAAATTCAAATACATTATTTTCTATGAGTGTAGGCACACCGGCGGCGTCTGTCGGCGCCCAGCTACGTCGAGTTATACTTGTAAGAATTGTTCTAGACATGCCAAAAATTTTACGCTACAGTACAGCAGCTCTTCTTCTTCGTTTTCTCTGATGCACTAACTCTGCAGCAGCACTTCTTCTTCGTCGTCTCGTCTGATGCACTCAACCAAGCGTTCTAACACGACCTCGCCCCTCCCCACCCCCAAACCATTCGAATTTCTGTAGGCGGGAATTATTTGTAATGATATTCCAATGAGCCGCTTTGTGATATCACAAAGCCTGGAAAACAAACGCTGTAGTCCAAACGATCCGTTCATTGTAGTTCTTGAAAAGGGATTTTTAAAAAACGAAATATCTCCCTTTGGAGTGGACTTTTTTATGCCCAAACATACGCACTACACACTGACTAAAATTCAAAAAGTGAAAGCATAATAGGACCCCTTTAACTTTTTTAAAGTATTTTTTCCTTAATTAGGAGCTCTAACTCAAGTTCGCGATCTTCTCTGTGGCTTCCTGATTCTGCTGACTCATCAGAGAGAGAGAGCGCCTAAACAGCATCTCATTGGTCAACTACGTCATATCCAACTTTTTCTTATTTTTTAAAATTTGACAATTTATTTACAATTGACTTAGTTTAAATGAACAATTATACAGCTATGAACTTTTAATAATATCACAAACTATTTATAATAATTATATACAACAATAATTGTAAACCTGGAACAAAAGTAAGTCATATCATTACACAAACATTTTCTTCACAAAAATGCCCTTTAGCACGCTCAAAATATGATCTTGCATGTGCAGAATTGTGGCAGAAACATAAGCCCTATGTTGTTTATTATTTATATTTTACCATTGGGTCAGATACTACAGCGTCGTGGCTTTAGATATCATTTTAATGCTGATGACATTTAAATTTACACGTCATGCAGGCCTTCCCTATCCACCCAAATTGACAAAATTTCTGTTTGCATGCAGGATATAAAAACATGGCTTTACTCTTATTTTTCAGAAAGTGAAAGTCTGAAACTTAATATGGATAAAACTAAGATCATCGTTATTGGTACCCCATCACTTACCACCAAAGTTCCCGCTGACTTTACTTGCGATATCACTGGCACTCTAATTGCTCCACCTAGTATCGTTAGAAACCTTGGTGTTATGTTTGACTCCTCTCTTTCATTTCAGTCTCATATTAACTCTCTCTCTAAATCAGCATTTATGTCGAATTGTCCAGTTCCGTCCTTTCATTAGTGCTAACGATACAGAAACTCTCATTCATGCTTTTGTTTCATCTCGTCTCGATTACTGTAATGCCCTATTCATTGGCTTACCAGCTACATCTATTGCTAAATTACAGTATATTCAAAACTCAGCTGTTCGCATTCTCACTCGCGCTAAGCATTCGGCCCGCTTCACCCCTATTCTAGCTGATCTGCATTGGCTACCAGTGGCCTATCGTATTAAGTTTAAAATTCATAGTGACAGTTCTGAGGATCGCCCCGGAGCCAGAGCCTGTGACGTCAGACCAGGTGCGAGAGCCTGCTATAGAGCTTGCCATGGGGGAGAGCACCATGGACAGGGAGAGCGCGGAGGGAAGCTCCGCCCACTGCACCACGGCTCTGAGCTGCAGCCAATGGACTTATTCAGATATTTATGCCGACATCTTCTCCCGCCTTCGTCTGAACTCTCTGCCTGCCCAGAATTATTTGTCTGCTCTGAACTGTCTGCCAGTGGGATAGCGACCACGGAGGTTGTTCCCCTGTCCGCTGCGCTACCGGTTTTGAGGTCGCAATCTGAAAAGAACGGGTCGCTCACCACATTCCACCCACCCTCCCTTTCCGCTCTTCTGTCATCCTGCTGCTCCAGCTCTGCCACATGGTCCTGTCAGACCCTCTGCTCACCCTCAGCCCACCATCTGTGCACTGGATTCGCCACAGGTCTGTCACGCTCCATCGTGACAGTATAGCATGGCTGGAGGATCCATTGTCTCCGCCTCCAGCCTCTGAGTCCAGGACTCCACCTCGGCCCTTCGACCCAGCGGCTCCACAATGGCTCGGTGTCGCCCTGGCTCATTGGCTCTCCGTCTCCGCCTCGGGCTCCACCTCCACCTGCTCCGCCGCCTTCGGTCGGCCCCATGGAGTCGTCGGCCCTTCCTCCACCATGGCTTCTCCCTCCTTCGGCTCCACCGTGGGCCGCCATCATGGCTGCAGCCTGGGTCTCGCCTAGCTCCTCCTGCTTCCGCCTATCTCCTCCCTCTGTCTGGTCCGCCCTGGTTCCTACAGTTTCCTCCCTGGCTCCTTCACCCATCTCCACCCTGGACTCTGGTTGTCGTCCTCCTCACGGGTGTCCGTCCTCCGCCGGAAACTCCTCCAGGATGTGTCTGCCTGCCTTCCTGCCAGCCCTTTTCCATCCCACTTCCACTCCTTTGACCTCCTCCCAAGTCCCCTTATCCCCCATTGTCTCTGTTGGCGTGGAAGGCACGCCTTCAGGGGGAGGGCGGGAAAAAAACTGTCACACCCCCATGGACTGTTGGTTGTGTTTCCTTCCCCAGGTGCTTAGTGTGACCTAGTTTTCTGTCCTGGTCTAATTGTGTCATTATGTTTAATTTTTATGTGTCATTATGAGTAATTATCAATTATCCTCATTTACTCTACCTTATAAGTTATATTCTGTTCAGTGTTTCTTTGTCCGGTCTCGTCAACGTGTACGTGTGTACATGCCTTCCTATTGTGGATTACCTTATGTGGATTATTAAAGATGATTTACCCTCATCTTCTTTATCTGCGTGTGTTTCTCCCACACCACACCGTGACAAATAAAGCTTTGGTCACTGTTGAATTACTGTTCAGCAAGCTCTTCAATGTTAACTTTTTTTTATTCCTACAGTCTGAACTACCTCTATGAGCTGAGAACTTTTTTCCTTATAACCAGAACATTTAAAAACATGTTTGAGTCTTTCTGGAAATCCACATTTGCTGCACAATCCTGTATTGTGTTTACCAGTTTTAAAAAGTGATTGATTCAATGCTGTGTGCCCAATACAGAGTCATGATATTGTGTCATTCCTTCATTTGCCACAAACCTGTCTCACATTTCCTACTTCTGTTTTATTTCATACAAGTGTCTTTTTTTCTTAATTATCTTTTTAATTAACCCCTTCCTTTTAGCTTTCCCCAGAGGGACATTAACATTATTTTTGTATACTTTAAAGCCTTTTTTGCCAAATCATCCACAATTTCATTTCCCACAATCCCCACATGGGCAGGAATCCACAAAAAGAAGACTTTAATTCCTAGGTGTTGAATTCTGAATAGAGTCTAGAAGGTTTCTATTAGAATGTCTTGAGTCAGATTTTTCCATTGATTTTTTTCTAACAAATGAGGGTAATAGAAGCAATCAAAACAACAAAAGAGCAACAATATCATCAGCAGAGTGATGATATCTCAAGATCATATGTATACTCCAAGCAAGTATCCTTGTAAACACAGTTGCTTATGGCTTAGGTCAGGGGTAGGCAAGTTTGGTCCTAGAGAGCCGCAGTCCTGCAGAGTTCAGCTCCAACCCTGAAAACAAAACTCACCTGCCTATAGCCTTAGTAATCCTGAAGACATTGATTAGCTTGTTCAGGTGTTTGATTAGGGTTGGAGCTGAACTCTGCAGGACTACGGCTCTCTAGGACCGAATTTGCCTACCCCTGGCTTAGGTGAAGTTAAAATATTGAGAAAGAATGTGTAAAGATGTGTAACAGTATATTGGTTCACAGCAGTTTAATGTTCCTTACTGTTGCTTTCTGTGTCATGAATATTAATCAAACAACAAAACACATAGAGAAAAATCACTTTTGTAGCTTTAACACAGATTATTCAATTTAATTTATACAGTGAAGTCTATGCAGTGTTATTTTACATTTGATAATTCAATTTCTGTACCTGAATTACTGTTACACTTACCTGAAAAATATAAAGCACTGTTTATTTCATTTGCATCTTTGTTCTGTTATATTTATCTATGCTTGTAATTTGTTTGTTATTTTCTGTGCTGATTTACTCACCTACAAAATCACCCCAATCATTGATTACTTTTTTTTTCCAGCTGTCCTGGTGTTCGTGACAGTAGGCTCGGAGATACCGCCCGATATCCTGGATCTTGTGTTCGGTCTGGCCATTGGTTTGGGGATGATAACCTGAGGAAAGGCTGACAGACACTCCCAGCAGACAGAAGAAACTACGCCAGACCCTGGATATGAACTGCGGCCCTCTATCTGAAACAATGAAGACCAAAGTGTCGAAAGACATGCTGGAAGAGAGCTTCGGGTGCCTCCAAAGCAGTGGGTAATCCACGTAAGGGGATTACTTTACAGGTTTTGGAGAATCTATCCACCACGACAAATATGGTAGTGAATCCGTTAGAGGGTGGAAGATCAGTGGCAAAATCGATTCCAATGTGAGACCAGGGTCGACGTGGAACAGGTAAGGGAACCAGTTTTCCTGCAGGTAAATGGCGTGGAGTGGATGTGATGGCGCAAACCGAACAACCCTTGACGTAGCGGGCAACATCCTGAGCCATGCTGGGCCACCAGTATCTGTTCCGGAGGAGCGAGAGGGTTCGTTGGCTGCCTGGGTGACCCGATCCCGGAGAAGTGTGGATGGAATCCAGAAGGGTGAGACGTAGAGTAGTAATTACATACAAATCTCCCTTCCGGACCTCCCGGCGGAGTGGGTTCTGTGAGGGTGGCGGCACGAATTTGATCATTCACATCCAATGTGATTGGACATGCGAACACTGTGGGTAAGAGAATGGGTTTACGAGTTACAGGAGGGGATATGGTTGTTGAAGGCGTGATTAGAGCTTCAATATCAGCATTCCATTCTTATCATTTATAATGATAAAATCGTGAGTGTACTGGGAAACTTCAACAGCTTTGTCTACCCAAAAAGGAGTGCTACGAAAGTGGAGGATAAAATCTGTATAACAAGGCCAGGAAACAGGACTAACAAAGGAGATTCAGAGGCTAAAAAAAAAACTACTTGAAAGCTGAGGAAACAACGATGCTTTCAGCAAACGATCCGGGTCAGTAGGACTGCTATGAGGAACATCACCATTTACAGCACACCCCCACAGTCTCCAGGGAATCAACAACTGCGGTGCGAATTGAAGTGTTTACTGCAGTTGAAAAAGGATAGTCACCAACCCCCATCGCCTATGATATGCACTTCAACACATTCAGCAACACCCGCAACCCACCACAAATTCACACCTGCGCTTAAGGTTCTGTGTAGTGAGGAAGTGAAACGGCTGTCTTCAGGAAAGAGCAGAAATCTAGAAAAGCAGCAGGCCCAAATGGTGTTTTCACCTGCCTGTTTAAAAGTCGGTGGCTTACCAACTGGCCCCATCTCACAAAGATCTTCAACGATCATTGGAGAGGTGTGGGTGAAAAGTTTTTTCCCGCTGCTTCCCAAACGCTCCACCACCCCACAAAAAGCCAAAAATCAATAGACTTTAAACAAACTACAGGCCTGTGGCTCTTACGTCTGTGGTCATGAAGTCTTTTGATAAACTGGTGCTGGCCCACCTGAAGGATTTTACTGGACCCTTGCTGGATCCTCTTCTGTTTGCCTACAGAGCAAACAGGTCTGGGGATGATGCAGTCAACATGGGACTGCATTACATACTGCAACACCTCGACAGACCTGGGAACTACGCAAGGATCCTATTTGTGGACTTCAATTCGGCCTTTAACTATCATGATGTTAAATAGATGAGTCTTAGTCATCATGAGTATTAAATCATCGTGAGTTTGTCTGACCTTCTCTCAGACAAACTCACTCAGCTCTCCGTGCCCACCTCCATTCTGTCAGTGGATCAACAGCTTCCTGTCAGACAGGCAGCAGCTAGTGAGGATGGGCAAACTCACATCCAGGACTGTCACCATCAGCACTGGCGCCCCCCAGTGTATATATATATACACTGAACAAAATTATAAACGCAACACTTTTGTTTTTTCCCCCATTTTTCATGAGCTGAACTCAAAAGATCTAAGACTTTTTCTATGTACACAAAAGGCCTATTTCTCTCAAATATTTTTCACAAATCTGTCTAAATCTGTGTTAGTGAGCACTTCTCCTTTGCCGAGATAATCACAGGTGTGGCATATCAAGATGCTGATTAGACAGCATGATTATTGCACAGGTGTGTTTTAGGCTGGCCACAATAAAAGGCCACTCAAAAATGTGCAGTTTTATCACACAGCAAAATGCCACAGATGTCGCAAGTTTTGAGGGAGCGTGCAATTGGCATGCTGACTGCAGGAATGTCCACCAGAGCTGTTGCCCGTGAATTGAATGTTCATTTCTCTACCATAAGCCGTCTCCAAAGGCGTTTCAGAGAATTTGGCAGTACATCCACCCGGCCTCACAACCGCAGACCACGTGTAACCACACCAGCCCAGGACCTCCACATCCAGCATCTTCACCTCCAAGATCGTCTGAGACCAGCCACCCGGACAGCTGCTGCAACAATCGGTTTGCATAAACCAAAGAATTTCTGCACAAACTGTCAAAAACCATCTCAGGGAAGCTCATCTGAATGCTCGTCGTCCTCATCGGGGTCTCGACCTGACTGCAGTTCGTCGTCGTAACTGACTTGAGTGGGCAAATGCTCACATTCGATGGCGTCTAGCACTTTGGAGAGGTGTTCTCTTCACGCATGAATCCCGGTTTTCACTGTACAGGGCAAATGGCAGACAGCGTGTATGGTGTCGTGTGGGAGCGGTTTGCTGATGTCAACGTTGTGGATCGAGTGGCCCATGGTGGCGGTGGGGTTATGGTATGGGCAGGCGTATGTTATGGACAACGAACACAGGTGCATTTTATTGATGGCCTTTTGAATGCACAGAGATACCGTGTCGAGATCCTGAGGCCCATTGTTGTGCCATTCATCCACGACCATCACCTCATGTTGCAGCATGATAATGCATGGCCCCATGTTGCAAGGACCTGTAGACAATTCCTGAAAGCTGGAAACATCCCAGTTCTTGCATGGCCAGCATACTCACCGGACATGTCACCCATTGAGCATGTTTGGGACGCTCTGGATCAGCGTATACAACAGCTTGTTCCAGTTGCTGCCAATATCCAGCAATTTCGCACAGCCATTGAAGAGGAGTGGACCAACATTCTACAGGCCACAATCAAAAACCTGATCAACTCTATGCGAAGGAGATGTGTTGCACTGCGTGAGGCAAATGGTGGTCACACCAGATACTGACTGATTTTCGGACCCCCCTGGACTCCCCAATAGAGTAAAACTGCACATTTTAAAGTAGCATTTTATTGTGGCCAGCCTAAGGGCACACCTGTGCAATAATCATGCTGTCTAATCAGCATCTTGATATGCCACACCTGTGAGGGGAATGGATTATCTCGGCAAAGGAGAAGTAACTAACTAATTTGATTTAGACAGATTTGTGAACAATATTTGAGAGAGATAGGCCTTTTGTGTACATAGAAAAAAAATCTTAGATCTTTGAGTTCAGCTCATGAAAAATGGGGGCAAAAACAAAAGTGTTGCGTTTATAATTTTGTTCAGTGTATTTTAGTTTTATATTACAACCCTACTGTTTTATTCCTATGTATGTCTGCACTAACATGTATGTCTGCACTATGTTTGTACTTTCTTCTACACTGGAAGCTCCTGTCGTCAAGTCAAATTCCTTGTGTGTGTAAACAAACTTGGTTATAAAGCTCTACTGATTCTGATTCTGAGTGTCTGCTTTGAGGTTTTTATGACCAGGGCGGTAGGTTACAGTTAATCGGAAACGAGTGAAGAATAGGGCCCATCGGGCTTGTTTGAGCACTGTGGCTGTTTGATTGAGGAGTTTTGCTTCACGGAGGTATTGGAGGTTCTTGTGATCAGTTATTACTTCGAAGGGATGTTGAGCTCTTTCCAACCAGTGCCGCCACTTTTCCAGCGTGAGTTTGATGGCCAGTAACTCGCAGTTCCTGATGCCGTAATTTTGCTCCACCGGGGACATCTTCTTGGAGAAGTACGCGCATGGATGAATCCCAAATGGTTCACCCTTCCATTTGGGATAATACTGCACCTACTCCTAGAGTAGAAGCATCCACTTCCACCACAAACTGATGGTTCGGATCTGGATGGGTTAGGGCTGGAGCAGTTCAGAATGAGGATTTGAGCTGCAGAAATGCCTGTGTGGCTTCAGGCGAGGAGATGGTCTTTGGCTTCTGATGGAGGAGAGAGGTAAGTGGACTATAATGGGCTATGAAGCACCGATAGAAGTTTGCAAATCCCAGGAATCTCTGCAGCTCTTTGTCCGTGGTGGGTTGTGGCCAATTCCTCACTGCTTCCACCTTGTTCTGGTCCATTTGGACTCCCTCTGGTGTGATAATGTAGCCCAGGAATTTAATGGTGGCTAGATGGAACTCACACTTTTCCTGCTTGAGGTAGAGGTGGTGCTCGCCGAGACGTTGGAATACCTGGGAAACATGTTGTTGGTGTTCCTTAAGATTGGGTGAGTAAATGAGAATGTCGTTGATGTAGATGATTACAAATTGGTTGATCATATCACGGAAGATTTCATTCATGAAGCATTGGAAGATGGATGGTGAGTTTGAAAGGCCATACGGCATAACCAGGTACTCGTAGTTATGAATGCTGATGGTGTTATGAATGCAGTTTTCCATTCGTCTCTTCTTTGAATGCGGATCAGATTGTAGGCACTGCGTAGATCGAGTTTCATGAAGATCTGGGCACCACGGAGTTCCTCCAACGAGGCTGGTACCAGAGGGAGTGGATAGGAAAATTTGATGGTTTGGGAGTTGAGTGCTCGATAGTCGATATAAGGGCGTAGGCCCCCACCCTTCTTCCCCACAAAGAAACTGAATGCTGCAGGAAAAGTGGAAGGACGAATGAACCCCTGATGTAATGCCTCCTTGATTTACTCCTCCATAGCAGCGCACTCCGAGATCGATAGGGGATAGACATATCCCTTAGGTAATTTGGCCCCAGGCAGCAGGTCGATCGCACAGTCCCATGGCCGATGAAGTGGAAGATGGGTTGCCGCGACCTTGCAGAACACGTCCTGGAATGCCCTGTAGACAGCTGGAATGTGGACTGAGCTTTGTGAAGCTGGGCTCTCAATGGTGGTAGAGCAGAGCTGTATGGAGAGCTTAGCTCAGCCTGGAAGAGGGAGATCTGCTAATCATGTCCTGAACATATCCTGATGTTTAGCCAGCCAGGGACGCCCCAGGACGATATCTACTGTAGCCTCCTCCAGCTCCAGGAACGAAATCCGTTCAGCATGGAAGTTTCCGATGCGAACAGTGACTTCCGGGGTGCGATGGCGGTTTTCCTTGAATATTGGAGATTTGGTAGATGGTGGAATTACGGTGTCGAGGGAGTATGATTTGAGTGAGACTGATGGAGGAGATGAAATTTCCTGAAGCTCCTGAATCCACCAAGGTCAGAGTGGAAAAGAGTGGTTCATGTACATTAGAAGGGCATCAGTGTGAGGCATACTTGAGACATCAGGATGAATAGGGACCGTATTTCTTGTCTGATTGAAGGGTTTAGGCCACGTCAGAACGCTGATAGAAGGGCCGTTTCGTTCCATCCGCTGCTTGCCGCGAGGGTACGGAATCGAACTGTATAGTCATGAATGGACAGATTCGCTTGCCGTAGTCGGAAGAGCTCATCGTGCACTGCCGAGGTAGTTTTTTTCACCTTGCGGAAATGATCAACGAAGGCATCATAGGAGCGCACTAGGGGACTGCGTAAATTCCAGAGAGCTTCGGCCCATTGCAGTGCCCTTCCAAATCATAGTGACATGATGAATGCGATCTTTGCTCGATCATTCACAAATTGATGGGGTTGTAATTCGAAGTATAGGGAACACTGGAGTAAAAAAACGCTGCAGGCGGCCACCTCACCGGAGTAGGTCGCGTGTTTGGCCATGGGACATGCAGAAGCCGATGGCATGACGGGAGGAGGCTGAAGGAATTCGCGGAGTGCTTGAACCAGTTTGATGAAGGGATCTGGGGTGAGTGGTCTCTGTGCCTCCACAGCAAGCTTCAATCTGTTAATTTTCACTTCTGTTTTGCGGGACTGGTCTTCTGTCACGGCTGGATAGAGAGGCATACACAGGAAGAATGATTCAGAGCTTCTTTATTTACACAAACTGAAGGAGAGCTTCAAACAGTAGGTTTTAAAACTGAAACATAACTTTAGCTCTTGAAACTGAATAGTAACAGTCCTCATCTTAATCCTCTTTCGGAAGATCCAGCAAGACGGCGGGAGACACAGAGCCACGGAGATCCAGAGTGATGTGGAGAGGCATGAGGTAAGGTATGCAACCTTGAGACCAGTCAATGAGAGACTGAGGTGAGTGAACAGATATATTGCTCAGGTAAGTGGCATCAGGTGTTCGTAATTAGTAATCTGGTGATTGTGAACGGGTGTAGGTGGCTGATGTGGCTGGTGAATCTGTGACAATTATATTTATAAGGTGATGAAAAGCAGATTTTTTTTGCATGCTTTAGATTCAGGGTTAAGGTCATTGTCAAGAAGAATGAAAGGTGTCGCTGTCTTGTGGATTACAGTCTGTCATCAGAAATGTCGTAGTCACTGTCATACTCCTCAGCTGAAGCTTTGTTCAAGAAGTTGATGTTCTCTGCTCCAGACAAAACTTGCAGGTAACAGTCGCTTGCTAGCACTCTAATTTCTCAGATTTTATGTTACTTTCTGAGGATGATGCTCTGCAGATCTTTCAAACCCTCTTCACTTTGGCCACATGGTGAATCTTAAAAGTACAAAATAACATTATGCCTGCCTTAGAAATGTTATTAACAGTCATCATTGTTGTGTATGTTTATTAGGGCTACCCCCTAATAGTAATGTAAAAAATGTTAGTCGATCAGGAAAGTCATAATTGGCCAAATTTTGATTGGTTGTGCAGTTGCAGGAAATCCCCTTACACTGCTGGTTCCTGTGGTTATTAGATAGTAATTACACATGTCAGGCAGGAAATTCAAAATTAGATCACTGAAAGAGTGTCAAGGACAACTCCAAGAAAGTATACTGAAAACTTTCAGCTACCAGTTGGAGTGAGATTTGGGCAAAGTGTAATAATGACTTACAGAACTACAAGCCACTCAAGCCATTAAAATATGTTTTCATTACTAGGCTACTTTTTACTTAAATGATTAGAGAGGACACGTCCTCTATGTAGTTATAGGAATATGCACTTTAGTAGACTTAAAACATTTATTTTTATTTTACTAAATCAAACTGAGTCCATTTTCCAGGAAAAACTTTGGTCAGGGGCAACTCTATGCTTATGTTTGTGCCATATATTACAAATACATACTTTTTAATGTCTCACTGGCAAATAAGCAGGACAGTTTTCTGAGGGTATCAGCACGAGTTGAAAGATATTTCCAATGGTTGTCCATCTCTGCAACAAGAATCTTTTGCTCCTCCTGAAGTCTCCTTACTGACATGATGATGTCGTATGCCCTTCTCTTTGTCCTTAGATTGAGTCTGGAACGTATTTATGAGAGAAATTTACGTCATATGTATTACACACCAACCTTAAAAGAATCTTTGAAATCATATGGGGTTCAGATTGACATTTGAGGCATTGTGAGGTGTTATGTGGGAGTGTTCTAACTTCTGCTTTGTTGCAGTTATTCAGTGGCTCACCTGCAATCAACAGGTTAATTGACGTCACCTGAAAGGAGCCATTTTAAACTCCAGGACACATTCTCTCTCTCTCTCGCTCTCTCTGTGCGCATGCGCGAGTGTGGTGGGGCGGGTGGAGCGTGGTAGGAGAGCGGGTGTGTAAACTGAGTTTCTTTTTCAGTCCTTTTTCTTTGTTTTCCCCTCTGGGGACTTTGTCTTACTTATCAATGAGCTTTGTTTCCCTTAAGCCGTTTGCGGCTTTTTGTCGCGCGCCGGTATGGCGCCTAATTTGATTCAGCCCAGCAAGCAATTTTGTGTTTAAAAGACGTCTGTTAGCCGTCTAAACACAGCCCAGACGTCTAGGCTAAAACAAGGCTAAATTTGAGCTGTCAGTGAAAATGTAATAGACGTCTAATCATAGCCCAAGAATAGACTAGTCATCAATTAGACCGCTATTAAACGACTACATATATACGTCTAATAGACAGTGAATATGGGTCTAGGCTAAAACAAGGCTGAATTTGGGCTGTCAGTGAAAATTTAATAGACGTCTAACCATAGCCCAAGAATAGACTAGTCATCAAATAGACCGCTATTAAACAACTACATGTATACATCTAATAGACAACAAAATGGCAATCCATCCAAACAAATTCAATATACAGCTTTTATTAAGAAAAATAACATTTACAACTTGGATAACTTAAGACAATACAAAATTATGAAAATACAAAAGAATTAATGACAAAATACAATTTTATAAATACAATACACTTAAATATAAATATTATGATAAAAAAATCAGGAATTTTTAACAACTTAAGATAATAAAAATATAAAAATGAAAAAGTACAATATTTTAGTAAGTTAAAATATAACTTAAGATATTTAAAAGAAAATAAATTGAATACAAATCAAGGATGCTGTGATTAGGGTTTTTTCAGTTTAAAGGCAGTTCATCATTGAATTCAATTATGTCATCATCCAGCTCAGTTCAGTTAAAGTAGTATCTGTGCAATCAAGTCGACGTAGCCGCTGGGAAATTAAAGCGTCCCAACTAAGCAAGCAGAAGGCGACAGCGGCAAGGAACCAAAACACCATCGGTGACAGAAATGGAGAAAAACCTTGGGAGAAACCAGGCTCAGTCGGGGCGCCAGTTCTCTTGGCCAGACAACAAACCAGCAGTCAATTTCGGATGCAAGAAAAGTCACATTGTGCAAAGGGACTCATTGGTCCTGTGGTCCTTGTCCCGGTGTCGTATGAGACAAGGTCTTTACAGGGGCATCGGTATTGGGGCTAATCTAGTTGTCCAGGTCTCCGCTGCTTTAGGCTGTAGAGGTACTTCTAGTGCGATCCACCCATCTGGTTGAATACGTATGGTCAGGGACTGCATGGACCATTGATTCTGGGGAAGACTGGATCTGGTGGCTACGGTGAGCTGGGAATAAGAGAGAAATAGACTAATCTTAGCGGAGATAGATGCACATTCTTTAACGATGTTCCTTTTTTTTTTTTTTTTTTTTTTTTTTTTTTAGCAAGGACATCGGGTCTTAGAGAAGTTGATGGTTCCGGTTGACCTAATTAATGCAGCCTAAAAATCCTTTAACGGATTTGAATATTAGAAGCATATTAGTGTGTTATGTGTAAGCCAGGTTAAAGAGATGGTTCTTTAATCTAGATTTAAAATGCAAGAGTGTGTCTGCCTCCCGAACAATGTTAGGTAGGTTATTCCAGAGTTTGGGCGCTAAATAGGAAAAGGATCTGCCGCCCGCAGTTGATTTTGATATTCTAGGTATTATCAAATTGCCAGAGTTTTGAGAACGCAGCGGACGTGGAGGACTATAATGTAACAAGAGCTCGTTCAAATACTGAGGTGCTAAACCATTCAGGGCTTTATAAGTAATAAGCAAGATTTTAAAATCTATACAATGTTTAATAGGGAGCCAGTGCAGTGTTGACAGAACCGGGTTAATATGGTCATACTTCCTGGTTCTAGTAAGAACTCTAGCTGCTGCATTTTGGACCAGCTGGAGTTTGTTTATTAAGCGTGCAGGACAACCACCCAATAAAGCATTACAATAATCTAACCTTGAGGTCATGAACGCATGGATTAACATTTCTGCATTTGACATTGAGAGAATAGGTCATAATTTAGATATATTTTTGAGATGGAAAAATGCAGTTTTACAAATGCTAGAAACGTGGCTTTCTAAGGAAAGATTGCTATCAAATAGCACACCTAGGTTCCTAACTGATGACGAAGAATTGACAGAGCCGCCATTAAGTGTTAAGACAGTGTTCTAGGTTATTACGTGCAGAGTTTTTAGGTCCTATAATTAACACCTCTGTTTTTTCAGAATTTAGCAGTAAGAAAATACTCGTCATCCAGTTTTTTATCGACTATGCATTCTGTTAGTTTTTCAAATTGGTATGTTTCGCCGGGCCGCGAAGAAATATAGAGTATCATCAGCATAACAGTGAAAGCTAACACCGTGTTTCCTGATGATATCTCCCAAGGGTAACATGTAAAGCGTGAAGAGTAATGGCCCTAGTACTGAGCCTTGAGGTACTCCATACTGCACTTGTGATTGATATGATACCTCTTCATTCACTGCTACGAATTTGATGGTGGTCATATAGGTAAGATTTGAACCATGCTAATGCACTTCCATTAATGCCAACAAAGTTTTCTAATCTATGCAAGAGAATGTTGTGGTCAATAGTGTTGAAAGCAGCGCTAAGATCCAATAGCACTAATAGAGAGATACAACCACAATCAGATGATAAGAGCAGGTCATTTGTAACTCTAATGAGAGCAGTCTCAGTACTATGATACGGTCTAAATCCTGACTGGAAATCCTCACAGATACCATTTTTCTCTAAGAAGGAATATAATTGTGAGGATACTACCTTTTCTAGTATCTTGGACAGAAAAGGGAGATTCGAGATCGGTCTGTAATTAACTAGTTCTTTGGGGTCAAGTTGTGGTTTTTTGATGAGAGGCTTAATAACAGCCAGTTTGAAGGTTTTAGGGACATATCCTAAATACATTGACGAATTAATAATATTCAGAAAAGGATCTATGACTTATGGAAGCACCTCTTTTAGTAGCTTAGATGGAATAGGGTCTAACATGTTGTTGGTTTAACAAGTTTATACAATTCTTCCTCTCCTATAGTAGAGAATGAGTGGAATTGTTCCTCAGGCGATCTATAGCACACTATCTGATGCGATACTGTAGCTGACGGCTGCATGGTTACAATTTTATCTCTAATAGTATCGATCTTAGAAGTAAAGTAGTTCATAAAGTCATTACTGCTGTGCTGTTGGGAAATGTCAACACTTGTTGATGCTTTATTTTTCGTAAATTTAGCCACTGTATTGAATAAATACTTGGGGTTATGTTTGTTTTCTTCTAAAAGAGAAGAAAAGTAATCAGATCTAGCAGTTTTTAATTGTTTTCTGTAGGATAGGTTACTTTCCCGCCAAGCAATACGAAATACCTCTAGTTTTGTTTTCCTCCAGCTGCGCTCCATTTTCCGGGCTGCTCTCTTTAGGGTGCGAGTGTGCTCATTATACCACGGTGTCAGACTGTTTTCCTTAATCTTCTGTAGCGAATTTAGCTCAAAACAGGAAATATGAATAATTAACCATAACTAAATATAATTAATTATTCATATTTTAGATACGCTGTAGATATTTAGCTGACCACTCACGGTCAACCGTCTTGTCAATTCTAAGAAAGTTAATTTCCTAGTTAAAGGAAATAACCTTCTTACTGTAAAATTCTATAAGTTTGTAACGTAAATCAGCATGATCAGTGACTCCGGTTATCAGTAAACAATGAACACATCAAGTGTGATACAAGTAAGGTTTTATTAAATACATAAACACTTAAACTAGTCTAAACATACTACATAAACCATAAAATGGTCTAACATACACATACACACCACACACACACACAACACATCACATACAGTTGGTCTAGGAAAGGGGTTAAGTGTAGCTCAGTACAGAAAGAGACATAAGAAATGACATTTATGGAACCATTTTGCATATTCAGCAGATCTACACCTGGGGATACGTTAGGTTCTTAGTTCAAACACACCTTGTAAAAGGTGTAACTGATACTTAATGCAACAATTAAATCGACTAAGTTTGATACGTGCGTATGTCTGAAAAAGATTACTGATGAATCTTAAGGCCCAAGATCTGCTGAAGTTGGTTGATGAGAAAGAACCAGTTTGAGTCAGAGTAACTTGAAGAATGGAAAGGACAAGGCCGAAGAAAGGCCTGGCACCATGCTTTGGTATCCTGCAGCGTTTTTCTCACATCTTCATCTTTTCTTCTGACCGAACCACCGACTGGCGCCGCCAAGCATTTGTCTCTGAAGTGTGGCCTTTAAGGTCGGAGAAGATCCCAGCCTTTCAAGATGGGCTTGTCCAATGGGAGAGATGGAAATTTCCTAGCGGGAGGGGGCAATTGCTGGAGGGTTTACAACCCCTTTGTTCTCTAAGCATGGTAACTTGCAAATGGACTTAAATCGAAATTAATAACGATTCTCAGGGCCCTAATATATATTTCCTATGTACCAACATATAATATACACGCTTGTTTCGATCATAAGAAGGCAAATTCATAGATACTAAACAAGGTAAGATTACATATATTGAAAAGGGCATGATAAGGAATGGGGGTTATCTCACAAGCATACTAAAATAGGCTAAAAATTTCAAAGACAGAATGCACAATGACAATAATATACCCAATGGCTGAAGAATATGTGTGTTCATTCAAAAAAAAGGTTTTCCTATGAATTAATTAATAGAAAAGTCAATTTCTACTGTGCATTTGTCGTGGGACATGCAGGTATTTTCCCTGCTTTACATACTTTTGGCCAGTAAACCCAGTGATATCAGCGTTGGTTGCCATGCAACAAAGAGGCCTGTTCGACTTCCTGGGGTGTTACGCATTCCGGGGGGAAGGGTTCATGGGTCCTTGTATGGCTTGTTAACTGAGGTTACAGAGTATTTGTTAAATATAAAAACAAAATATATATTGTGTGTTTGATTGGTCCAGACGCTACACTTCCTTAAGTGTAAAGGAGCAACTGTATTTAAAATGCTAGAAAAGAGAGAGTCCGTAGTTTCTGTTACATCATCAAGTTGTTCTGAGGTTTTGGATATGCTAAGGAATTGGAATAAATCAGGAAGATTACTTACAAAGCAGTCTTTGTGGTAGAAGTGATGGTTCTACCATACTTGTAACAAGGAGTAGAATTTACAGTTTTAGCTATATGAAGTTTGCACAAGACTAAATAAGGATCTGAGATATTATCACTTGGCTGCATAATTTCAACACCATCAACATCAATTCCATGTGACAGCAGTATTAAATCCAGAGTATGATTTTCGACAATGAGTGGCCTGAGACGTGTTGTAAACCACAATAGAGTGCAGAATGTCTATGATGCTTGATACCAATGCAATCTGTTCATATCCAAGTATGGATATTAAAACACCAACATTTAAACGTTTATCTGCAGCCAGCACGAACTGGGACTAAAATCAGCACATTCTTTAATAAAAGTCTATGGTGGCCAGGGTGGCGTATACAGTAGCCAGTACAAACGAACGGGAATTTTTTATCATTAACACTTGTTTCTCTGGACAATGTTATATGAAGCACCATTATTTCAAACAAGTTATACTTGAAGCCCGCCCTCTGAGAAATACTGAAAACATTGTTATAAATTGAAGCAACACCTCCCCCTTTTTGGACGTGGCTCATTTTTATAACAGTAATCTTGGGGGGTAGACTAATTTAAAATAATGTAATCATCAGGTTTTATCAAGGTTTCTGTCAAACAGAGCACATTTAGTTTATGATCAGTGATCATATCATTTACAAAAAGTGCTTTCGTAGAAAGGGACCTGATATTCAATAAGCCAAGCTTTATCATTTGTTTATCCGTATTGAATCTGTTTTTTATTTGTTCAACATCACTTAAATTGTTACTCTTAAATTGGTTTGGACGTTTTTTGTATTTTCTAGTTTGGGGAACAGACACAGTCTCTATAGTATGATATATAGGTGAAAGAGTCTATATGTGCTGAAAATTAACTGATTTCTATGACGTGAGGCGGCTAGCAGACGGTCGGTTTAGCCAGTCTGTCTGCTTCCTGACCTGGGCCCCAGTTAGTCAAGTACAAACTCTAAGACTATGTGTCATATTTCTAAACAGAAGAGCGGCACTACCCCAGGAGGGATGAAGACCATCTCTTTTCAACAGGTCAGGTCTGCTCCAAAAACTCATCCAATTATCTATGAAACCTATGTTATTCTGCGGGCACCACTTAGACATCCAGCCATTGAGTGACGAGAGTCTGCTATGTATCTCATCGCCACGGTAAGCAGGGAGGGGACCAGAGCATATTACAGTGTCTGACATCATGCTTGCAAGTTCACACACCTCTTTAATGTTATTTTTAGTTATTTTTAGTACAATAGAATCGCCAATAATTAGAGCACTTTGATCATGTTTCTCAGTGGGTGCATCACTGAGTGGGGAGAACCTGTTTAATGTTTTGATCGGAACAGAAGAGCGGTGTTTTGACCCACCTCACAGTCACCCAGTTGCCCTGCTGCGGAGGCTCTGTTACCGGAACCGAACAATGTACAGGACTCCCTGAGCTAGTCGCATCCAAAGCCGTATCTAGAGCCCTCACATTCTTCCTGACCTCAATTAAAGTTTGGATGCGTGTCTCTAATTCTGAAATCTTCTCTGTCAGCCTAACTATTTCCCTGCATTTATCACACGTGAATCCCTCGCTGCTGACAGAGAGAGATAAACTATACATGTGGCAAGCGGTGCAAACAACAATAGCAGGAGAAGAAGCCATTACTCACTGTGATTGATGAATGATTCTTACTTACCACAGTTATTTGTTGAACTTGTGAAAAAAATGGAGCGAGAGAGAAAAGAAACGGAGCGAGAGAGAGAGAGAGAGAAAAAAAAAAAACAGCAATAGGCACGAATGGAAACGCTAATGACAAGCTAACGAATGCTAACGCGCTGCACTCGCTGTTTTAGAATAAAAGCGAACGATCAAATTAATCAGATTAGGTTGATAGATAATATCTGAAATATGATGGGAATTAAGTTATATTTTATCACTTTAAGCAACAGAGAGTGATAGAGATTTTACAGAAAAACAAAGCTACACGGAGCTACAATCACAAAACATTTTGTGATCCAAGCAATTTTAAACAAGAAATAAAACCAATAATTAACAATTTCCTTTAAGTTCACTGTTGGTTGTCTTATTTGTTAAAATAAGTAAACCAACAAAAGGGTTAATCTTTTTTTATGTTGTCATTTACAGTGGGGCAAAAAAGTATTTAGTCAGCCACCAATTGTGCAAGTTCTCCCACTTAAAAAGATGAGAGAAAATTTTCATCATAGGTATACCTCAACTATGAGAGAAAAAATTAGAAAAAAAAAATCCAGAAAATCACAATGTAGGATTTTTAAAGAATTAATTGGTAAATTCCTCGGTAAAAATAAGTATTTGGTCACCTACAAAAAAAAGCAAGATTTCTGGCTCTCACAGACATGTAACAACTTCTTTAAGAGGCTCCTATGTCCTCCACTCGTTACCTGTATTAAATGGCATCTGTTTGAACTCGTTATCAGAATAAAAGACACCTGTCCACAACCTCAAACAGTCACACTCCAACTCCACCATGGCCAAGACCAAAGAGCTGCAAAGGACACCAGAAACAAAATTGTAAACCTGCACCAGGCTGGGAAGACTGAATCTGCAAGAGGTAAGCAGCTTGGTGTGAAGAAATCAACCGTGGGAGCAATTATTATTAGAAATGGAAGACATACAAGACCACTGAGAATCTCCCTCGATCTGGGGCTCCACGAAAGATCTCACCCCGTGGGGTCAAAATAATCACAAGAACTGTGAGCAAAAATCACAGAACCACACAGGGGGACCTAGTGAATGACCTGCAGAGAGCTGGGACCAAAGTAACAAAGGCTACCATCAGTAACACACTGCGCCGCCAGACTCAAATCCTGCAGTGCCAGACGTGTCCCCCTGTTAAGCCAGTACATGTCCAGGCCCGTCTGAGTTTGCTAGAGAGCATTTGGATGATACAGAAGAGGATTGGGAGAATGTCATATGGTCAGATGAAACCAAAATAGAACTTTTTGGTAAAAACTCAACTTGTTGTGTTTGGAGGAGGAAGAATGCTGAGTTGCATCCAAATAACACCATACCTACTGTGAAGCATGGGGGTGGAAACATCATGCTTTGGGGCTGTTTCTCTGCAAAAGGACCAGGACGACTGATCCGTGTAAACGAAAGACTGAATGGGGCCATGTATAATGAGATTTTGAGTGAAAAGCAAGGCATTGAAGATGAAACGTGGCTGGGTCTTCAGCATGGCAATGATCCCAAACACACCGCCCGGGCAACGAAGGAGTGGCTTCATAAGAAGCATTTCAAGGTCCTGGAGTGGCCTAGCCAGTCTCCAGATCTCAACCCCATAGAAAATCTTTGGAGGGAGTTGAAAATCCGTGTTGCACAGCGGCAGCCCCAAAACATTACTGCTCTAGAGTAGATCTGCATGGAGGAATGGGCCAAAATACCAGCAACAGTGTGTGAAAACCTTGTGAAGACTTACAGAAAACGTTTGACCTCTGTCATTGCCAACAAAGGGTATATAACAAAGTATTGAGATGAAATTTTGTTATTGACCAAATACTTATTTTCCACCATAAATTGCAAATAAATTCTTTAAAAAATCCTACAATGTGATTTTCTGGATTTTTTTTTCTTTTTTTGTCTCTCATAGTTGAGGTATACCCTATGATGAAAATTACAGGCCTCTCATCTCTCATCTTTTTAAGTGGGAGAACTTGCACAATTGGTGGCTGACTAAATACTATTTTTCCCCACTGTATATAAAAATCCGATTTTTTATCATAATATTTATATTCAAGTGTATTGTATTTATAGAATTTTATTTTGTCATTAATTCTTTTGTATTTTAATAATTGTCTATTTTCTTAAGTTGTCCAAGTTGTTAAAAATTGTTAAAAATTATTCTTGGGCTATGATTATACGTCTATTAGATTTTCACTGACAGCACAAATTTAGCCTTGTTTTAGCCTAGACGTCTAGGCTATATTTAGGCTATATTTAGACGTCTAATAGAAGTTTTTTAAATGCAAAATTGCTTGCTGGGTGGGTACGGTAAAATTGCAAGGCCGTTCAAAATGATCCCGTTGGGTTGTAAAAACACATCACTTAAACATGTTTTATCTTTTAGAAGGCAGGTGCTGATGTTTTTTACTTCACCGGAGCATAGTTTAGATATCTCGTTTAGAGAATCTTCATACATGTATGCAAGCACTGATAATCTTAAGTGCTTTGAATGTGGAGATATTGGCCACAAATGTTTCGCTTGGCTACATAAGAAAGTAGACAGTGAACAACAGTCGTCTGCTGATACAGATGGAGGCAGCGGATCGTCAATTAATATTGAAACCACTGATACCACTGAACCACTGAAGGTACAGCTACACGGAGAAAACAACCGACAGAGAAACAAAGCGAAAGGCCATTAGAGGAGGTCAACGGGCACATTGAGGTGAGTGAAAGCGATATTAATGTTGGGACTAATGAACAGGCTGGTTGCAGTACTGCTACTGTAAGTGATAAAGTTGAGAATGTTGACAAAAACAGGGATGTGTTTCAGAGTGATGAACAGGATATACAGGTGCATCTCAAATTAGAATGTCATGGAAAAGTTCATTTATTTCAGTAATTCAACTCAAATTGTGAAACTCGTGTATTAAATAAATTCAGTGCACAGAGACTGAAGTAGTTTAAGTCTTTGGTTCTTTTAATTGGAATGATTTTGGCTCACATTTAACAAAAAAAAACACCAATTCACTATCTCAACAAAATAGAATATGATGACATGCCAGTCAGCTAATCAACTCAAAACACCTACAAAGGTTTCCTGAGCCTTTGGTTCACTAGGCTACACAATTATGGGGAAGACTGCTGATCTGACAGTTGTCCAGAAGACAATCATTGACACCCTTCACAAGGAGGGTAAGCCATAAACACTCATGCCAAAGAAGCTGGCTGTTCACAGATGCTGTATCCAAGCATGTTAACAGAAAGTGAGTGGAAGGAAAAAGTGTGGAAGAAAAAAAAAAAGCACAACCAACCGAGAGAACCGCATTCTTATGAGGATTGTCAACCAAAATCGATTCAAGAATTTGAGTGAACTTCACAAGGAATGGACTGAGGCTGGGATCAAGGCATCAAGAGCCACCACACACAGACGTGTCAAGGAATTGGCTACAGTTGTCGTATTCCTCTCTGTGTTGTCACTCCTGAACCACAGACAACATCAGAGGCGTTTTACCTGGGCTAAGGAGAAGAAGAACTGGACTGTTGGCCCAGTGGTCCAAAGTCCTCTTTTCAGATGAGAGCAAGTTTTGTATTTCATTTGGAAACCAAGGTCCTAGAGTCTGGAGGAAGGGTGGAGAAGCTCATAGCCCAAGTTGCTTGAAGTCCAGTGTTAAGTTCCACAGTCTGTGATGATTTGGGTTGCAATGTCATCTGCTGGTGTTGGTCCATTGTGTTTTTTGAAAAACCAACGTCACTGCACCTGATTCTAATTTATTGAGATGCACCTGTAGAGGCAAGTGTAGTAGACGGTCTGGATGGATCGTCTCAATGTACTGATGATAGTATGAGAGATGATGATCAATGGTCAGAAGGGTCAGAGATGTCAAAAGTGACTAAGGAAGACTTGTATACTGTAGCTCAAATGAACGAATTTGTTGATGAAATAAAAGGTAAGTGTTGAAGTTAGTGTTTTTTTTCCTGACCTGTATAAGTTTGTCGCTTCTGTAATGTGGGCAAGAAGAAACAGTAATTATGATGAGCTGTCGCAGCAGAAACGTTTCAGATTTAAAAAATACATAACCGCAAAAAAAAAAACGGGAAGAGGAAGGTAAAAAAGGGGGAAAATCTAACTAAAAACTATGACTAATATGTCTTTTTTCCTGTCTGTTTTCTTTCTAATCTCTCTTCCTTTGGAAACTTTGTGGGTGGGATCCCTAAACATTAATGGAATGAGGGACAGAAGGAAGGCTGATACTATTATAGAATTCATCAGGTTAAAAAATGTAGATGTGATTTTCTTACAAGAAACTCATAGTGATGTGCATAATGAGGTTGATTGGCAACTGTGGTGGAAAAATGAATGTGTTATTTCTCATGGGACCAATTTGAGTGCAGGAACTGCAATTCTTTTTTCTCCTTCTATTAAAGTTAAAATGTTATTCAAAAAAGAAATTGAACCAGGTAGACTATTGGCAGAGTTGATATTAATGGGGTTTTCTTTGTTTTTATTAACATCTATGCTCCTAATAATGAGACAGACAGAATTAATACTTTTAATAAACTGAAAATGTTTCTAAGACAACAACAGGATAGTAACTTAATTTTAGGAGGGGATTGGAATTGTACACTTGATATTTTGCTTGATAGGAATGGAGAGGAACCACATTCAGACTTTCAGTCTCTTACTGAATTAGGTAATATAATTAAAACCTTTAACTTTATAGATGTTTGGAGAGATATTAATCATTTAGTAAAGCAATATACTTGGGTAAAGGTGATTGAATGAAGAATTTCAGCGGCACGTCTAGACATTGTATATATCTAAAAATATGAAAAACAGAGTTGTACGAACAAACGTTGTCCCTACACTATTTACTAACCATAAGCTTATCACTGTTGACTGCACATTGACTTCCTAAAGAACTAGAAGTGCCTATTGGCATTGTAATGTAAAACTGCTACAGGACAAACATTTTTGTGAAAGTTTTAAACTTTTGTGGGAAACATGGAAAAGTGACATTATACTTTATTGGGAAATAGGTACGGTCCATATAAAAGAGTTTTGACAGCAGTATGCATCCCATTCAAATTTGTGTTTGAAAAGGACTTTGGAGTGGCTCGAAAAAGAAATCCTTGTCATTGAAAAGAACATGTTGGATGAAGATCTTTCTGCTAATGTACATGAGTGGACTGAAAATAAATTAAAATTGAGCTTTGTTTTAAATGAGAAGGTTAAAGGGGCTCTTGTAAGAAGCAAGTATTTATTAATGAAAGATATGGATGGACCTACCAATTTCTTTTTTAACTTGGAATGCAAAAGTGTACAAGAACAACAAATGCATAGTTTGAAAAACAGTGATGGACATGAAACAAGCGATCCCGCAGAAATGTGCAGATTTGCCGTGGACATTTATTCTCAACTATACTCTGCTGACAACAAAGATACTCAGAGCCAATATGAACTTTTAAAGAACGTACCCTGTTTAACTGTTGAAGATAAGAATGATTTAGAATGTGGACTTACCTTTGAAGAATTAAGTACTGCAGTTATGGGACTTTTTTCAGGACGTACCCCGGGTATAGATGGACTTTCTAATGAATTTTATAAACATTTTTGGTCTACAATTGGAACTGATCTCTTTGAAGTGCTACAGGAATGCATTCGTACAGGTTCGCTGTCTAAGAGTTGCCAACGGGCAATTTTAACACTACTCCCAAAGAAAGGGGATTTAAACTCACTTAAGAACTGGAGACCAGTGGCAATTGTTTGCACTGAATACAAATTATTATCGAAGTGTCTTGCCAACAGGTTAAACAAAAAGTTGTGTAAAGTAATACATAAAGATCAATCCTATTGTATTAAAAAAATGTATTACTGATAATCTGCATTTAATACGTGATGTCATTGATTATGCTATGAAGAGTAACATCAATCTAGGATTATTATCACTTGATCAAGAAAAAGCTTTCGATCGAGTTGATCATCAATATCTTTTTAAAGTTTTAAAGAATTTTAGTTTTGGGGACAAATTTGTATCATTGATAAAATTGCTATATAATAATGCCACATGTATGATAAAGATGGCAGGTAGTCTTAGTGTCCCTGTCAAGGTAAAGAGGGGAATGACAATGTTGCCCTCTTTCAGGTCAGTTTTATAGTTTGGTCATTAAACCTCTCTGTAAGTTAAGAGAAAAATTAATGGGCCTACAAGTTGTTAATATCTCTTCTAATGAATGTGTGAAAATTTCAGCATATGCTGATGATATCACTGTTGTTTTAAGAAATGAAAATGATGTTCAAGCCGTAGAAAATATTTTAGAGAGTTATGGGAAAGCCTCATCTGCCAAAGTAAATTGGTCAAAAAGTGATGTTCTGTGGTGTGGTGTCGATAACAATAGTCTAGTACTTCCAGGTAATTTACAGTGGGGAAGATCTGGTTTTAAGTATTTGGGGGTTTTTTTAGGAAGAGAGGAATATAGGAGAAAGAACTGGGAAGGCCTGATGGAGGAAGTGTATGCTTGGTTGTCTCGACAGCAAAGCCTGCTACCCCAGCTATCATACAGGGGAAGAGTTTTGATCTGCAACAACCTTGTAGCCTCTACATTGAGGCACAAAATGATGGTCCTGGAACCTCCTAATGAACTGGTGGAAAAAATTCAAAAACGTTTGGTAGACTTCTTTTGGTCTGGTCAACACTGGCTAAAAGCATCTGCATTATTTTTACCCAGAGAAGAAGGTGGTCAAGGAATGGTGAACATTAAAAGCAGATTAATCTTTCTTATCATTCTGCAAAAAGGCTTCTTTATGGAGAAGATGTATGCTGGTATGCTAGATCGACATATTTTTCTTATGGACATTCAAAATGTCGACTTGTTTGGACTTACTTCATTTTACCTTTCAATGTTTAAAGCCTGGATAATTTTAAATATCACAAGGAATCTCAGACCTTTGGCTTAGAGAGGAACCCCTACTGCATAATCCTGTTGTGGTTTCAGACATTTTAAAGTCATCATCTCTGAGAAATGCTTTAAAGAATGCAGAAGTTACAAAATTTGGACATTTAATAACAACGGAAGGATGGATGTCTGCTGAAATGCCGTCCTCTAAACTTGGTGTAAGGTCAGTTCGGCTGACACAGAGACTGTTAAATATTTTTTTTGAATGTTTACCCGAGGATTTTAAACATGCTTTGGAATCAGCTCATGAGGATACTGTTGTCCATTTCCCAGAGTTGGGTATTACACCTGCTGTGGGTGTTTTTCAAGAGAAGAAGGGGGACTCCAGAATTAAAACATTTTAGTGAAACGGGGAAAAGGGCCCTTTACATAACATGTGTCAAAGTTTCACATATGCGTTTTTTTAGAAGGACTTAAGGAATCCAAATGGCTGGAGAATCTCGGTTCAGAAACCTCCCCTAAGGGGTGCTGGAGGACCTTGTACAAACCTCCAATTGAGAAAAGGTCTGGAGACCTTCAGTGGAGAATTGTGCATGGTATAATAGCTACAAACAGATACAGAGCACACCTTCATCCACAGGTAGGGGAGGGGTGTCCGTTTTGTGGCATTGCAGAAACTGTTTTTCACTTATTTTTTTTTATTGTGAAAGACTTGTGGCTATATTGGCTCAAGTAAAAGAATATTGCACAGTCTTAGGAGAAGTATTCTCACCCATGCTTTTTATCTATGGTCCAAGTATAATAAAAGAAAAAAAGAGATTCATGTTTTGCTTAACTTTTTATTTGGCCAAGCAAAGATGGCGATATGGTTATCACGTTAAGGTATATTTAATGATGTGGGGTCAACTGATGTAATGTCATTTTTAAAGGGGTTGGGCAAGTCAAGATTAATGGTGGAATATGCCTACTATCAACTGGTTAAAGACCTTGAAACTTTTAATTATTTTTGGGGAGTGAACCAGTATTTGTGTGAAATTGATATTGATGGATCTTTGCTATTGTATGTGTAATTGTGTTTTTTACTTTGAGGAAATTTATTTATTTTTTTTAATTATTTATTCTTATTTTTATTTTTTGTTTATAATTTTGGATGTAATGGTTATTAATCCTGTGAAAGTTTTGAATAAAACATTTTTTATAGAAAATTGTTAAATAAAGAGTCTTTAACGAAAATTTTTCTCTCTCTCTCTCAGTTCAGGTTGCTTTATTGGCATGACATTTGTGTTACAGTATTGCAAAAGCATTTTAGATGTGTAAAATACAGAATATGATTACACTATCAAAGTAAAAAGGAGACAAAAAATGAGTAATAAATGAGAGAAAATAAATGAATAAAAACAATAAAATAAAAATAACAACAGCAGCCAGGATTTCTAATTGTTAATGATAATAATTACAATGGATACAATGAATTAACCATTTTGTATGGTGTGTATGGTGTATTTTGCAGCTAGTTTGACTGCCATCTCATCCTCTTTGAGTATATAGCGAAGTTTCACTGAGTCATCCAGAGAAAAAAAATGAACAGTTCAATGCTTCAAATTGTGGAAGGAATATTTGCCTTGTAGTGGTGTATTTGGGCCAGACAAGAAGAAAGTGTTTCTCATCCTCTATTTGATTTAAGTCACAGTGTTTGCATAGTCTCTGTTCTCTCGGTATCCAGGATTTTTTATGTCTTCCTTTCTCTATTTCTAAGTCATGGTCGCTGAGTCGATATTTTGAAAGGATTTGTCTTTCTTTTAATTGTTTGATTGAAAAGTAATTTGCCAATTTGGTGGTTCTATTTAGGGCCAAATAACACTGGAGTTTGGTTTGGAGGTCAAATTCGTTTTTTAATTTTTCATCATAATTATACTTTAGATTTTTGTCAATGTCTTTATGAATGTTGGGGTTGTGGTTGGAGTCAGACTCAGCTTGAGATTCTTTCATTAGTTGAAGCACGAGTGTATTTAGAGGATGAGACACTGTGGGGGATTCATTGGCAAGTAGGGCTTTATATTGAATAGATTGAGTGTCAGATTGACTCGGGTGATGCCAAAATTGAACAGCTCTTTTTTGTATTTCAATGTGTAAGGGTATAAGCCCAGTTCAGCCCTGCAGGCATTGTTAGAAGTGCCTCTGTTTACCCTTAGAATGTTTTTTGCAAATTCCAATTGTGTTCTTTCTATTAAACTTTTATCCCAATTTTCAAACTTTAATACTAGTCCCCAAATTTCACTCCCGTACAGTAGAATTGGTTTAATGATTGCGTGATATACTGTAATTTAATCCATGTTTTAATTAGTAATTTTAATTGGCCAAACTTGGGCTTTGCGATTATTACATCGAAATCGTCATAAAAGGGGAAGTCGTGGCCTATGGTTAGAGAGTCGGACTCATAACCAAAAGGCTGTGGGTTCGAGTCTCGTACCAGCAGAGATTGTAGGTGGGAGGAGCTGATGGTACGCGCATCTGCTCCCACCTTCATACCACGACTGATGTGCCCTTGCGCAGGCCCGAACCCCCACTGCTCCCCTGGCGCCGCAGCAGAAATGGATGCCCCTTGCTCCTGGTGTGTGTTCCGTCTTGTGTGGTTCACTGCGTGTTGTGCACTTTGGATGGTAAATGCAGCGCCCTAATTCAAGTATGTTTCACTTGCCACATGCTCACTTCACTCCCGCACTTCACTCACGTCAAATCACGATTTCTAAATCACTTTATAGAACGATTTTCTGCGCCCCCGACCTCCCGCAGTATGATTGGTTCAGATATATCCCGCAGTCTAAATGGAGCACGAGAACAGAACAGCCCGGGTGGGCATACAAACATAACGCCAGATTCACACACTCCGTCTATTTTTTCCGTGCCCGTTAACGCTCACACGTCACGCGTTGTTGGCCGGCAGTGCGCTCCAGGCGCGTGGCATCTGCAGGAAAAACAGTCATGCTGCGATCGTTTCCGCACTGAGTCTATTTTTGCTGTGCTGCACGCTCTGAATTAAACAGCACATTGTTTGCGGTAAAAATTAACATGGATTGACACTGAAATTTAGTAATTACACCATAAATGCATATTATTAATGTCTACTGTGTTTCACAGTCAACAGATATGTTTTTTTGGCTAGGTTTAAAGGAAAAGAGAACTTTTAGGTAAACAAGGCAATAATAGATGGCACTCTTGGTGGTAGTTAAAGTTATATTTATTGAGTTTAAACGTGAATATGTCTATGAAAGATTGTATTACTGTACTGTGATTAAAGAGAATCACAATGCTGAAAAAGTATGTTCAGAAACAATGTTTGGATTTGAAATCAAAATAAATGATAAATGGGTTGTGTTTGTGTACACAGTCTCGATCCGAAGCGACTGCAAACCGCGCTCCTGTGCGAAAGCAAAATGATCCGTGCTGCTTCTGCACCGCATCCACAACTGTATCCACTGCAGACGAGTATGTGTGAACTGGCGCAACAATCTAGTTCAACATCTGAGCAATGCCACAAAGAGCTCTAGACCCATGCATTGCAAAAAAAATCTCTGGACACTGGATTTTTTTTTTCTGCCATATGTCTGTTCTAGAGACATTTTGTTACACATTTACTTAATGATTATTTTGCCTTATGTCTGTTCTAGAGACATGTTACAGCTTTTTGATAAAGCTCTAATTGGTTTTCTTTTGGAAATATGTTTCAGATTCACACTGAATACATTAATGACTGTAAAGCATATCTGTGTGTGTCAAAATCGTGATTAAAATCGAAATTGCAAAATTGATCAAAGAAATCGCAATAGGTTTTTTTTGTCCATATCGCACAGCCCTAAACATGTTTTTTTTTATGGCATAAAATGCCCTCCAGGGCCTCTCATTCAAGGCCTTCACAGCTAGACTGAAGCCCCCTGATGCTGAGATCTCAATGCCCAGGTAAGTGTAGCTGGTGCTGTGCTCTAGGACTTCTCCTCTGTAAGTGAACTGGTATCTGTTTCTCTGAGACCTGGCCTTCTTCTGGAATACCATGACTCTGGTTTTGTCCAGGTTAACCGTCGGTGCCCATTCCTCACAGTACTGTTCCAGCAGGGCCAGGCTGTCCTGGAGACCCTCAGCTGTGGGAGACTGCAGAACCAGGTAGTCCGCATACAGCAGGCATTTGACTTCTAAGTCCTGCAGAGCGAGACCCAGGATGCTGCCGGAGCGGTCCAGAGCTTCTGCCAGCTCGTTGATGTAGATGTTAAACAGTGTTGGGCTCAGACTGCATCCCTACCTCACTCCACGACCCTGCTGGAAGAACGCTGTTCTCAGATTCCCCAGTTTGACCACATTTACTGTTTTTGTACATGGATTGTATAACATCAAATGTTTTTCCACCAATGCCTATTTGTAATAATTTGTTAAGTCATGCCAAATAGAGTCGAAAGCTTTTTTTTTAAATCAATAAAACATGTAAATATTTTTCTTTGTTTGCCCTTTAAATTTTTGTTAATTAGAGTGTGGTGAGAATTGATGTGGTCGGATGTACGTTGTTTTGGTAAAAAGCCAATTTGTGATTTCTTTAGGATATTGTGTCTTGTAAGGAATGTCACTATTTATTATATTTCAAAAAAGCTTTGCTAGGTTACTGCCCACACAAATGCCACGGTAATTAGTGGGATCGAATTTATCTCCTTTTTTATATATAGTGTGATCAGTCCTTCAGATCAGGTCTCAGTGAAGTCACCAGAGGATAAGATCAGATTGAATAATTTTGCCAGAGCTTGAATTATGTAAGGGCTGTCAGGGATTGGGTAGAGGATGGAGCGAGGACTCAGTACTGCAGAGAATGGGCTTTTATTGATAATAAAACAAAAACCGAACAGGCAACAAACAACTACCCCGTTGGGGAAAAACAGGCTGGCCAGGCAAGAGCACGGCTCTGGACACGACACTACAGGACTACACGACACGACACGACCGACACACACACACTACCCATCAGGGAAGATGAACTGAACGCAGGACTGCAAACACAAGGAGAAAAAATGGAGAGCAAATGAGGAGGGTAACGAGGGACCACATGTGGGGCAAATTAACTAATAATTAGGTAACAAGATGGGAGGGGTCAAGACAATTGACATGAGCAGATGGCACACCGAATCAAAGACAAAAGCCATGTGCTCACACATAACAAAAACACAAGCACATGGCCAGCAAAACAAATCACAAGCCATGTGCTAGAACAAAAGACACGAACACGCAGCTAATGAGAAAACTCATAAGCCGCGTGTTCACACAAGACAACAAGAAAAGCACGCGGCTGAACACAAACCACACAAAACACAACACACGTGGACAGAAGAGCGCACGGCCAAGCGAACTCGAGACCGCACGCTGCCACAACAAGACAGAACATGGAGTGCGAGTGTCCGGACCCCGGCACGAAACCGAAACGCAAGACTTGAGTGCCGGGATTTGAACACCACGCTCCAACATGAAACAGTACACGCAGACGAGAGCGCACGGCTCGAGCACACTCGAAGCCGCACGCTCACAAGAAAACAATGACATGACGCGAGTGTCAGGGCTCTGTCACAAAACTATGAATTACACTAGACCGAAGTGACAGAACCCTGACAAGGGCTGCTGAGTTTGAGCATTTAATTGCTGATGTCTTGTCCACATGCCTTCTTTAATTTTATATTTTTTATGTGCTCTGTTATTTCTGATGTTGTTATAAATGTGTCCAATCGGTTTTGGTAATTTTTTATTGTTTTCTTTAAATCTTTTAGTTTTCCCTTTGTTTTTGTTTGGGGCTGGTTGAAGTCTGGTATAAGATTTTGGTAAAGAGTTTTAAAGTAAGACCTCCAGACTATGGAGTAATGTGTCTGATTTGGGGCTTTCACAGAAATTGTTTTGGTCTATTGATTCATCGATTTCATCAATTTTAGCTTCATAATATTGATCTCTTTTGTTGCAAATTAGCTTTTTATAATTTTTCAAACAGTTGGAGTAGGCGAGCCGTAGTGTCTGATTGGCCGGAAAGGTCTTTTCTGAGACATTTGCATTCATTATCAAACCACATATTCTTTTTTATTTTTTGTTTGTTTATTCTATGTTTGTTTTGTTTTTTAATGTTAGATAAGTTTGAAATATATAATTAAGATTAGATGTTGCTGAGTTTATTCCATTAGTATTTGGAGTGAAATCTGTGGACATAAAGTCATCCAGCATTTTTAGTAGTGCAGAGCTGCTCATATTTTCTTTGAATTTTTCAGCGTTAGATTGTTTCCAACTGGGTTTTGGTTTTAAGGGGAACAGTTCTGACTCTGTCTCAGGTCACAGTTTCAGGTAAAGTACTGTTTGGCAGTGGTCAGAAATGGGAAGTTGAGGTCTAACTGTAAAGGCATTAATAAAATTTGTGTCAATATCTGTAATTGAATAATCAAGTACACTGGCTCCTAATCTGGAGCAGTAAGTAAATCTACCAAAGGAATCTCCCTTGGCCATTTATGATATACAGCCCTAGATCTTTACAAAGCTTTAATATCTGCTTCCCGTTTATGTTGATTACATTGTCACAGTTTGTTCTCGGATTAATGACTGGTGTTGACTGGGACATGATGTCCCCAAATATGTGACCATTATCAGTGGTATTTACATAATCAATTTCTCTCCCAGTCCTTGCATTTAGGTCACCACATATGAGAGTACTTCCTTTGGATTGAAAGTGTAGGATGTCTTTTTGCAGCTGGAGAAAGCACTCTTCTTGGTAGTAGGGAGAATCATGAGGTGGTATATAAACAGCACAGAGGTAAAGATTACTCTGTGGCAGAATAGATTTGACTTCAAGGCAAATCAGTGAATTTTCCGTTTTGACAGTTTTAATCAGGTGTTTTAGATGATCTTTGTGCCATATAAGTATGATGCACGACCACATTTTATTTGGGGTTTTTTTGTGAGGGCACAGTGATTTCTCTGTATCCTCTTGGACAGTGCAAGGTCTCATCACTCCGACACCATGTCTCGTTAAATTTAGCAATGTCTATGTCTTTTATATTACTAAGTAAGTCTTGGTCTGCAGTCTTGTTCCCAAAAGATGAAGAATGCAAACCCTGTATATTCCAACTGCTAATTTTAAACTATTTCATAGATAAGATACAGTAAGGTGTGTGTGTGTATTACTCTTGTACATTATTTGACAAGTCTTGATGTTGAGCAGGTGTCTTATCTGATTTGAGTTCTGCGGCTGCAGGGTTTTGTGGTTGTTGAGCTGCTCTGTGATGGTGCTCCAAGGGTCGAGTCCTGTCTGCTTCTTGGTGGAGGGTGGATGTTTCTTTGTGGCTGGGAGATGCTCTTGCTGTGTAGATTACTGCTGTTTTCTGTTTTTCCAAATGCTGTGCTTTTCAGCACTCTTGTGAAAAGTTGTACTCCTTTCTTGTTGAGGTGTATGTAGTCATACATATCATGGGGCTGAATGTCTTTATGGTAAGCAAGGTGAACATTTGGAATAAGTGCACATGTTCTGGAGAGTTCTACATTGTTTCCATGGATGACATGAAAAGGCTCATCACTCCATGGCAGTAATGTAGACAGAGTTATTTTAGCTTCTGGGAAGCATTCTGAGGCTCTTAGGGCCACCTCTCTGAGCACAAGAGCCACGCTGCCCTTTGCTTCTCGTAAGTCGTTGGTCCCTGTGTGAATTATAATTGTAAGTTTCATTCAGATTTTTATCAGATAAAATCTAAAGAGCTTTGCTGGTATTTGGGCACCACATTTTCTGTGCTTTCATTTTTGGAAATAACAGTTTCTCATTTACATATTTTCCATTGGAGTCGATGAGAATAAGAGCTTCTGTTTTGGAGGAGTTGTCTGGAGCAGTGCTGTGGACTTTGGTCTGTGGATCAGATGAAGAGTGAGCCTCATCCACTGCAGGTGATTGGTGATTGTCAGTGGGGGTCTGTGCCTGCTGTTTAATTTGTATAAAGTCCACTGTAAATGCTTGGAGGGCAGGCTTCGATCCTTGGATCATGACAGTGCCGTTGTGGTATAAGTTCAGAGATAAAATTCTTGATTCCTCATTTTCTTCAGCATCTTCAAATACCAGGATCTGTCTGCCTTTGCAGATGCCTCTTTTTGTGGTGAAGTTGAAGAGTTGGCAGAAAGCAGTATGCCATAAGGAGCTGTTTTCAGTGTAGAAGAGCAGGTTGGTTATTGTACTGCGGTCATAGTCAGCAAACAGTGCTTCAGGATTGTCCTTTATCTGTTTCTGCCTGTGTAGCTGTTTAGAATGCTCAGAGCTCTTCTGAGGTTACACAAAGGGCTTGCATGCTGCAGTGGCCATCGCTGGTTTTAGAATGTAAACAAATAACTGAAAAAAACTGTCTCTGTTTGTTCCTCTGTGAACTATATACAAATATTAATCAAAATGTCCATAATATTAAAATATTGATAAAAATCTGTGCATAAACAGTCAAATAAGACCAAAATGACCATCCTCATTTGACAATGCCATATAAAAAAACATAAAAAATATTCCTCCTGAAGTGAATATTGCTTTTCAAAAAATTTAAAAATTTAAAATAAATAAAATATTCCTCCTGAGGTAAATTTTGTTTCAAAAGTTTCTTCCTTATTTCTGGGACTCTTCCTTATTCACTGCTGTTTGATGTTTGGTATCCTCCTTTGTTTCTCTGAGGTTTTAGTCCGTGGATAAATTCATACAGGCCTTCTTGGTCTGAAGAGAGGTCTTCTCTCTGTGACTCTGTGTTGTATGGCCCTTTGGGTTGCTCTCAGTGAGTTGTCTTCTGCTGTTTTTCTTGGTTGATTTAAACTCTTCTTGTAGGTAATATAAATTGTAGGAAGTCTTTTGGTTTTAAATTTGTCAAAACTGAATGTCTGTCTTATTTTAAAACAACATTAAAAGTAAATAACAGGAGCTCTCCTGCATGAAAAGCCAGATTTTCGTGCCTGTGGATGCCTGATGACTTCTCTAATCACCGACAATTATTGACAGTTCACAGCCTGGGAAGTTCCCATTTGCGGGTTCCAGAAACAGTCGGAAACATACCATTTGGGGGAGGGAGGGCAGGTGTGGGGAGGTGTAGGGGGGATGCTGGCAGAATGGTTCTGATTAGCATATGAATGCAGCCACCTCAACTGCCACAGTACCTATTGGATGAGACTTTTAAAATAGAAAGTTGTGATTGGCTGACATATTTGCTGCTATTGGTCCTTATAATACCTTTTTGAGTAAACCCCTCCCTTATTATTATATATATAATACATATGCATATATTAATATGTATCAAAATATGTGTCATACAGGCTAATATTGTATAGGCCATTCATGTAAATTATTTAATGGACAACAATACAGACTAACATAGGATATGTATGAACATTAGGGGGGGTGGGGTTGGAGGAAAGAACAACAAACTTTGTGACAGGGTGATTAAATACAGCACTTTAATTGATAAACACTAGGTAAAACATGCACACACCCCACACACACACCCACACACACACCCACACAGACAAGCAGTTTGTAGTTAGCCCAGGCTACAGTCTTGGATAGGGCATCATACGTGGCTTGGCTTCAGGTGCTTTTTTGCCGCCTCTGAGTCATAAGTTTGCGGTGGCAATCTACCAGAAGGTAATCCACCCCGCAGACGCTGGTGATGCAGTGCTGCATGCTTTGTACTAGCTTCCAGTCTTGCTTGCAGTGTGGAACACAGAATGCTGAGCTCCTGGCTGCGGAACGATGGAGTTCTCACAATCCACCCCGACACTCCATCAATAGTACCATCTTCTTCATCAGACATCATGTCAGCAGTGATGCCCCTCCAGAAGTCCACCTCGTCCGCAGCCAGTACACTCTGCCTAGCCTCCAACAGCTGTAAACACAATTGTTACATATAATCAGTACTATGTACCACATAGTTACAGTGTATGCAACAGAAAAAATACAACAAAAACTAATGATTCTAATCCCGTTTTACCCTCTTCCTCCTCTGGCGACTCCGGGCTAAGGTCTTAGTAGATGCAGCCACACTGACTAGCTCTGGTTGGCTGTACCGGAAATTTCTGCGCAGAGTTTCATAATGTGTCTTGCAGGCCACTTTAAACAATTAAAGAGATGTGTTAAAAACAACACCAAAAATAACTTCAGAAATAATCATAATTGAGGGGAAACATTTTTAAAAATTACTTACCAACAAAGGCACTCTTATCTAGACCTTCATCAGTCAATTGTGGGCTTGCAGCCAGGGTTCCAACTAAAAATGAGGTGACCATCTCATTATATGGTGAGTTCAAACTGTGGAAACAAAATGAACTAAATTAAAATATGTTTATTTGCTTTTGCACAAATGAATGCATGCTAGCCTGTATTTTTCAGCCTTACCCTTGCTCCGGGTCATAGCGTCTACAGTTTGCTTCTGAGTTATGTAGCCGACGGACTGCCTCCTACAAAATGCAAGAAAAAAATTACTCTGTGAGCAAACTAGTGTCAAAACACTTTAGGTGATTTCATTTGGGGAATTAATTCTTACCGCAATTTTGGGATTATGCAGACACCTCTTCCTTTTGAATTCCTCCGTCGAGCAGCTTTTAGACTCACTAGGAGTTTTCTTTCCACGCTTCTCCAGGACTAGGGCAGCCGTTTTAGCTTAAAAATAATCCCCAGCGTTACTCTTCGTAATTGCATTTTTACTAGTGACCATTCATTAGAGAGCGCTCAATTAAGATTCTTACTCTTAACAATTCAGTTAGAGGCTCTCTAAATCAGTCTTACTATAACATTATTAATTAGAGAGTTCCTCCTCTCTAATTCAAGTTAATTACTAGTAGACATCCAATTAATAACTCTCTAATTCACTTCTCTCTAGTAACAATTCCACTTAAAGAGCTCTACAAATCAATTTTTCTAGTATATGTCGCCCTTGACTTCCTTCCAGTTATATTACGAGCTCTACCTCAATTTTTACTAATATTAAGAATTCCAATTAAGAGCTCTACAAACTTGAATTCTTACTAGTAACATTCCATTAGGACTCTCTAATCATTATTTACTAGTAATCCATTCCAGTTAAGAGAGCTCGCTCAATACATTTTTCACTAGTAACAATGCCGATAGCGAGCTCTCATTTACTTTTACTAGAAAAAAAACAATACGAGCTCTATAATCAATTTTTTACTAGTAACAAACCACAATTAAGATTGTTTATTGCAAGAGCTCTGTAATCAATTAAAGAGCTTTCTAATTTCAGTTCTTACTAGTAACAATTGAATTAGAGAGCTCTCTAAATGGAATTCTTACTAGTAAAAACTGAATTAGAGAGCTCTTTAATTGGAGTTCTTACTAGTAAAAACTGAATTAGAGAGCTCTCTAATTGAATTAAAGAGCTCTCTAATTCAGTTGTTACTTGTAACAATTAAATTAGAGAGCTCTCTAATTGTAATTCTTACTAGTAAGAATTGAATTGTAGAGCTCTCAAATTGAATTCTTACTAGTGAAGATGTAATTGCAGAGCTCTCCATTGATTTAGAGAGCTCTCTAATTGTAATTGTTACTAGTAAGAACTGAATTATAGAGCTCTCTAATTGTAATCCTTACTAGTAAGAATTGAATTATAGAGCTCTCTAATTCAATTACAGAGCTCTCTAATTCAATTGCAGAGCTCTCTAATTCAATTACAGAGCTCTCTAATTCAATTACAGAGCTCTCTAATTAAATTCTTACTAGTAAGAATGTACTTGAGAGCTCTGTAATTTCATTCTTACTAGTAAAAATTAATTAGAGAGCTCTATAATTCAATTGTTACTAGTAAGAATTGTATTGTAGAGCTCTCTTTTCAGCGCGACCTCATTATGATAATTGTGCCTCATGCATATTCATAAAACGTTTTTTTAAATAAACGTTTTTAGTCGTCATTGATTATTCTTTCTTGTTTTTGTAAAAAAAAAAAACCTTGACATTACTAAATATAATTAGTTGTTTGAAGTATTCAGACGAAATATTGAATCCAGTGATTATGTTAACAGTTAACTAGAGATAGTTTAATGTGTTAAGTTTCTGTAAGGGGGAGGTGCCCCGTTCGAACACGTTTGAGCAGTGAGCGCGCGATCTTTGAAGATTCTGGTTGATGATGCACGCGATGGATTTGGAAAGCAGCATGTAATGGTGAGTGTGTTAACTTCTATATCTTTATCTTTCTGGGAAAATTGATTATCCAAAAGACCGGTCCGATGACAGCGTTACTGTAGTTAAAGCTAAAGTAGTCTTAATGTGCCGATCGACGGTTTTCCCCTGTCGGTTCACAGTTTAGCTATACTGCTAATATTTAAATCTGAGTTTCTTTTGGTTCACAGTTAAGATAAATTCAGCAAGTGTGTTTTTGCATGTTCATTTTAGCTGTAACGTTAGCATTTCATTACCCTTAGCTAAAGTCGTTTAACATCAGCATGTGCGCATCAATTAGCTTTTTGTTAAAGCTAAGTTAGCTTGTCTCTTTGCTATATTATCGTGTCTATTATTATTTATAATAACTGCAACTGAGTTGTTGAGCTTAAAGGGTTATGCGTATGCTGAACGTTTCAGTTAGTCTTGAAATGTAACACTTTTTTCCTTTGTTTTAGGTGTTCATGGAGTTCTAATTAACGTTACAGGATTATGGGCAAGAATCTCAAGCATGAAATCATTGACCAGAGAAAGTTGGGCAGCTGTTGACAGCTTTCACAACAAATCAAGGTTGGTCCATATCTGTTATAGACTTGCATTGCATAGTTTTTAACAGCTTAAGTAATGAAAATGTATCACAAAATGTTTACAATATTGGTTGTGTAATGCAATCAAAATTGTGCTTGATTGGTTCTGCTTTCTTGTGATCATTTCATTAATTTTATTCAACAGTGATTAATTTAACAGATAAAAAACAGACTAAAGAGCCGACTGATACTAGGTCTCTGATGCTCAGAGGACTCCCTATCATTCATTTGGCGACAAACCTACAGATTTCTACAAAGTATGCTTTGTAAGTAACCTCGGTTTTCTCTCAGAATATCTAAAAGGACATAAAAACATAATCATTTCACCATTAATTGATAGTTCCTGTGTTTTATAAAACCTCTGAGAATAAAACCTAAACCATTAACTTATTATGATAGCTCTTTTAGCCACTTTGGGTGATCTGTTTGCTTAAAGAGTTAGTTCATCCAACATTTGCTCACCCACATGTCGTTACAAACCCTTTGGACACAAGTTTTTAAGAGTTAATTTTTGAAATACAATTTTAAGTATAGTTCACCCAAAAATGACATTTTTAAAGTAAAATTTAAACTTTAAAGATTTTTAGCTGAAACTGTGGTCCTTGGTGATTGATATAAAACAGTCAATGGAAACTGTCATTTTTGATAGTTAAAAAAAACATGCACAGGCAGAACAAAATTAATACCTGTGGATCCTGACCATACATTGAGGTCTTACTAAGTAAAACAACTGGCCTGAGAAACATCCACAACCTCTGCAAACGGTCCTGAGCGCATTCACGACAGTCTGGAGCGTGAGTTTCCTGTCGCATATAATAATGTATGCGCAGGAGCAAACTCACATGAGCAATCTTCCTGAAGTTGATTGCACAAGCAAATAATTTGTAATTTTTATAAAGATTGTGCACGCCGGTACCATTTTGATGATGACATTTGTAAACACGCTCAGGACTGTTTGCCGGGGCTGTGGATTAAAGGTAATAATGCTGTAAATAATGTTCAGTTTCTTGCACAGACTGATTGTTTCATGTCTTAAGACCTCAATGTATCGTCAAGAGCCACAGGGTTTAATTTTTTTTTTTTTTTTGTTTGTTTGTTTTTTTTTACTCCCAAGTGATGGTAACCATTGATTGCATTAAATGAATCGCCAAAGACCACAGTTACAGCTAATAATCTTTTAAGGTTCTACTGAAGAAAAACTCAGCTACACCTTGGATGGCCTGAGGATGTGTAAATTAACAGCAGATTTTCATTTTTGCGTGAACTGTTTTTAATGGAACATCATAAGTTTCTGTCCCTACATTAAAAGTTCATGTTACCAAAATTTAAATAATCATTGTGAAGACAGAACTCCAGCAGTAGTAACAAATTGCTTAACATTATTGATGGTTATGTAATAAGAAATTTCATGATTGTGCTCTTATGTTGTTAGGACTCTGATGACATTGGAATCCTCCTAATTGAGCATGAAGGTGACGTGCTCTCATCTTCTCTCCATCTCAATCCAACCTCATCATTGAAGGAGAAGTTGTGATGGACAATATTGACGACTTGCCAAAAGCTATGTGCATTCTGTATGGACTTGCTTATGCACTGCATCTGACTTACGCACTGCATCTCAACTACCCTAAATCTATGAAGAACACATTCCAGTTCATCCAACAGGTACTTCTCATGAGAGAGAAGAAGACTTGGACAATGCGCATAAACCTTGCGCGCGGTATACAAACGAACATGGAACAATACATTTATTAATCTGTGTTAATGTTAGTTAATAAAAAGACAATCGTTCAGTGTTTGTTCATGTTTTTGTTGCTGGTACGGACTAGCGGTGTCTGATAGGGCCAGGTGTCTGATGACCGTCACGTTTCAGAACAAAATTATACGATTTCGCTGTCCCCACGAAACGCCAGGGCGGCTGTTTTCAGATTTATCCATTCTGGGACCCGGTTTCAAAAAATATCGGTTTCACTCTCCCAAAACGCCAGAACCGTGTGGACGAAACGCCTATACAATACAACATGTATGCGTATACAGCTAAACGCATCTCCGTGTGGACAGGGCCTAAAGTGTGTTCTGTCAATGCATATTAGTGCTGTTAGTGCTCAGTTAATGTGTGTTTGCACAATTCTTCAGCCAAGTTAAAACCTCCATTTTAATGCATGCCCATTTTTTAATGCATATCCAGGCGATCACAAGGGATATAGCATATATTGTTGAATACTGTGTTCATGTTTCTTCTACAAAATAGTTACAATTGTTAGTAAGCTGTTTAAAAGCTTATTTTTACTTGTCTTGTGGCTGACAAGTTTAATGCATTGTCGTGTTACCATTTCTTTGGTGAACAATAAAAAAACGTTCCAATTTATTTGAAACCATGTTTAATACAATAAATCTCAAAATATGTCTAATTACATTGATATTACATAAATATAACATTTATCATTACTTAAAAACATTTGTTAATGTTATTTACTAATATATATATTTTTGTAGTTGTAACTTGGGGACTCAATGCAGCTTGTTCAGTCAAGCAGCATTTAATGACGAATAGCAGCGCTGAGGCTCTAATGATCTATTAAGTATTATTATATATTGATTAAAATCATTATAAAATGATTATGCTTTACAGAGAAGAAATATAGGTAGTCTATGTAGCTACTGTAAGTTATTTTTAAAGGTGAATTCACACTTGCACAGAAAACATGCATATAAATGTATTCTCAGCAATTTGCATATTTAATTATTGGTTGTAAAATACCAGTTTTTGTTAAGCTTTGCAAGGGTCTTATTCGCATTATCCACTCACACAATAATGCTGAGGCTGGGTCCTGCACTGTTAAGTTAACAGGCTTTCACTGCATGATGAAGCCTATTATAATGCAGTTAGAACTACCCTATAATGATGAGGGCAAAAATATAGTATTTGATTTTTATATTTATAACATCTGATATATTTAAGTAATGTCACACAAGCAAGAGTGCCATTTTCCTGAATATCAGCACGTGAGCGTGACCGCAAAAGTGTGATATTGATTTTATAACAGTTCAATAAACAAGAAGTTATACAAGGTGGGGAGTTACATTTTGGATACAATATTGTCTGTTTTTGTTTCAACCAACACAAATATTTCCAAACAAAGCCGGAAAAAACGTTTTGCGCGTCTCGAGAGACATGTTTGGTACTTGCATGCAGCTGTGTTTTTTTTTTTAAATGGACTCACTCAGTAAGAACCTAGTCGTAGCTGCCCCTACTGGCCAAACCACTGTCCCAGCACAAAAACAACACTCAGCACATATCGCCTCATTAAACTTATTGAAAAAATACACCACAAATGTCGCAATTGAATTTTCCCCCATATGTCTGACAAAAAAGAAAGAAAGAAATTTTAAAACACTTTTTGTCAAGAGTGACAATTTACCTATTAATTAGCCTATAATATGTACTGGCTCAAGTTCTGCATGCATGTTACAGTGCATAATAAACACCAAAATGACAAAAAAAATTGTCTGGTAAAGTATTATCAAGACTATAGGCTACTCTTTATTTTATTTTTTGTGATATGGACCTAAGGGTCTGAAATAAAGAAATAACAATATTAATAATAATATAAAGGTGTGAATTAATGAAGTGATTAAATATTAAAACTGTCATCTCACTCTTATGGTCATTCTGACAATGACAATGCTATCAACTCATGCTTATGGGGCTTTTATTTTGAAGTGTATCACCACAGGCGGGAATTGGAAAGGCAAATGGGTGTAGTCCAATCTAATGTTTTTGCATCTAATGAATACAAGTTTTTACTAGTAAGAATACAATTGTAGAGCTCTGTAACTACATTTCTTACTAGTAAGAATTTAATTAGAGAGCTCTGTAATTACATTTTTATTAGTAAGAACTGAATTAGAGAGCTCTCTAACTGGCATTGTTACTAGTACGAATTTAATTGTAGAACTCTCTAATTGAATTGTTACTAGTAAGAATTTAATTAGAGAGCTCTACTTCAATTAGAGAGCTCTCTAATTCAATTTTTACTAGTAAGAATTACAATTAGAGAGCTCTCTAACTGGAATTATTACTAGTAAGGATTGAACTGTAGAGCTCTCAAATTTAATTCTTACTAGTAAAAATGCAATTGCAGATATCTCTAATTCAATTAAAGAGCTCTCTAATTCAATTCTTACTAGTAAGAATTGAATTAGAGAGCTCTATAATCATAATTGTTACTAGTAAGAACTGAATTAGAGAGCTCTCTAATTCAGATCTTACTAGTAAGAATGCAGTTGCAGAGCTCTCTAATTAAATTAGAGAGCTCTCTTATTGTAATTATAACTAGTAAAAAATGATTTAGAGAGCTCACTAATTGGCATTATTATAGTAAGAATTGAATTGTAGAGCTCTCTAATAGAATTGTTACTAGTAAAAATGCAATTACGACGAGTAAGACTGGGAACAATTTAAGCTAAAACGGCTTGCCATAAAAGACTGCAATCTATCGTTGATAGATCTGAACTCCCGGGAGACATCGGCAGAGAACTCACTTAACTGACGCGAAAGCCCACTGATAGCTGCCAGCAAGATCCTGTTATCCGTTGTGGGACTTGAAGTGTTTCGTCCCTGCGGAGTCTCGGGGGTACTGAAAGCGAGGCGACGTCCAGCCATTGTATGGAGCGATGAATGAAAATCGTAAGACAACTTCGGAATAGTAACTTTTTTGTGTTTATATGTTCTCGTTTCGCGCGATCTTCCGTCGTGCTCAAAACCTCGTAAGTGATAGGACTAACAAATCATGCAGCGTCACCATGACATAGCCCTTGATTGGTCAAGGCTCGTCACATGCAAGTCTTATCTCGTATGTGATAGGACGAACCTTCCGCGTCACCGTTACCTAGCACTTGATTGGTCGAGGTTCGTCACATGCGAGGTCAATCAACGAAGAACTCAAGAGAGAAGCATTTAAACACAGAAAGGTTTTGAAATAGTTTGTCATCTATGAAAATGGAGCTCTACAATCCTAAACGAAAAAGACAGCGCCGTTATTGTGAACACTGTGACAACGAACTTTCACATGCACAATACTTTGACCATAAAAAATGGTACTGCAAAAATGGAGTTTGGGAAAAGAAGTCCAAAAATAGCCAATGTACAATAGACGATGCACCTGACCTGTCATCCAATCATCATCTTATCGGTGAGATGTTTGCAAACTCATTCGAAGCCCTTGAAGATGTTTTAGAAGAACTTCAAGAATGCAACAGTTCACATAATGGTAAGCAGCATAATTTATACGCCAGTTTATTATTAATGTGTATTTTAGGTTAGTTTTTTGTTACCCTAATATATTGTATTGTTAAATGTTTTATAGATGATGATGACGAAAGTATTCAGCTGTTCCTTGAGTCCAGTGATTCAGATGAAGAAACCAATACCTTTCCGGTAAGCACCAACAAAAGAATAGTATTAAAAATGCTCCTGGATGAAATTTTTAAAATGTTTATACAGACAAAGGGGATTTTTAAGAGATTTTTTTTTGTTTTCTCTCAGTAGAGATTATGATCTAGTAAATGTGCGTTTTATATTTGCATAGGATGAGTTTGTGGCTGACGAGGGTGAAGAAGTGGAAATTCTTGCGGAGGAGCAGATTGAAGCCTATCTAAACATGCAAGATGGAGAGAAGCATGGAAGTGATCAGTCTTCAGAAAAACCAGAAGACTTACTGATGAAACTTTTGGCCATGATGATTTTGTCATGGCAAGCATCTTTCAAGATTTCTGACAATGCCATCACAACACTACTTCTGTGCATGAGGCAGTTCATGTGGACGGTAGGAAATGTTCTGTGTGTTGATTTCCTCACTGCTTTCGCAAGCAATATTCCGAAGACTTTATCCTCTTTGAGGAAATGGACAGGTATTGTTCGTGATAATTTTGCACAATATGTGGTTTGTCCAAAATGTATGGTAATATACACGCTATCTGAAACCTATGAGGTCAAACAGGATGGTACAAAGGTATGTAAGTCTTGTAGTTACATCCCATTCTCCAAACACCCACAGAAAAGATCTGCTCAAAAGAAGAAATGTGGTTCTGCCTTGCTAAGAAAGCTCAAATCTTCCACTGGGAAAGAGTTTGTATATCCAATACGACCCTACTGTTACAGCAGCGTTAGGCAGTCTTTGGAAGTTATTGTTAAAAGACCTGGATTTCTGCAAAAGTGTGAAGAATGGCGACTGCGAAAAATGCCAGAGTGTGTGTTCGGAGATGTTTATGATGGACAAGTATGGAAGGATTACCATTATGTGAATGGAGAGCCATTCTTATCAGCCCCAAATAATCTGGCAATGATGCTCAATGTGGACTGGTTCCAACCTTTCAAAAATGCACCTTATTCAGTTGGAGCCATCTACTTGGTCATTTTGAATCTACCTCGTGAAGACCGTTTTAAGGAAGAAAATATGATACTTGTTGGACTAATACCTGGCCCAAAAGAGCCATCACTAACCATGAATGCATTCTTAGACCCACTGGTTGATGAGCTCGAAGAACTCTGGAGTGGCATAATTTTGGAAGATAGCTCTTTTTTAGGATATCAGGTTTACAGAGCAGCTCTGCTGTGTCTGGCATCTGATATCCCAGCAAGTCGAAAATGTGGAGGCTTTGTGGGCCATGGAGCATACAGAGGTAAATGAAATATGCTTCTCAGTATAAAAACTGTTTAAATTGATGATTGTTTCAAATATTGTAGTTTGTACTTATCTTTGAATGATCAAGTTTCAATATGTGTGTGACATTTTGCATTTAACTTGCAGGATGTCACAAGTGTTTGAAGACATTCTCCAAAAAAGAGTTTGGTGCAAAAATGGACTACTCTGGATTTGATCGGTCTTCATGGGAATCACGCATATCAAAGGACCACATACACTATGCTGGATTATCGAAGCGGGCAAAAACAAAGGCAGAACAAAGAAGAATTGAACATGACTACGGAGCTAGATGGTCAGAACTTTTCCGCTTGAGTTATTATGATCCCATCCGATTTGTTGTCATAGATCCAATGCACAACCTTCTTCTTGGTACAGCAAGACATGTATTCCGACTATGGACAGAATTAGGAATTTTAACAGCAAAAAAGCTTGAAGAACTTCAAACTAGAGTGGAAAACATCAAAGTACCTCATGATGTTGGTAGAATTCCCTTACGAATTTCATCAGGCTTTACAGGATTTACAGCAGATCAGTGGAAAAACTGGACAACCATTTACTCCCTGTTTTGTCTGAAGGGGCTTATTAACAGCAGACACTATGACATGTGGTTTGACTTTGTGCAGGCTTGTATCATTCTCTGCTCCAGAGTCATTTCTTTCAAAAGGCTGGAAGTAGCAGATGGACACCTGCAGGCGTTTCTTTCAAAATTTGTTGAACTTTTTGGCCCATTGCACTGCACCCCCAACATGCATTTACACCTTCATTTGAAAGAGTGCATGTTAGACTACGGACCAGTTTATTCATTTTGGTGCTTTTCATTTGAGCGTTTTAATGGAATACTGGGGAAGTTTAATAGCAACAATAGGGCAATTGAAGTTCAGATAATGAGGCAGTTTCAGCAGAGACAGCAGCTTCGTATGCCATGGACGTTTGAATATGGTGCTGAATTTGCCAGTATCTTAGGAGGTCAAATGTTTGGGACTTTGTCATGTGAGGGCACTGCTGATGTGCTTTATTTGAACCACAATGTTTTTGTGTCAGCAGAACGACTTTTGTTAGAAAACTGTACAGTGCTGCCTCTGTCACCATTCCAGCAGACAATCTTGGATGAGACTGACAGAAATGCAATGTTAATCATGTATCACCAGATGCATCTTGTTGCTGCTGCTCAACAGAACTCTCCTCTCTCGCTCTCTCTCTCTCTCTCTCTCTCTCTATCTATCTTTCTATCTTCATAGCAACACTCTAGCAACTATTCAAACCAACCTAGCAACCACCCCGGGTACCCTAAGTCCCTGCTCATAGCCAACACCTTGCAAACACCCCGATTACCCTAGCAACCACACAGCACCACCTTAGTAACCATCCTGAGTACCTTAGCAACCGCATAGCAACACCCTAGCAACCACCCAGATGTCCTGCCCTGTAAGTAAGAGTGCAGTGATGGTAATCATCTGTCAGTGTGTCTGACAGATGGAACCAGAACTTCGCTGTTCTCTTCTGGATTTGTGCTAGAAGGGGGAATCTGCCTAATTCTGCCCTGCAACCGAGACTAGGGGCGTTTCTGTGGAGTCCCAGGATGTTCTTGCAGAACTTGAGGTGGAACATTACAGTGCGGTTTTTATCCCAAGATTTATAGTTTAATTTAAATTTGGGGCCCCAGATTTCACAACCATATAGAAGAATGGGTTTGATGATGCTGTCAAAGATTTTTAGCCATAATTTAATAGGTGGGTTGAATTTGAACAAAGATTTTCTTATAGTGTAATAAGCCCTACGTGCCTTATCGGTCAGATGTTTTATTGCCAGATCAAATTGACCAGAAGCTGAGATAGTGAGACCCAAATAATTATAACATGTGACATGATTAAGAAGTGTTCCCCCGATTGTAAAATTAAATTTTTTGTCAGTAAGGCAAGGCTTTTTCTGGAAGATCATAATTTTGGTTTTCTCCATGTTTATTGGTAAGCCCCAGTCTCTAATGTAATTTTCTATAATTAAGAGGCTTTCGTGTAGCCCTTCTTCATGAGGTGAGAAGAGCAGAAAATCATCGGCATACAGGAGGCATTTGATTTCTCTGCCCTCGAGAGTCAGACCAGGACAAGAGGACTTATCAATTGCTGATGCCAGTTCGTGGATCTATTCTATTCTGATGCCAGTTCGTTAATATAGGTATTAAAAAGAGTCGGGCTGTGGCTGCAGCCTTGACGGACTCCTTTGGTCTGACTGAAATAATCAGTCCGTCTGTCGTTGATCTTGACACAGCATTTGTTCCCGTTGTATATGTCCTTTATGATTTCATATGTCTTTCCTCCTATTCCACTTTGAATTAGTTTTAGAAAAAGTCCATTGTGCCATACTGGATTGAAGGCTTTTTTAAAATCAATGAAGCAGCCAAACATTTTTCCTTGTTTTGTTTGATGAACATATTTTTGTATGAGTGTGTGGAGTGTGTAAATGCGATTTGAAGTTCTCTATATAGGCATAAATCCAATTTAATAATTGTTTAAAATCTTGTGTTCTTGGTTGAACTGAATTAATCTATCATTAATAATAGAGCAGAATAGTTTTCCGAGGTTACTGCTCACTGTGATGCCTCTATAATTATTTGGGTCGTACTTCTCACCTTTTTTAAAAATTGGGGTTATGACGAATCAGTTTTACAGTTGTCAAATTTACAAGTAAACAAGTAGAAATAAGTCAAATAAAAGTCATTCAGAAATAATAATCATATTTAACTACAGACACACTGTAAGTAGTTAAGCTAATAGGTTGTCACATATAATTTTCAGCATGTTTTTTATCTGGATAAGGTTGCTGGTGTCTGTTCTAGCTCTTCCTACTGCTATTGCGGCGTAGCTGTCTGACTGGCTGCCGGGAAGCTGTCTTACCCTCTCCTCGTGATCACAGAGTGTCTTCTGAGGGGTTCTCAGGGCTGTCTCCTTGATGGTCTTTCCAAACAGTCTCATGCCCTCTCGATGAATGTGGATGTGGTCATACAGATGCTCATGGGTTATGTGCTGATGGTCGGCTATGTGGACATTCATCATTGAAACACAGATTCCAGCTATCTCCGCATTGATTGAGTTGATGATCTTTTGTGGCACATCTCTGCGAGGTATAAGGGTTGAGCTGATGATTTTGGCTTTGAGGTAGATCCTGCTAGCTGTTCTCACCACGTTGGGTAGGGTTTTAGTGGCATCTATCTTTCTAGCACTGAGGTCGTTTGTTCTGGTGTGGAGAATGATGTGTGACGGTGCACCAAACACACCGTCTCGCAGCAGCGTCTCGCAGAGTGTGAGGTGGGACAACAGAACTTCTTCACAGATCTCCCCGGAAACAGTCGTCTGGGGTCAAGATGATGACCGTTGGAATCACAGAGTATTACAATGTTGTCTTTGCTCTTCTGTTCTCTCTGTAATGCTGCTGTTCTCTTTCCTCTTGAGGTTGTGTGGGGTTGCAGGAGTGAAGGAGCTCTGAGACGGTGAGTTGATAACACTGCTGAGGTTGAGTTGTGTTTGTGGTATGTTCAGGAGTTGGGATGTTGTGTGATTGAGTGCTGACACTCTCTTGGTGTTGTTTTGTGTGTAGCTGGTTTCAGGTCTCCTCCAGCAGTCTCTCCAGTGTGTGGCCGTGTTGTTCTCTTCTGGCCAGTTCCTCTCTCACCCTCCTCAGCTCCTGGCGCAGCTCTTGATTGTCCTCCTCCAGATGTCTTACAGCAGAGCAGAGCTGTTGAATTTGTTGCACACTGTGGTGGCTGGTTAGGTTTAGCAGTTGTTGGTAGTTTCCTCTTTAAATGGAAAGAAGTCCTGTTCCAGCTCAGCGATGTTATCTCTCAAAGCCTTTATCTTAGGAGAGTTCTGTTACCAGAAGTGCTGGTTTGTCTGTGTGTTTGAGGAAATCTTGAGCTGGTGTCAGGGATGGTAACTGAGGTGGTGCAGGGCACTTCTCTCTCTCTCTCTCTCTCTCTCTCTCTCTCTCTCTCTCTCTCTGAGTGGATGTTGGGAGTGAGTGGGTGGAGTCGGTGTGGTACGAGTGTGTGGTACGAGTGAGTTTTCTGTTCCTTCTTTCTTAAATCTTTTTTGATTTGGTTGAGTTGGTGTGTAGAAAAGAAAGTTTTCTGTTAAGCTAGAAGTTGCGAACGCTGCTTGCCAGAGTTTGCTGGTAAGCAATGGCGGCTGCAGCTGCAGCTGCGGCAGAGCCAGTGTCCTCTGTGGCATTCCAGCGTCTTTCACAGAGACACGGAATTAAAATCGCGCCGGTGAGGAATTGTTCTGTTGAGGAATGTAGTTTGGCGGTTGGAAAGGCCATCGGGTATGAGAGTATCTTGTCAGCGTCAAGAATGAATAGTGCTGTCGTTGTTTTTCTCGACGCTGTGGAGAAAGTGAACAGTGTGGTTCAAAGTGGGGTGATAATAAAAGATACGTTTACCCCAGTAATGCCTTTGGTTCAGCCAGCAAGGAAGATTACATTGTCAAATGTTCCTCCTTTCATAAAGGACGATTTATTATTGGCAGAATTATCAAGGCATGGAAAAATAGTCTCTCAAATGAAAAAAATTCCGCTAGGCTGTAAATCACCTTTATTGAAACATGTTGTGTGTTTTAGACACCAGGTTCACATGATCCTGAAAAGTGAAACAGATTAACTTAGTGTGGCCTTTAAATTTAAGATGGATGGATAAGACTATATTGTCTTTGCATCATCTGAAACAATGAGGTGTTTTGGATGTGGACAGGAGGGGCACGTAAGACGTCCCTGTCCAGAGAGGACCGATGATGTGACTGTTGTGGATGGTGGTGGTGTAACTGTGGGGGAGCAGCTACACGATAATGTGACAAATGGTGAAGAATCAACACAGCAGGTGGTTGAACAGGTGAAGGATACAGAGATAGAAAAGATAGATGAGGGGGAGGAGAAGATATGAGTGCTAATTCCAGTAATGTGGTTGAGGCTGTAGAGACAGTTTTAGAAGGAGAAGGAATGGGCAGCGAAGTAGAGAATGAAGAGATTTTTAAAACTCCTTCTATTAAAAGGAAAAGGCCAAAGTTAAACATTGAAAGAGTGTCTTCAGCAATGATAAATGTGATGAGAGTGAACAGAGTACAATTGATGATTCTGATAGTGAGGTAACTGACAACAGAAACAGTGGAAAGCAGAGGAGTGATTATTCATTTGCAAAAATCAGGGCCTTTTTGCAAAAGACTAAGAATATGAAAAGAGTACAAGTCGTGGATTTTTTTTCTGATCGGAGAATGTTTGTTGAGACAGTTGGAACATTAATGAGGGGTGAAGGAACTGATCAATTTGCAGTTCAAGAGATTTATAGGCTTAAAAAGCTTGTTGCTAAACTGAGACAAGAACTACAAACAGAAAATGGGTTTGAAACAACATGATTTGTTTGTTTCCTTTCTTTTAAGGGATGTTTTCTGTGTTATTTTTCTTTTATTAATGGGTGCAGTAAGGGTGGGTTCACTCAATATAAATGGTGCAAGAGATATACAGAAAATAATGTTGTTGTTTGAACTAATTAAACAGAAGAATATCGATCGTAATGTATGTACAAGAAACTCATAGTGATCACATCAATGCTATTGACTGGAAAAGGGAATGGGAGGGAGAAGTGTTGTTAACACAAATGAGTTCTAATAGAGGTGGTGGGGCTGTTTTATTTTCAAAAAGTGTTTTGCCTATATCATATCAGGTGGAAGAGGTACTAGCTGGAAGACTTATAATAATACGGGCTGAATTTGAAAAATATAAGATGTTTTTTATAAATGTCTATGCTCCTACAAATGGTACAGAAATAGTTATTTTTCTAGATAGTATAAATACAATTTTACAGAACTGTAAAACTGATGAATATGTGTGGTTGGGTGGAGATTTTAATTGCACAGAAAATGAATTATTGGACAGGAATCATGTGGAGCCTCATGCAACTTCAAGTCGAGTACTCCAGAAATTAATAGAGACACACAGCTTATGTGATATATAGAGAGAATTTAATGGTTAAGAGAAAATAAATGGCCAATGCAGATATACTCACTCTTTATTATCTGAAAATGGACATGTGTTAACGGAATCAGATGTTATAAGACGGAGAGCTGTAAGGTTCTATGGGGAGCTGTATAAGAGTGAATATGAAGAAAATGGTTTACTGTCTGCCAGTTTCTACGAAGGATTGCCAGTTGTTGCTGAAGCTTCAAAGGCGTAGCTGGAAAGACCTTTGTCTAATCAGGAGCTTCTGAATGCCCTCAAAAGTATGAAGGGTGGGAAGTCTCCGGGTATTGACGGACTCCCTGTGGAATTTTATAAGGAATTTTGGTCTGAGCTTGGTGAGGACCTGCTAAGTGTCCTCAATGAGAGCCTGACAGAAGGCTACTTGTATTTGAGTTATAGAAGAGCAGTTATAACACTGCTTCCTAAGAAAGGTAATTTGCAGGAAATCAAGAACTGGCGTCCAGTAAGTTTGTTATGTACTGATACGAAGATTTAATCTAAGGCCTTGACCAACAGACTGAAGGAAGTATTGGAACAAGTTATTCATTTGGATCAGACATATTGTGTGCCAGGTAGATCAATTTTAGATAATGTTCATCTAATTAGGGATGTTTTGGATGTCTCAGGATTTTTGGGAGTGGACTTAGGACTTTTTTCAATTGATCAGGAAAAAGTTTTTGACAGAATCGAACATCAGTATTTGTGGAAAACATTAGAGTCTTTTGGTTTTGCGTCAAATTTTATTAGAATGATTCAAGTAATGTACCATAACATTGAAAGCATGCTGAAAGTCAATGGTGGTTTAAGTGCCCCCTTTAATATTAGCAGGGGTATAAGACAAGGGTGTGCATTATCAGGAATGTTATACTCACTAGCTATTTAACCAATGTTAGCCAAATTAAGGAATAAGATTGTGGGTTTATCATTTCATTGTTCAGGGTTGCAGCATCAAGTGTTAGCATATGCTGACGATGTTATGGTGTTAATTAATAGCCAAAAAGACATTGATAATTTAGTCTCTGTGGTAAAGGATTTTGGTTTAATTTCATCTGCCCGTGTAAATTGGGAAAAGATTGATGCTTTGGCAATTGGAAAATGGGAGGAGGGTTTACCAAAGTTGCCTGAGCAGATGAGATGGAAAAGAGGGGGTCTCAAATATTTGGGAGTTTTTCTTGGTGATGAGGGTGCACAACAGAAAAATTGGGAAGGAATTGTGGAAAAGATAGAAGGTAGACTTAAAAAATGGAGTTGGATTCATCCACAAATGTCTTTTCGAGGAAGAGTGTTGGTGATTAATAACTTAGTAGCATCAACTTTGTGGCACAAACTGCCTTGCATGGATCCACCTATTGGCCTTTTGCCAAAGTTACAGTCAATGTTAGTTAACTTCTTTTGGGACAAACTACACTGAATATTCCAAAGTGTGCTATACTTGCCAAAAGAGGAAGGTGGATAGGGTATGGTGCGCTTGCATAGTAGGTTATCGACCTTTTGCCTACAGTTTATTCAGAAGTTTTTAAAAGGGTCTGAAGAGCTGTTATGGCGAATGACAGCTAGAATAATTTAAAAAAGGGTAGAAAATCTTGGATTGGACGCTGCTCTTTTTCTAATGGATTCAATGAACATTGGTTTAAATGGACTACCATCTTTTTATCGTGGACTTTTTAAAGTTTGGACATTTTTTATTGTTCACAGATTGGAAAAAACATGCTCATTGTTCTGGTTGCTTGAAGAACCTTTGATTATAGGAGCCAGGTTCGATATAAGTAATGAGAGCATGTTGGGACTCACGCAGATACTGTGCTCCTCTAGAACTGTTCAACTAAAGCATATAGTGGCTGTGGCTGGGACTGAACTGAATAATGTGGATGCAGTGGCCAACTTGATGGGATAGAGATCAACTCGTCATACTGCAAAGATAATTGAACTTTGGAAAAGGAAGTTAACGGAGGAGGACTTGAGATTGCTAAAAGGTTTTAAAGATGAGTCTATAACTTTGGATTGGACAGACCCTTTTCCAAAACTTGGTTTCACACCAGATTTTAAATATACATCAGGACCTTTATTAGATTTGGAAGAGTTTAAGAATTTGGACAACTATGCTGGGGGGGAAATGTTGTATAAATGTTTTGTGAAAGTGTATAATAAGGCATCTTTGGATAAGAGAAATTATACAGTGTGGAGAAGTAAATTTGTTTTAGATGAGGGAATAAGACCAGTGTGGAGAGTTTTGTATAAACCACCATTGACAAAATGTGTTGGGGATTTACAGTGGAGGATTTTACATGGAATTGTAGCAGTTAATGCTTTTATTTCTGTGGTTAATCCCAGCGTTGATGACAAGTGTATTGTTTGTGGATGTAGAGAGACTGTATTTCATTGTTATATGGAATGTAAAATATTAATGCCTTTATTTGATCTATTGAGTAGAGTTTTTTTGTAAGTGTGGAGAGGAATATACTCAACGTAAATGTATTCTGGGTGCTGGTTATAGCCAGAAGCAAAAGATAAAATGGCAGTTAATTAACTTCTTAGTGGGTCAAGCAAACCGTGCTATACTTACTACAAGAAGAAACAAAATTGACAACGTGCATGGTCATGAGATTCTGCCAGTTTTTAAAGCATTTGTAAGGTCTAGGATTATAATAGATTTTAGGTATTATAGAGCAATGAATGATGTTGAAACTTTTGTACAGCAGTGGTGTTATAGGGATGCTGTCTGTAATGAGATGGAGGGAGAGTTGTGTTTTGATATTTTGTGGTGTTAATTTTTGATGAATTGAAAAAGTGATGTAATAAAGCTGTTTTGTTAAAAATCAAAAATCTCTCTCTCTCTCTCTCTCAAGTTCAAGTTCAAGGTGCTTTATTGGCATGACATTTGTGTTGCAGTATTGCACAAGCATTTTAGATGTGTACAATACAGAATATGATTACACCATCAAAAGTAAAAAAGGGGACAAAAAATGAGTAATAAATAAGAGAAAATAAATGAATAAATACAATAAAATAAAACTAACAACAGCAGACAGAATTTCTAATATTAATAATAATAATTACAATTATATACAATGAAGAATGTCAAATAAAGCAAATGAATTAACCATTTCATATGGTGTGTCTGGTGTATACATATTTTGCAGCTAGTTTGACTGCTGTCTCATCCTCTCCGAGTATGGTCATCCAGAGAAAAAAATGAACAATTCAATACTTCAAATTGTGGAAAGAATATTTGCCTTGTAGTGGTGTATTTGGGGCAGACAAGAAGAAAGTGTTTCTCATCCTCTATTTGATTCAGGTCACAGTGTTTCCAGGTTTTTTATGTCTTCCTTTCTCTATTTCTAAGTCATGGTCGCTGAGTCGCTTTCCTTTTTTGAAAGGATTTGTCTTTCTTTTAATTGTTTGATAAGTAATTTGCCAATTTGGTGGTTCTATTTAGGGCTGAATAACATTTTCATCATAATTATACTTCAGATTTTTGTCAATGTCTTTATGAATGTTGGGGTTGTGGTTGGACTCAGACTCAACTTGAGTTTCTTTCATTAGTTGAAGCACAAGTGTATTTAGAGGATGAGACACTGGGGGATTCATTGGCGAGGAGGGCTTTATATTGAATAGATTGAATGTCAGATTGACTCGGGTAATGCCAGAATTCAACAGCTCTTTTTTGTATTTCAATGTGTAAGGGCCCAGTTCAGCCCTGCAGGCACTGCTAGAAGTGCCTCTATTTAACCTTAGAATGTTTTTTGCAAAATCTAATTGTGTTCTTTCTATTAAACTTTTATCTCAATTTTCAAACTTTAATACTGGTCCCCAAATTTCACTCCCGTACAGTAGATTTGGTTTAATAATTGCGTGATATAATTTGATCCATGTTCTAATTGGTCATTTTAATTGGCCAAACCGTGATTTTATGGAATAAAATGCCCTCCGGGTCCTCTCATTCAAAGCCTTCACAGCCAGACTGAAGCCCCCTGATGCTGAGATCTCGATGCCCAGGTAAGTGTAGCTGGTGCTGTGCTTTAGGACTTCTTCTCTGTAAGTGAACTGGTATCTGTTTCCCTGAGACCTGGCCTTCTTCTGGAACACCATAACTCTGGTTTTGTCCAGGTTAACCGTCGGTGCCCATTCCTCACAGTACTGTTCCAGCAGGGCCAGGCTGTCCTGGAGACCCTCAGCTGTGGGAGACTGCAGAACCAGGTCGTCCGCATACAGCAGGCATTTTACTTCAGAGTCCTGCAGAGTGAGGCCCGGGATGCTGCCGGAGCGATGCAGAGCTTCTGCCAGCTCGTTGATGTAGATGTTAAACAGTATTGGGCTCAGACTGCATCCCTGCCTCACTCCACGACCCTGCTGGAAGAACGCTGTTCTGAGATTCCCCAGTTTGACCGCACATTTACTGTTTTTGTACATGGATTGTATAACACCGAATGTTTTTCCACCAATGCCAATTTGTAATAATTTTATAGTAAACCTTCATGCCAAATAGAGTCTAAAGCTTTTTTTAAATCAATAAAACATGTAAATATTTTTCTTTGTTTGCCCTTTAGATTTTTGTTAATTAGAGTGTGGAGAGAATAGATGTGGTCGGATGTACGTTGTTTTGGTAAAAAGCCAATTTGTGATTTCTTTAGGATGTTGTGTCTTGTAAGGAATGTCACAATGTGTCTGTTTACTATATTGCAAAAAAGCTTTGCTAGTTTACTGCCCACACAAATGCCGCGGTAATTACTGGGATCGAATTTATCTCCTTTTTTATATATAGGTGTGATCAGTCCTTCAGACCAGGTCTCAGGGAAGTCACCAGAGGATAAGATCAGATTGAATAATTTTGCTAGAGCTTGAATTATGTAAGGGCTGCTGATTTTGAGCATTTCATTGCTGATGTTGTCTTGTCCACATGCCTTCTTTAATTTGAGATTTTTAATGTGCTCTGTTATTTCTGTTGTTGTTATAAATGTGTCCAATGGGTTTTGGTAATTTTTTATTGTTTTCTTTAAACCTTCTAGTTTTCCCTTTGTATTTGTTTGGGGCTGGTTGAGGTCTGGTTCAAGTTTTTGGTAAAGAGTTTTAAAGTAAGACCTCCAGACTGTGCCGCACTGGAGTAATGTGTCTGATTTGGGGCTTTCAAATTTTTGAAAGAGATTCCAGAAATTGTTTTGGTCTATTGATTCATCGATTTCATCAATTTTAACTTCATAATATTGATCTCTTTTGTTGCAAATAAGCTTTTTATAATTTTTCAAACAGTTGGAGTAGGCGAGCCGTAGTGTCTGATTGGCCGGTTCTTTATGCTTTTTGTTAGCAAGTCGTCTAAGGTCTTTTCTGAGACATTTGCATTCATTATCAAACTACATATTCTTTTTAATGTTTTGTTTGTTTATTCTATGTTTGTTTTGTTTTTTAATGTTAAATATAGTGGCCGAAGTTTGAAATGTATAATTAAGATTAGATGTTGCTGAGTTTATTCCATTAGTATTTGGAGTGAAATCTGTGGACATAAAGTCTTTCAGCATTTTTAGTAGTGCAGAGCTGCTCATATTTTCTTTGAATTTTTCAGCGTTAGATTGGTTCAAACCCTGTTTTTCATGCTTGAGGGGAGGAGTTCTGACCCTGTCACATGTCACATTTTCAGGTAAAGTACTGTTTGGCAGTGGTCAGAAATGGGAAGTTGAGGTCTAACTGTAAAGCCATTATTAAAATCGGGGTCAATGTCTGTAATTGAATAATCAACTACACTGGCTCCTAAACTGGAGCAGTAAGTAAATCTACCAAAGGAATCTCCCTTGGTTCTGCCATTTATGATATACAGCCCTAGACCTATACAAACTTTAATATCTGCTTCCCGTTTATGTTGATTACATTGTCACAGCTGGTTCTCGGAGTAATGACTGGTGTTGACTGGGACATGATGTCCCCAAATATGTGGCCATTATCTGTGGTATTTACATAATCAATTTCTCTCCCAGTCCTTGCATTTAGGTCACCAGATATGAGAGTATTTCTTTTGAATTGAAAGTGTAGGATGTCTCTTTGCAGCTGGAGAAAGCACTCTTCTTGGTAGTAGGGAGAGTCATGAGGTGGAATATAAACAGCAAAAAAGGTAAAGATTTCTCTGTGGCAGGATAGATTTGACTTCAAGCCAAATCAGTGAATTTTCAGTTTTAATCAAGTGTTTTAGATGATCTTTGTGCCATATAAGTATGCCACCTGAATCATGACCACATTTTATTTGGAAGTTTTTTAGTGAGGGCACAGTGATTTCTCTGTATCCTCTTGGACAGTGCAAGCTCTCATTACTCCGACACCATGTCTTATTAAATATAGCAATGTCTATGTCTTTTATATTACTAAGTAAGTCTTGGTCTGCAGTCTTGTCCCCAAAAGATGAAGAATGCAAACCCTGTATATTCCAACAGCTAATTCTAAATGATTTCATAGATAAGATACAGTAAGGTGTGTGTAGGTATTACTCTTGTACATTATTTGACAAGTTTGGAGCAGATGATGTTGAGCAGGTGTCTTATTTGGTTGAGTTCTGTGGCTGCAGGTTTTTGTGGCTGTTGGGCTGTGATGGTGCTCCAGGGGTTGAGTCCTGTCTGCTTCTTGGAGGAGGGTGGACGTTTCTTTGTGGCTGGGAGCCGCTCTTGCTGTGTAGATTTCTGGTTCCTGTTTTACCAAATGCGCTCTCTCTCTCTCTCTCTCTCTCATCTCTTCCACTCTCTGCACTGCAGTAGTAGTGTTGCAAACACTACAGTGCCTTTTCTTTTTCCTTTATAATTGAATAAACTCTTTTTGGATTGGCAGACTTTAGTTTGCGTCCTTTGTGTTGCTTCCCTAGAGCCAGGGTTGTAACATTACATTTACATTATATTTAATCATTTAGCAGATGCTTTTATCCAAAGTGACTTACAAATGAGGACAATAGAAGCAATCAAAACTAACAAAAGAGCAACAATAAGCAAGTGCTATGACAAATCTCGGTTAGCCTAAAGCAGTAACAGTAAGCAAGGTGATATATAAATATATATTATATATATATATATATATAATATCCACACATATACAAACACACACACACAACGCAAAACAGTAAATAGAATAAAAAAAATAGAAAGCTAGTGTTTTTTTTATAAAAAAATAAAGAAAATAGATGAAGTAGAATTAAAATAGAATAGACAGTGCAAGAGTTAGAGGGTCAAATAAAGATGGAACAGATGTGTTTTTAGTCGTTTCTTGAAGATGACTCAGCTGCTCGGATTGAGTTGGACAGGTCATTCCAACAGGAGGGAACAGTTTCCATGAAAAAAAAAACAATAATGGGGGCTCTCCATTTCTCTCTTTTTTTATATATATATATACTTTGGGACTACTGTGTTTTTTTTCTTTTTGATTGATGTGTTGTGGTGATTATGGTTGTTTGAGTATTTTTGTGATTATGCATGAGTTTCCCCGGTTAGATAGGGTGAGCATTCCAGCTGGGTTGAACATTCAGTCCTTCCTTCGATTCACTCTTTTGTTATTTTGTCTTTTTTTATTTTCGGGGTTATTCTGGATGGAGACTTGTTCTCTGTCGGGGGTAAGCATTTCGCAACCATATGACCATTGATTATATGGTCTACAGTTAGTAGGTCCTTACAAGTGAGTAAGAGGAGAGTATTTAAGTTAGGCGAGTTAAAAGTTCAGCCACTTTAGTATTTGTTTGGTCCATGATCCTAACTTTAGTGTGCTAGCAGCTTTTGTGTGATGTTCCTTTGTGGACTTTAGTGTAGACTAATGCCCAGTGTAATATACGTGCGATTGCTGACTAGTGGCTTTAGAGAGCTGTTGCTTGTTTGGGGTGAGTAATCTTTTGTAGTTTACTGCGTCATTTAGCTCTATTTTTGGGTTTAACGCTTTAAAGCTATATTGTGAGAGAGTAAATTTGCTGCTTCTTGTTATTTTTGTAGTTTCGTACTACTATGGACCTATCGTGTTAGCTGTACGTTTGTGCAGGAAGTAGTGGAAAGGACTCTGTGACGAGTGGGGGCGGGGCCAAGAGCCGTGGGAACGGAGCGAGGCCGGTTGAGTAATTGATAATGAGCGACACCTGCACCACTCACCGGTCTCGAGTCTCACGGAGGAGCTCCGGGAGGATAAAAGGGAGGAGTGATGACAGTGTCGTACGAGAGAGGACCAGGCCTGGACTTTATTTTGTGTTTTGTGTGCGGCAGTCGACCAGAGAGCCCTCGCTGCTGAGGGGGATCGCGGTGCTGAGGAGATCGGGCAGCAGGAACAAGCGGAGAGACCGCCGGTGGCTGCCCGAGGCGGTGGTGCTGGAACGATGGAAGACGAGGTGGGACGGAGAGCTCGCTGCCGCAATCCTGGGTCGAGGAGGGTTGGCTGCCGTCCGTGAGGGAGCGGAGGAGTCTTCCCGTTCGCCAGGAGGCCGGAGCCTGCTGCCATCCGCCATGATTGGGGAGGAGCAGGGAACGGGGGACTCGCTGCCGGCTGTCCTCAATAGGAGGAGCCATCGCCATCCGCCAGGAGGCGGAGGAGCGGTGGGGCGTCCATCAACGATGTCCAGTACCATCGCATGGCACCGCGAGTGAGAGCCTCTCAGTCGGTTGAAGACCAAGCGGCAGTGGGTCCGGGAACCGGACAGATAATTTTTATTTTACTTTTCCTCTCTCCCCTCTCTCGTCTCTCCTTATCCTTCCGTCTCCTTTTCTCTCACCTCGTCTGTCTGTCCTTACCCCCAGGTACGCAGGGGCCGCCATGATCGGCTCCCCCAGAGGGGGGAGGGGGGGTGTGGAGTGCAGTCTCAGGCGGGGCCGAGAGCCGTAGGAACGGAGCGAGGCTGGTGGAGTAATTGATAATGAGCGACACCTGCACCACTCACCGGTCTCGAGTCTCACGGAGGAGCTCCGGAAGGATAAAAGGGAGGAGTGATGACAGTGTCGGATGAGAGAGAACCAGGCCTGGACTTTATTTTGTGTTTTGTGTGCGGCAGTCGTCCGCGAAGGGCTGTCGCTTTACTTTCATTTTGTGTTTGTTTTATTATTAAAGTTTGGTTGGTTTAAATATTCGCCGGTTCCCGCCTCCTTCTTCCCGATCTACAAACAACGTTACAGACTCCATTTGTGTTTTGTGCTTTTGTTGTTAGCACTTTAGTTTAGTTGAAGTTGAGTTTTAATAATGGCGTCTTTAGAGGATTTCCTAAAGGAACCTTCAGAAGAGTTGCTTGAGCTTTTTTACAAAGGATCAACTCTTGCAGTTGGCCTCTCATTATGATACTACTGTTACAAGTAGTGAAAAGTGACTGAAAGATAGAGTGAAGGAAATCATCAGAAGTGATCTGATTGACAAGGGTTTTTTGAAAGTTAAGCCAACTTCCTTATACCATATATGACTGCTCCTTTGTCTGAAGCTGCAATTCAGCTGAGGCTTAAGGAGTTAGCTTTACAAGAGAAACAGTTGGAGGCTAGGGAGAAAGAAAGGCAATTTAAAGAGAAACAAATGTACTTTGAGCATGAACGGTTTCTTAAGGAGTTTGAAGTGAAAGCAGCTGTTGAAAAATCAACTCATAGAGGTGATGTCCATTTGTTTGATGTAGGTAGCCATATTAGGTTGGTGCCTCCCTTTTCTGAGAAAGGTGTTGAGACATATTATTCTCATTTTGATCGTTTGGCGACCACATCCAAGTGGCCTAGAAATGTGTGGACTTTGCTTTTCAAAGTGTTTTGGTAGGAAAAGCTCAGGAAGCTTATTCTGCTCTAAGCCTTGAGAAGAGCACTGAATATGATTAGGTTAAAGCAGCTATACTGAAGGCATATGAGCTAGTTCCTGAAGCTTACCGGAAGAGCTTTAGAAGTTGTGTTAAACTTGCTAATCACAATTATGTTGAGTTTGCAAAGCAGAAGGAGAATCTGTTTGATCGGTGGTGTACATCTCAGAGGGTGGAAAGTAAGGAGCAACTTAGACAACTTATTTTACTTGAAGAATTTAAAAGCTGTTGAGCAGATGAGTTTGTGCAGAAGGCAGTAACTTTAGAGCAAGCTGCAATCTTGGCGGATTAGTTTGTGTTAACGCATAAGGTACATTTTGGTGACAAACAGGTAGAGTCTCAGGGTAAGGGCCAGTACAATAGGTCCCGATTTGGAAAGTTTCCTGCTTTATCTCCAGCTAAGAAGTTGGCTAGTGACAGTTCAATTTCAGAAAGGGTTTGTTTCTACTGTAAAAGACCAGGTCATCTTATTGCAGATTGTCCTGTTCTAAGTAAGAAGCAGAAATCCACAAAAAATGTAGCGTTTGTAAATTCCCCAGTGCCAAGTCTACTTCTGTCATCCTCACTTGCAAATGTTCCATCTGAGAAAGTGGAATGCAAGAAAGGTGAGTTAGCTTGATCATTATCATTTTTGATGGATGGTTTTGTATGTCTGTCTTCTGACCCTGAACATAGGCAAGCTATCAAGATTTGGAGAGATACTGGAGCTTTACAATCTGTGATTCTTCATGATGTCTTGTCTTTTAATGAAAAGTCAGCCCAAAGTTTGGAGGTAATTGTTAAAGGCTTTTGTCTATGCCTTTGCATAACATTAATCTACAATCTGATTTAGTCTCTGGGGATGTTGTAGTTGCACTTTGTTCTCATATACCTATAGATGGTGTGTCCTTTATTCTAGGGAACGATTTAGCTGGTGGTAGAGTGCAAGTTGTTCCTGAAGTAACTTCTACTCCTTGGAAGCTAGACACCCCAGATGAGCTTGAACTGGCATATCCAGAGACATTTCCTGTTTGTGTTACAACTTGTGCCATGTCGGCTAAAAGGAATGTTGAAGGAAAGCCTCCTTCAAATCAATCAGAGATTACACTTTATGATACTTTTATGGCCCAAGGTGATGTGAACACAGGGTTTGGAAAGATGTTTCCATCTCGTGAACAGTTAATACTTGAGCAAGATCCCACTTTGTCACCTATGTTTGAAGATGTGGTACCAGATAAAACATTATCAAATGTAGCTTCTGGCTATTTTGTTAGTGATGGGGTTTTGATGAGAAAGTGGACAGATCCAAAAATGTCAAATCAGGATGATTGGAGTAGTGTGTTTCAAGTGGTGGTTCCAGTGCTTAATTTGTAAATTACGAGGTCCCGGAACAAAGTGGGGTGACGGATCCGGCATGACTAGAGGAGGGAGAGGTAACGGAGCATTCGCGCAATGGAGGACCAGCTTACGTGATTAACAGTGTGCATCCTCTTACGGTCATGAAAAGTCATTAAATTGTAAAACAGCCATTCTCAGGCCTGGAAAAGTTTTGGAAAAGTCATGTTTTTTTTTCCTTAAATCTCTGTATAACAGAATTCTGTTTAATCTGCTTTCGAGTTTATAATGAGGGAAATTCCTGCAAACATATTCAATAGAGCATGTAGGTTAGATGAGTAAATAAATCCACACATACTATCAGATTAAATCAGTCATTTGAAAACAGCATGAGTGATTCAGCTGTTCTCTCACTCTCAAAGCGGCTTCACAACAGCGCATCTCGTCTGCACTACTGCACGCTGCGATACAAGACTTTTGCTCGGGTTTTGGGGCAGTCGACAGAATTGTCACTTGCCTAATCGAGTCATTGTTGCATCGTCACAAAACTGTATCATTTGCACATCTTTTTAAGTTTAAGCCATTCAATACTCGCGTGCTCCTATGCGCTAACAGTGACATCCATAGCGCGCATATGGCGCCGCCTCGCAAGTACCAAATTTAGTTATTTTTTGCAGCTTGTTGCACTTACGTAGCCAAATACACACAAAAAATTACGTCAAAATGGCCGTCCTGGCGATTATCCTCGTAAGCACAGTCGGTTTTGTCTTAGCTAAATGTAAACATCTGAGAAAGAAAACATATGTGTATCAGTATTGGATCTGTGCATTCAGGTTTGTGAGAGCAGCCACGTTGCATCTCTTTGAGCGCTCAAGTTTGTTGTTTCAAATGTAGATGCTAGGCAAGCCTGCTCATAATAGAAGTTTTTTTCATGAAATATATGCACGCTATAGGTCAACACAAACGTCTTTCATTGGCACGTGAGGAAGGGATCTGTTAAATGAGGTGCCGGATCAGATTTCGGACAAATTCAGAGGTTGTTCGGCACAAAATAAGCCCTGGGTGGTTCCAAACGTTTATCGGTCTGATATTTTGTATCTTGCGCATGATCATTGTTAATCTGGCCACTTGGGTATCAGAATAATTTTGGATCGTATATTACGGCATTTTTTTCTGGCCTGGGGTAAGGTCAGATGTGGCTCAGTATTGTAGATCATGTCATGTTTGTCAAATTATAGATAAACCTAACCAGTCTATTCCAGCAGCTCCATTGCATCCTATTCCTGCCATTGGAGAGCCATTTGAACATGTTTTGATTGATTGTGTTGGACCTATCCCACGTATCAATTCAGGTAATCAATATCTTTGCAGCTGTCAAAGCAATTGTCTATTCAGCATAGCACCTCATCTGCATATCATCCAGAGTCACAGGGTGCACTTGAGAGATTCCATCAAACTCTCAAAATTATGCTGAAGACCTACTGCAAAGAGTTTGAGGGAGACTGGGATGATGGCGTTCCACTACTCCTCTTTGCCGTTAGAGAGGTGGTTCAGGAATCCCTTGGTTTTAGTCCAGCTGAGCTTGTGTTTGGCCATACTGTGAGGGGGCCCTTGAAATTAGTAAAGGAGAAGTGGTTAGCTTTTGAACATTCGACTCCTACTAACCTCCTGGACTATGTGTCTAATTTTCGTTTTAGACTCAATAGGGCCTGTGAACTGGCCAAAGAGAATTTAAAAGCAGCTCAGAAGAAAATGAAGACATGGTATGATCGAAAGGCTTAGCATTGTGTATTTTCTTCAGGAGACCAAGTACTTGTGCTTTTACCAATACCCGGTTCTGTGTTGCAGGCTCAATATAGTGGGCCATATATCATTGAACGGAAGGTTGGTGAGTGTAATTACCTAGTTAAGACTCCAGATTGTAAAAGAAAACCCGCATGTGCCATGTTAACTTAAGCCTTACATTGACCGTAATCAGACAGTATGTACAGAGGTCAAGGCTTTGGCTGTACTGAATGTCCCATCTACTGTGACAGAAGGAAGTGTTACTGTCTCTGGGGTTGCTCAGGGTAGATTTTCAAATTCTACAATTTTGGCTAATTTGCATTTTCATTAGTCTTATTTAAATCCTTCTGAGCTTGCTGATATTATTCAGTTGATTTGTCAACATCTGGCCTTGTTCTCTGATGTTCCAACTTGCACTAATGTGCTAGAGCGTGACATTGATGTGGGTCAAGCTACCCCTATTAAACAACACCCATATATGGTAAATCCTGTGAAACGCCAGCTTTTGCACAAAGCGATACAGTATATGTTAGAACATGGCATAGCTGAACCATCTTCTATAGTTTGGAATTCACCATGTTTACTTGTTGAGAAGCATGATGATTCTCTTTGTTTTTGCACCGATTTTCACAAGGTAAATGCCATCGCTAAGCCTGACTCCTATCCTCTCTCACGGATAGATGACTGCATTGTTCAAGTTGGTTCTGCATCTTTTGTTACAAAGTTAGATCTTTTGAAAGGCTACTGGCAGGTTCCGCTTAGCCAGCGAGCCTGTGTGAGCTCTGCTTTTGTGACGCCAAATCACTTTTGCCATTATAAGGTTATGGCCTTTGGAATGAGAAATGCACCTGCTACTTTCCAGTGTTTGGTAAATAAGGTGCTGGAAGGAGTTACAGAATGTGAGGTTTACCTTGATAATTTGTTTATTTATAGTTATTCCTGGTCTTAACACTTGGCCCAGCTTGAGGATGTGTTCAAGCGTTTAAAGGCTGCAAACTTGACATTGAATCTCTCCAAGTGTGAGTTTGGACAAGCCACTGTAACTTTTTTGGGAAATGTTGTTGGCCATGGACGTGTCTCCAATAGGAGCGAAAGTAGAGGCCATTGTGAACTTTCCGGTGCCGATTTCATGGAGGAAATTAAATCTTTTTTTGGGTATGGCAGGATATTATAGGAGTTTTTGTAGAAATGTTGCCACTGTTGCTGCACCTTTGACAAACCTGCTTAGTCCTAAAGTTCCTTTTTTGTCATTTTGCATTATTGGCCCACTATTTTCATATTTAATACTGTGAATTTGCTTTGACACAATCTATATTGTTAAAAGCACTATATAAATAAAGGTGACTTTACTTTTGTCTGGACTTATGGAGTTATGTCAGGTTGCCTTCGACAATTTGAAGGCCTTGTTAATTAGTTCTCCTGTTCTTGTTGCTCCTGATTTTAGTCGGCCCTTTAAGCTTGCTGTGGATGCTAGTGACTTTGGTGTGGGTGCTGTTCTGCTCCAAGATGATTCCAGGACTTGAGCATCTGGAGTGCTATATTTAAAAGAAATGTGATGTCCATCAGAAACACAATTCTACAATTGAAAAATAAGCTTTGGCTCTTATTCTTGCTTTGAATCATTTTGATGTGTATGTTTCGTCCCGTGTTCCACTTATTGTGTATCATAATCATAATCAGGGGTGTGAAGTAACGAATTACAAATACTCACATTACAGTAATTAAGTAGTTTTTATCAGTAATTGTACTTTTTTGAGTAGTTTAAAAATTGTGTACTTTTACTTTTACTTGAGTACATTTTAAGTGATGTATTGGTACTTTTACTCTGCTATTTTCCTCTTTTTGTGGTCGTTACATGCTTATTTTAATAAAATTTTTATCCATCAACGTGATTGGATAGGAGAATCGTCTCGTGACTTTCGTCAAAATCACTGTGGCATAGAAAAAAAAACTTACCGCCACTGTTTATCATTGCTTCTGTGAAGCGCATTCTTCCAGCATCTATTCAGGTCGCATCTTCCTCTAACTTATATGTTAGTAATTGCGGAATTTCCTGCTTACTACATTAATTTGTATATATGCTTGCTATCTAACACTTCCGACATGTGTTGTGAGGTTGCGGTATTGGCATACAGTTTTTACCTCCCACAAGTGCCCAACATTCGGTAAATTTCCACTCTCACTTACGGACGCGCGATCTGCACTTCCTCGTCTCCTCTCTCCGTCGTTCTGCAGCGGTCACTGGTAAGTCGTTGTTGCTTGTTGACTTGTTCGAGCTTTGTTTGAGCGTGTGAAAAAGTGGGTTGGAACACAAAATTGGTGGCCCAAGCTGGCACCTTATTGATGACGCCGGTTGTGTGTGTGTGTGTGTGTTTTGAAAAAGTTTCCCCAGAAATACCTAGCTATTTAATGCATTTTTCCTTACAAAATGTATTATCAGCATAACAATTCGAGTAAATGTGTAAAAGGTAGGGCATGAATTTGCATCCTTCTAGAACAATGTGCATTTATGTTAAAATTGTAACATAAATTATCAAGTTTATTCTCATTTCTTTATTGCAAAACGCTAAAACTGGCACCGTTTTGGAGAGAAATGGGCTCTCATTTTAAACCCATATCATGGTGTGTGTTTCTAATGTTGTTTGTATTCTTTGCATTGTTCTAAACATTAATATTTTATGTGCAACAGCAGCATGCTGTCTCAGTGGCCTTACACCTGTTTTTAAATCTATTTTCAAACATTATAATTTAAATGGGGATGATTGTACTGAGAATAACTCTCGTCTTTTCTTCAACTGAATACTGTTTCCGTGCTGTTTTGATGTATTTTAAAGTGTTGTCAGTCAAAATTAAAACTGGATGATAGATATTCTTCGTTCTTTATGACAAATAAGATAATGTGAATTACAGAATGTACAACGTTTTTAAAATGTGTAAATTGCAGTGTACAGCGTTTATTATAATCTAAGTGTATAGAATCCACAGCTCAGTACTCCCTACTCATGAGTACTTTTATATAGGCTACTCTTTTACTCTTACTCAAGTAGTTTTTTGGACAAGTACTTTTACTCTACTCACACTACATTTTTTGGAAGGTAATGGTACTTTTACTTGAATATATTTTTTCAGTACTCTTTCCACCACTTATCATAATCATAATCCTCTATTTTTCTCCACAGCATGAGAAATTCCAACCAACAGTTAATGCGATGGAGTTTATTTTTACAAGGTTATGATCTTAAATTCGGTCACATTCGTGGAAAGGATAATGTGTTGGCAGAGATCAAGGTCATAAGTGTCTGCCCTTGTTTGTGTTATTGTACATGTTAGTGTTGCATTAGGTTGTCCTATAGCAACATTTTAAGGGTGGGAGTATTATGTGGCAGTGTTCTAACTTGTGCTTTGTTGCAGTTATTCAGTGGCTCACCTGCAATCAACAGGTTAATTTACGTCAGCTGAAAGGAGCCATTTTAAACTACAGGACACATGCTCACTCTCTCTCTCTGGTCTGCAGCCTGCACTGCAGTAGCATTGTTGCTAACAGTACAGTCCCTTTTCTTTTTCCTTTATAATTTAATAAACTCTTTTTTGATTGGCATACTTTAGATTGTGTCCTTTATGTTGCTTCCCCAGAGCCAGGGTTGTAACAGAGGCAATGTGTCATTATGTATTAGAATTGTCAGAAGACTAGTGTACATACCACTTTGTGGTAGCTGCCATGGCCAAGCTATCTCACCAGACAGAATGGTTTTCAAGCACAAAATTTCTGTGTTTGGAACCATTCTGTTGTATTTCTCTACAACATATGTCAGGATCCCCTTTTCTTCCCTGATCTTGCGGCGGATCCTAGCACAACCTTTGTTGCCATCTGTACCTTTATAGAGACGCTGGGAACGTCACTTGATACTCGCCACCAGCACCTCAGTTCTTCTGGCCAAGGCATTAACATAATTTATGGTGGTTGTTGTTGTTGCTGAGAAGAAATAGGTGGGACAAAATTACAGTAACAGTAACAATTATTTGTGACTAAGTGTATTACTAGTAATAATTTCCTCACCGTCTGTCCACTCCTTCACAACACTGATCCAGTCTTCCAGTCTGTCACTGCCACTTCGGCTTTCATGGATTCTAGGTTTTGCAACTGGTTTTGCAGAGCATTTGTGGTCTACAATGACAAGCAATCACAGATTGTACAAAACAAGAACCAAAAGTTCACTGCACAGCTTCAAATTATTATAATATATTATAAACATTATTAACATATGTTACTGAACATCTAAAACCAATTCTACTGATGTCATTACCTTCTGATGTCGGCGGGTCAGTGAGATGGCCAAATTGTTGAACTTTTGCTGATTCCAGTGCATGGCCATGAGAGTCAGCATGTCTGTGCGTCCTGCAAACACAGAAAATATCATGTCACCATATTTCCTCTACTTATTATATAATGATGTAACTAGTGCAGTATGTGGTCATTTTACCTGCTTTGGACATGTGGTTTGTGGTCACTGCAATCCTAGAGAGGAAAGCATTGCACTCTTCCACCTCCTCCCCTAGTGTTAAACCAGCCCCATCCTAATATGAACCTCTCCACTTCACCTGGTTAACAATAGAAAATAAATAAAAAATAAAAAAACACAATGCTAAGAAAGTTTTGAAATTTATTTGCAGATTTTCAGTTTAGATAATCACATAGCAAAGTTCACCTACCTCACATTTAAATTCATGGGCTTTGGCATTGAATACCGAAAGGAAAGGCTTTATGTTAAGAAAGTGCTGGAACTCTGGACAGATTTTGCAACTCTTTAGAGGTAGGGACAATATTTGCAGATCACAGCCCTACAAAAAAAGTGATTTGCCTACTGGCCAGCTTTCCTTCAAGGTACAAAGGATAAGCAAAATCCCCCCCCCCCCTGTATATATTAAAAGCACAGAGCAGACACTCCAGCTGAAACACCGCAAGCGCCAATCACTCCATGCCTCTACCTGCCTTCAAAGATGTCCTGTTCCTCAGATCTAAAAAAAAAAAAAAAAAAAAAACATACAGAATAGGTATACAACCGTTTGTGATATCTTATAATCTAATTTTACTTGGTGCACATTAAAGAGCTATGTTTTCTTAATATTGTTGTAACACTTTGATATTATACACAGTTTGGAGAACCTGGCTGCATTCTTAAAATGGTAATGTTTGCGGTTTCCATCTACTGAAACTGGCAGCATATCTGGGGTGCACGCAGGACAGATGAAGGGCTCTTTCTTGCAGATATTGTCCACCTCGTATCGCACAGCCTCCCACTAAAAAAAACTTCTCTGAAAACTGTCTGCTGAGATCTTGCCAGTCTATTAAATATAAGGAAACCATCAGCTAATAATGTACAACAAATACATTAGCATCAAACAGCTTTTCAACCTACAATGTAAAGAGATTAGCACTACTGTAGGATAAATAAATGTAATTGCTCACACGACCAAATTGGACAGTTCATTGATCCAGCATTCTTAAAAATGCTTGGCAGGACAGTCCTAGTGCCACCATCTTCATTTCTTCAAATGAAAAAAAGACATCTGTGGCATAAATTTTGGCAAAGTGAAGGGTCACAGGCCAGTAGTCACTTCGATTTAGGTCGACCACCCCAGGCAGCCCAAGTTGCTTGGCATGCCTCACAACTCAACTCAGGTATGCCTAAATCATATCGTCCTGGAAAAATCAACAACACATCCACTGTAATGTAAACCTTATCTGATTAATCAGGGTTAGGATTCTTTATACAATTTTTACAATCCTTTTCATACTTTTTAAACATTACTCAAAAGTCATGTGTATATTTTACATACAAATCTGTGCCAGAACTTATGGGAGTAGGGTATGTATATAGTTTTATCTTTACATCCTTATCATTTCATTGTGATCACAGCAACAGTCTTCTCTGGGCTGACCCTCAATGACTCTGGTGAACAACTACAGATTTTGTCAGGAATCTCCACAGGTACAAGCCACACTGAAAAAGATGATACACGTGAATTAAGATAATTTGTATTGACTGAGTAACATAACATTGTAATGTCTCAATGGTCATGTAATACATTGCTGAAAAAGTATACGAGATGCTCAAAAAGCTGACTGACACGGAGTATCCACATAAATACAATATGAAATGAGACAAAAAGGCATTATTTAAATATCAAAGCTTATAAGGCTTAACGATTCTCAGAATAATATGTATGTTGTGCAGTCACAAACCAGAACTTACCACAATGGGAAAGAGCCTTATCCACAACAAAAGTTGTTGGAGGCAATGGCTGGTAGAATCCAGCAGTCATGGCATCTCGGTTATGGAGAACATGTCTGGTGTGCATGCTGACGTCACATTCAGCACAGAAGAAGAGGCGTGGTCGACAGTCACAACACAGCTGGATTGCTTCCACACTGTTGTCAGATGTGTGTTGCCACATTTTCTTGTGCCGCAGCAATGTTCACCAGATGGGGTCTCTCTGCCCTCCACTTTTCTGAAAAGAGACTTTGTCATGTGCTCTAGTTCGAGGAAGCTAGTAGAGGATGTCTTGAGGTTCCAAGAGTTGATGCCTCATCATCGCCCAGTGAGTGCTGAAGATCTTGCAGAAAACACTGTTAAAATAGTATGGAATTTTCAAAAACAATATTTTATATTTTCTTCTATACATATATACATATATATATAATATAGATATATATATATATATATATTAGGGCTGTCAATCAATAAAAAAATTTAATCTAATTAATCACATCCTTTTTCTGTGATTAATAGCACACTTCATGAAATTAAGCATAGAACATTTATCTTGTTTCAAATGTTTATTCTGTCATCATTTGCTATATCCAGCAAAATAAACCAAAAGATTGAAGGGTGATTCTCAAAAATCTGTATTTTCTGCAAGCTTTTTTCAAGATAAATTTAGATGCTTTAGACACTTAGAAACTCCAAAAGGACACAAAAGAACCAAATGATATAAGGAGCCCATATAAGCACATATGAAAGAAAAAAAATTGAATTTTATAGTATGTGTACAGTGCAACAGCAAAGAGCTTTTTACATTTTAGAGAAGCCAAGTTACGATACCAAACAGGACCACATGGAGATGCAAAAAAAAATAAACCAACCATCTGCGGGCTCTGGGGGGGGGTGAGGCATATACAGTGGTAAAAAAAAGTATTAGTCAGCACCAATTTGGCAAGTTCTCCCACTTAAAAAGATGAGAGAGGCCTGTAATTTCATCATAGGTATACCTCAACCATGAGAGACAAAATGAGAAAAAAAAACCAGAAAATCACATTGTAGGATTTTAAAGAATTTATTTGCAAATTATAGTGGAAAATAAGTATTTGGTCAATAAAAAAATTACATCTCAATACTTTGTTATATACCCTTTGTTGGCAATGACAGAGGTCAAACGTTTTCTGTAAGTCTTCACAAGGTTTTCACACACTGTTGCTGGTATTTTGGCCCATTCCTCCATGCAGATCTCATCTAGAGCAGTAATGTTTTGGGGCTGTCGCTGGGCAAAACGGATTTTCAACTCCCTCCAAAGATATTCTATGGGGTTGAGATCTGGAGACTAACTAGGCCACTCCAGGACCTTGAAATACTTCTTAAGAAGCCACTCCTTCGTTGACCGGGCGGTGTGTTTGGAATCATTGTCATGCTGAAAGACCCAGCAACGTTTCATCTTCAATGCCCTTGCCGATGGAAGGAGGTTTTCACTCAAAATACATGGGATACATGGCCCCATTCGTTCTTTCGTTTACACGGATCAGTCATCCTGGTCCCTTTGCAGAAAAACAGCCCCAAAGCATGATGTTTCACCCCCATGCTTCACAGTAGGTATGGTGTTCTTGGATGCAACTCAGCATTCTTTCTCCTCCAAACACGACAAGTTGAGTTTTTACCAAAAAGTTCTATTTTGGTTTCATCTGACCATATGACATTCTCCCAATCCTCTTCTGGATCATCCAAATGCTCTCTAGCAAACTTCAGACGGGCCTGGACATGTACTGGCTTAAGCAGGGGGACACGTCTGGCCCTGCAGGATTTGAGTCCCTGGCGGCGCAGTGTGTTACTGATGGTAGCCTTTGTTACTTTGGTCCCAGCTCTCTGCAGGTCATTCACTAGGTCCCCCTGTGTGGTTCTGGGATTTTTGCTCACAGTTCTTGTGATCATTTTGACCCCACGGGGTGAGATCTTGCGTGGAGCCCCAGATCGAGGGAGATTATCAGTGGTCTTGTATGTCTTCCATTTTCTAATAATTGCTCCCACAGTTGATTTCTTCACACCAAGCTGCTTACCTATTGCAGATTCAGTCTTCCCAGCCTGGTGCAGGTCTACAATTTTGTTTCTGGTGTCCTTTGCAGCTCTTTGGTCTTGGCCATGGTGGAATTTGGAGTGTGACTGTTTGAGGTTGTGGACCGGTGTCTTTTATACTGATAACAAGTTCAAACAGTAATACAGGTAACCAGTGGAGGACAGAGGAGCCTCTTAAGAAGAAGTTACAGGTCTGTGAGAGCCAGAAATCTTGCTTGTTTGTTGGTGACCAAATACTTATTTTACAGAGGAATTTACCAATTAATTCTTTAAAAATCCTATAATGCGATTTTCTGGATTTTTTTTTCTCATTTTGTCTCTCATAGTTGAGGTATACCTAATGATGAAAATTACAGGCCTCTCTCATCTTTTAAGTGGGAGAACTTGCACAATTGGTGGCTGACTAAATACTTTTTTGCCCCACTGTATCTACTACAGTACACGGATTAATTCAGTATAACTAAACACAGAAACATAAACATGACAATTCAAAACATTATCATGAATGTGTGTGGAAACAACATGAATGTACGGAAATGTCTGTGCCTGTGCATAAATACAATGTGCGATCAGTGTGTCAAGAGCACTCATACATGCATTATTATAATGGACTCACATGTGCTTATAGAGTGTTCCTGTGGCTCAGTGGTAGAGCATTGCATTAGCAGCACAAAAGATTGTGGGTTCGATTCCCAGGGAACACACATACTGGTAAAAAATGTATAGCCTGAATTCACTGAAAGTCGCTTTGGATAAAAGTGTCTGCTAAATGCATAAATTATTATTATTATTACTGTATAACTCCTGTACGCCACCACAATCATCTTTACCTTGATTGCAGTGTTCATCCATCAAAACTTTACTAGCGAGACTGGTTATCCAGTCGAGAAAACGTAGTTAGCGTCTCATCTGGTCATACAGCGATGGGATGTGTTGACAATCCGTTCAGTCTGTATTTCACACAGCGCGATGTGAGAGAGCTTGCGCTCTTCAGAGACAATCACAGAATATGACAGAGCTCGTGTCATATATTCATTCTAGATATATTGAATATCTACATGTATAGCATGAATTCATGTATAGCTTGATATGTCAGGGAAACAATCAAACCAGAACCATTTGATTTTTGACATGAAAATAAATGTATCATGATTAAGATGTCACTAGTCTTGGATTAATTGAAAGAGACACATTAAGTTTACTATTACATATTTGTGTAAAGCAGTATAAACTACAAAATTATCTCATTAAAGTTAGTCTAGTTGTGGGCTGTAATGATATAGTAAAACGTGCTAGCCTGGTTACCGCCACACTAAATATCTTGCAAGTTATTAGTCTTGGTAAGGCTGTGTTTCAAAACTGTTTATTCTGAATGTGTTGTCAGTGGCCAACCAGCTTGTTTCTTTTTTCTTTTCTTTTTTTCTACAGCAAGCATTTTTATTTGCTTTCGTCATCTGTATGACACCTTATAGTGATATATACTGTGTAGCAAATTAGCTCAAAAGGAAAATCTATATAAATAATTACAATTAATTATGATTAATTGTAATTATTTATATGAGCTGCCAGTAGTAACTGTAGCAGGATTAAAATTGCCATCAACTAATCTGTTCATCCAGCAAACATTCAGTGTAAGTTCATATCAACTCTAAGAAAGGATATTTTCGTGGCCACACAAAATACTTTCCCTACAGTATTAATGCTGTTCCAACACATCAGAAGGGGTTGGATCCATTTGCAGTTTATTAGGAATAGTCAGACAATACAGGGTCAAATACCGGCAAGGCAGAACAGTAGAGACAAGGCAGAGGCAGAATCGTGAACCAGGCGAGAGATCGGGGCAGGCGGCTAGCAAACAGAGTCCAGGTGAAACAATCCAAGTCGGGGCAGGCACATAACAATCAGAGAATCAGGAAACAGTCCAAGATCAAAGCACAGAAAACAAACACAGGCATACCGCTCGGATATGACAGCTGGGGCAAATCAGGACTTCACAAGGAGTTTGTGAAGTGGTGTGGCTTATATGTGTTTGTGTGTAAATGAGTTGCAGGTGTGATTGTGTGATCAGTCCCAGGTAAGAGGGATGATGGGAATTGGAGTCCGAATGGGAGATTGCTAATATTCTGGGGACAGTTCCCTCTGGTGGTGCGGAGGAGGAGGTACGGGAGCCTCCTCTGTAACAAATGCATTAGAGCACGTAGCAAGGATCAAAATCGTAAAGGGAGATTATTCACCAGCAGGATCAGAAACTCATGTAATTTGTGCACAAAAGTTTTATTAACTAAACGCTAACACGCATAACTAATCTAAACAAACAAACATACATACAATCACTCATACATGGGGAAAGGGCAAATGAGACTTGATGGATGAAACCATCAGGAAAACCAGAGAATGCAGTTATGGGAAATGAGTCAGTTAACCACCTAAGTGAAACCATCAGTGCCGTTTTAAAACAGGGTCTACAGCTTACCCTACGCGGTGGGGGGGGGTTCGTTTAGTTAATGGACAATACTGCATTGCCTTCCTGGAACGGAATTGGATTGCAGTCGGCTGGAAAGTCTTGATGGTTTGGAGGTTTGGTGGTGTTGGAGTCATGATCACGTTCTTCCGGGTTTGAAGAGTGATGAACTCCAAAATGATGTTAGTCTGACTCTGTGGTGGTCGGGAGAGTTTTCTCCCAGATGACGATGATGAAGAGCTAAGAGAGACATCAGCTGAGATCCAAGGATCGTTGGTGAATGGAAAATCAAGGCAGAGGCCTGGCACGAACTTAGGGTGTCCTTAGAAGAGTTCTAGCTCACATCCTCATCTTCTCAGAATCTAACACAGGGTTCCCACTCTTTCATGAACACCAGATTCAAGGACTTAAGGACTTTTTAAAGCACCATTTATTTTATATCAAGCACCTATCAAATTCACACCCCAGCATATGTAGTGTCATGAAAGACCTTACAGTACTTAATAGTTCACTTACACTTAACATTTACATTAAACATTTCAGAGTAATAATGTTTTGAATGTGTAGGTTTCATAAATTTAGACAATTTTGAGCAGTCGTGTTCAAAGGAATTTAATGAAATCAGTACAGGTAATATTCAAATACAATTTCTAAAATAATGATAAAATATGCATCAAACTGGTTTTCGCTGTAGTTCTTGTACAAGATTTAAATCTGAAAGAATCTCAATTTTTAAATTAATAAAAAGTGGTTAAATGTTGTAATAACATGGTAAAACCTGTTAACATTAAAAATTTGCACATTCACTCAAAAGAGACGTTACTCATTAATAAATTAACTCGTCAAAATAATTTTGTAAATTACTTTTTATTGTAAATCCCATTTTTTCATCTTTGACCTAGAGGAATGCAGCTGCTCAAACATGCAGCTGCTCAAAACGTCAATATTTTTGACCAAAATTACCTGAACATTTTATACCTTGTACATGTGCAAATCTGCAAAAAAATATTAAGAAATAAAAAAAATAGGACTTTTTATTTGCTTTTAAACTGTAAACGCTTTTCACTAAGCTGTTTTCCAATTTTTCAAGTTCTATTTTCTCCTTAGCTCCATGTTGCAGTAAGTTTTGGGAGTTCATTTTTAGTCCATCTCCTATCCTGAAAAGTGTGTCTTACAGAGACTGACAAAAATGAGCTCCTAAAACTTACTGCCAGATTCTGGAAGATCAATTCTTCAAACAGTGGTACAAGAGGATGTGGTGCTGGTCCTTAAAGAGTCACTCTCAACTTAACTGTCCATAAAGCCTATAAAAATAGTATTCATGTATTTCACAACACTTCAGAATATTATTGTTATTAAGTAAGGGTAATTTTTTAGGATTTTTTTACCCAAGCAAAGTCTCTGAGAACCTGACACATTGTACTTCGGAGACTCAAGGTTGCAGTTCTGGAAAATAGTGGCGCTGGAGACTAAAAGGTTCCTGATGGTTTCACACTTAATTCTTCACATTAATTGTTAATTCTTTTGCAGTTAACATGCTCTTTTCTTTTCCACCTGTTTTTTTTTCTGACCCAATGAGCATTTTGCTGACCAATGTTCATGCCTTAACTTTGAAATTTCTGTATTGCATTAGTTTTTAATATTTCTCACGGTCAGCCCCCCGATACTTTATGATCAATTTATGCCCTCGTCCAATTCTCCCGTTCTGAGTTACTCAGACTCTTTGGCTTTTGTTTCTTATTGGAAGAGCGAAAAGAACCAACACGTTTGTCCTTTAATGTCTCATACCCCTTTTGCATCGCTTCCCCCCTTGCTATCACCCCCCACTCTTTTGGATTTTCCGTTTGTCCATTTTCATGACGTCCTTCTTTATGCGAAACCGTTACGATATCCCCTTCTAAATGATTAAATACAACAAAATAACCCTAGTAGTAGTTAGATTGATCGGGTTGGAATGGTTTACAATATTGCTTGGAAAAATATGATCAGAAGGCAGTGGCTGCATAATATTAGGCCTGGTTTAGAAGATGTGCTCCTTTTACACAGAGTGCGTGTGATCGCAAAATCAAAAGTGAACAGTGAGCGCTAATTCAAATGCGATTTCAATACCTAATTCAATATTGCGATTTCAATATTGATATGCGAATTCCATGAATCCCTGATGTGTGAAAATTATGGGGTTAAAGAAAAAAAAAATCTTTTGACTGAAAATCTTTCCTCGGCCAAACCCCATTCCACAGCCATACCCGTCACACACCCAGTTTAACAGCACCTTCTAATCAATAATAAAAAATTCTGATCAAGAATTAGCATTCCTAATATGAGTGACAGTTGATCAAAGTGATTTTGTTTTTTTTTTTTCCAAGGGGGGGGCATTTTCTTTTTACCTTTGTAATGGCAATTTTCTAATTTATTAAATGCATGCAGTGTTTCCTAGGATTTTTTCCAGCTGTGGTGGCAGGACTATTTCTCATGGACCACGCCCCCTCCCCTCCCCACCCAAGAATCACATGCACTCAGAATTGAATTTATTTGAACTAAAAAAGACAAGTAAATAGTAAATAAAATAAGAACAAATAAATTAATAACAATCAATAGCACAAACAAAAACAAAAAAAACAACAAGAAATTTTTTCAGTTAGGTCCAACTATAATCTATACTCAACTGTAAAATAACACTGGATAGTCTTCACTGTATAATGAAAGACAGCAGAAGGTTTATTTAGGCTGCTGTCTCTTTAAAACCTCATGCACAAATCTAATATACTGATACACATGGCTCTATACTTACTTTTCTTTTAGGAGCGCTTGTCCTCCTAATTAAAAAATTTAGAAGCACCCTGAACAATAATCAAAAATTATGATCAAAATTCGCCTTCATAATATGAGGGTGATATTTGACTTCCCTTAAAGTGTTCGACAGGGCGTTTGTTGTTTTACCTTTGCTGTCACTAAAAAAATTATGTTATAAGCTTTTAACAAGTTCTATTTAAAAATATAATAATCAGATAATATATAATATATATATTAAATATATAATTAAGAAGTCGAATAATACAATTAAGTTACCAATCATATGAAATTAGTTTTAATAAATTAATTTGTACTACAGAGGTTGCACAGAAGAACACAAAAGTGGCTTGTTGTAGGTACATTTTCAGATGTTTAATGATTCTCAGAGGTGGCATGAGTGCAATTAAATCCACAAATTCATGTTGAGATTTTTTTAATGTTGAAAGATACAATTTGAATACAGAAATATTAAATTATTTAAATACCTGAAATTATACCTAAAAATTAAACTGAAACCACCAGCAGGTGGCGGCAAGTCACTGATTTTTATCACTGAATCATTCATTCAATTGATTAATTTGAACAGCTGATTCATTCAGGAATGAAACAAGTCTTTATGACAGGGTTAACATGAATCACTGACTCACTAGATTCGTTCAGAAATGCACTTTCATTCATGAATGAAACGCTGCTGTGTTTGCTTTTAGAGATGTGCAGCGGCCGAGCTGTTACTATATTTGGAACTATTTTAGTTAAAGAAATAGAGCGAAATCAGGCAGTACTTGTTTATTGAACTGTTGTATTAAATCAATATCACATTTGCAAACTCCTTTTAATAATCATTAAAAGCTGTCACTCTCCTTATTGTGATCTGTGGGCACACAGAAAATGAGAGCACGCGAGTGAGTTCTCAAGACTCAAAAGCATGTGCAAATGATACGTTCCGTCATCTGTCATCGTGTTATAAGCACGGAACCTGCGGGAATGAGTACAATTGTTATTAATAGCCGCAATCCTGCGCCGAAATTCAAGTCCTGCTCTGTGTTCTCTGCTAATAACCTGACTGTGAATGATGCGAGCGACACTATGTTGTCAGTGAGAAGCTGCAGCCGTGGCGGGGATGATTTTTGGTGTGCCGGCAGAACAACAACAACAACAAGGTGTGCTACGTGTTTGTTCTCCCCTCATTTTTTCCAATTGACGGAAATCCGTCGTAGTGGTGGAAAACTTTAATCCCTGTATATACAATATTAGAATGTTTGCGGGAGCGGGACACACACGTTGTGGGAGCAGGCGGTAATGGTCAGAAATTCAGCTGGAGCGGGCTTAAGAAAACTGTCCCGCTCAGGGCTCTAGGCTGCCGCAATAACACACACGTTAGTTTTGCTACCCCATCTCCACCCCCAATCATTAGTGCCGTTTCGTTCTTTGACAGAACATATAGGACAATTTTTGAAATAGCACCATAAACAAAATTTATTTCAAATTTAATTCAAGCACTTTCAAGGACCTATGTTTGTTTTCAAGTACTTTCCAGGCCTTGAATCCATATGTCTGAAATGCAAGTACTTTCAAGTACTTTCAAGAAGCGTGGGAACCCTGCAGAACCGCAGACTGCAGGCGGGTCACTAATGTGAGGCCTTTGTCTTCTATCGAAGTCACTCCTCTGGGATTTGAGTGAGCCAATGAGGAATGGTAACTTTGGAGAGAAATTTTATGACTCTGTCTCAGAGCATGGTATTTTGCATATGTAATTCGATTGGGTGTTGATCCAAAAACTACTAAAGATTCTTAGAACACTAATATGTTGCATAGGTATAAACATAAAATATAGAATAATACATTTTATTTATATAGCGCCTTTCACTACTTTCCCCAAGGACACTTTACATAAGGTAAATAAAATAGTATACAACATATAAACAGCCAAACAGCAGACAGAGGTGAAATAATACGCAATATACAAGATAAGTTACAAAAGCATAGAACAGAAAATTAAGGCAAGCAATTAATTAAGAAACATTGTGAATAGGTGAGTTTTGAGAGCAGTTTTAAAGGTCTGGAGTGAAGAGATAACACAGAGATCTTGTGGTAGTCTATTCCAGAGCTTGGCAGTGGAAATGCAGAAAGCCCTACCACCCACACTAGATAGCCGGAATTTGGGTACTGCAAGCAAATTTTCAGAGCTCGATCTCAAAGTACGGGTAGGGACATAAGGGAGAATTCATTCATAAAGGTAAGAAGGTGCTAACCCATGACGGGCCTTAAAAACTAAAACAAGAATCTTAAACTGAATACAATAGGTGACAGGGTGCCAATGTAATTGCTGTAAAACCGGAGTGATGTGGGCATATTTTTTGGTAAATGCAAGAACACGAGCAGCTGAATTTTGAATAAGCTGCAAGCGATTACTTTGGACTTTGTTGGGTAGGCCATAAAACAAGGAGTTACAGTAATCCAGACGCAACTTAATAAATGCATGAACCACAGTTTCAGCATCTTTGAATTTTAAAGATTGTCGTAGGCAGACAATATTACGAAGGTGAAAAAAACAGGAGTTGACAAGCTGATTGATGTGGGATTCAAAATGTAGACTAGAAACAAACATTATACCAAGATTGTGTATAGTGGAGGAGGGATGGACTATAACTCCGTCAATGTTAATGGTGCATTTAACTTTAAGAAATGTTTCAGTATTTAACTTTAAGAAATGTTGTGCCATCCATACTTTGAGATCATGAGCAAGATGTAAAAGAAGAAGGGGGGAAAACAGAATTGGGATGTACAGTAAAATAGATTTGCGTATCATCAGCGTAACTGTGGAAATTTAGACAGTGGCGCCAGATGATCTGACGAAGAGGAAGCATATAGATTAAGAATAGAAGTGGACAAAGAACAGATCCTTGAGGCACTCCACGAGAAAAAGTGACAGAATGAGATTTGGATTTATCAATCCTAATGAACTGTTGCCTGTCTGAGAGATACGAACCCAGCCACTGTAAGACAGTATCAGTAATACAAATCTCCGACAAACGCGATGGCAGTACAGAATGGCAAACAGTATCAAAAGCTGCACTCAGGTCTAAAAGAACCAGAAGGCTGAGGGCACCCGAATCAGAAGCAAGCAAGGAAGAGGTCGTTCACTACTCTTAGAAGGGCAGTTTCTGTACTATGGAGAGGGCGAAATCCGAACTGAAATGATTCATACAGATTATTTTTATCCAAGTGAGTCTGTAATTGTTTGGCGACCACCTTTTCTAGGACCTTAGATAAAAAAGGAATGTTAGAAATTGATCTGAAATTACTTAGAACTGTGTTGTCAAGGCCAGGTCTTTTTGTCATGGTTCATGGATCTGTGTGTTCATTCCTGCGTGTCTGCGTGTTGTCACCTGTCTGATTGCTTGTCAGCGTTGCTCTGGCAACCATGGTGCTGACGAGCTAATTCAGCGTGGCTGCACCTGTAGTGCATTTTCTCCTGCCTTTATCTGTCTCGCGTTTGTTGTACATGCCAGGTCGTGTTGTTCATGTCTGTCGTTCTCGCCAGTGTCTGTGTTTTCTGGTTGCGGCCTGCCTTGGATTACCTACCATTGTGGATACTACCGAGCTGTTACTGGATTTCTCTGTCTGTGTTGGATCGGGTCAGTGCTTTGCAGTCTCCGTGCCTCTGAGACCTGCTCATCTGCATGTTTCTAGCTGACCATTCATCTTGCTTTGTTCACTGTTTGCTGTAAACTGCACTTCACTTGCAACTGGATTTCGAGTTCTTATTCCCTGACCAGTCGATAGGGAACAATTTATCATGTGGGTGATCTGTGTAATGAGAGAGGGGAGAACATTTGAGTATGTGTTGGAATAGGATCTAGCTGATAGGTAGGGGAGTTAGAGTTCATTATCAGTTGTTCAACTACAGATGTAGTAGTGAGTGAAATGTTTGAGAGTGGGTAAAGTATCTGGGAAGTAGCAGTTTCTGGAAGAACAACAGAAGAAAAGGATTTATCAATATTGTCTATTTTGTGTAAAACAATGTCAGAAAATCATCACAAAGTTCAGAAGAACCATTAAGAAGGGGTGATGGTGGTTTAGCAAGTTTGTTGATCTCGGAGAATACAATCTTGGGCTTGCACTTTGCTCTGTTAATAATAGTGGACAGGTAACTAGAGAGTTGTAACTAGAGAGGTGCGGGGTAAGTTTTTTTTTTTTTTTTTTTTTTTTTTTTTTTTATATACTGTAATATGAATTCTGAGTGGAGGGTCGCATGAATGAGAAGACGAGTCTTCTTATAGAGCCATTCAAGATGTCTACCCTTTGCTTTCATTAGTCTGAGCGCCGGAGTAAACCAAGGGGAAGAATGAGCTGAGGGGACAGTTCTGGACTTTAATGGGGCCAAAGCCTCCAAGACATCAGATGCAACATCATTATATAATGATACTATCTCACCAGAACAGGAGAGATTAACAAAGAGAGGCAAAGAGGAAGCAGCTATAGCAACAGAGAAATTGTCTGTTTCGGTAAGATAGTTTATTTGGTTTTAGGTTTAGCAAGGGGGAGACAGAAACTAAAGTCAATGAGTTTATGGTCAGATTTGCCAACTTCAAGATGCTGGACATTTATTAATGCCGACCGAGCAGATTAGGTCAAGGGTATGAGAACGAGAGTGTGTAGGAAAATCAATATGCTGTGAAAAATCTAAATCCAATATAGCCATAAAGTCCTTAGCAGAAGCGCAATCAGCATCCACCTGTATGTTGAAATCACCAAGCATGATAATATTGCTATGTTGAGCACAGGCAATGGTGAGATCAGAGAGAAAGTTTGCATTGTGTTTAGGAGGTCTGTAAATGAGCAATATCAAGGTGTAGGACCAGCAATTCTAAATGACAGATATCCAAAGCTAACAAGAGCATGAAAATCAATGTTGTCAGTCTTATAGTTGTTCTTAATTACAGCTGCTAGGCCACCGCCTCTGCCAGTGAGACATGGTTTAGACAGATAGCAGTATCCAGGAGGAGTCAACAGATTAAGATCCATAAAGTCATTAGGTAATTGCCAGGTTTCAGTGAGCAGTAGTATGTCCAACTTTCTTTCAGCAATAATGTCATTCAGCAGTGTACCTTTATTAGCCAGGGAACGAGTGTTAAGCAGAGCGAACTTGTGTCTAAGGGGCGTATGAGTTTCACAGCACAGGGAGTATGTCACATATGCATGCATGGTATTGCAAGAAAACGGTCTATATGCATTGCAAATAAGAAGTCATTTCAAATGCATGAAACATTCAGTTAGTGCAAGCTTTACTGCATGTAGGAATTAACTGTCGCTGAGAAAGAAGCTTTACAACATATGCATGCATGATATTGCTTAGAACCACTAACTTACACTTGCTGTGCATAGATGCACTAACATATTCTTATGCATGAAACCTCTAATTGTTTAGAACCGTCTTTGTGCATTGTATATAAGAACTCGTTTCAAATGCAAGAAACATTCAGTAATTGCAAGCATTAGTCGTTATACTGCATGCATGGTTTAACTCTCGCTGGAAATGACATTTTACAGCATATGCATGTGTGGCGGGACTCAGTCAAGGAAAATTAGACAAATTACTTTGAAAATTGCTACAACCTTGTTGATTCTTAATCTGATTATGCCATTTGGGGAATTATACCCCAACATTTTTGAAACGCGTCGATTTTTACAAAGCTCATCAGTCTGAAAAGCGAGGTGTGCTCTTATTGGCCAGCTATCCAGTGCGTTGTGATTGGCCGAATACCTCAAGTGTGTGACGGAAATGTTGCGCCCCTCACCATATTGTTGATGGCCGGAGCAACGAGACAACATTAAAACCCATTACAAACGAGGCATTTGTTGCATCCAGTGGGGACATAATTACTGATTATAATGAATTATACTGTCTTTTTACATGTTGCGTTGCATCGCGTCGCATAAACATAAAACCCTGTCTGCATTTGTGTTCGGAGAAATGACAAACAACAAGTGCTACTCTACACTGCCCAAAAAAAACTCACGTTTGAATCGTCAGTGGAAAATCCTTTAAATATGAAAACATACTTGCAGACTGTGAGTCAGAACTGCCAGCGTTGTAGTCTACTCTCCCAGGATCGGTAAACAGTCCTCCATAAAATGTGCTGCACACATCTAGATATTTGGGTTAAACTGTTCTGGAACAGTGTTGTAAATACAACTTAACCACTGATTTGTAGTCGTGTCCTCTTTTAGAAGACCAAACAAAGTAGTTTCGCTTCACAACGAAAAACACGGTGGCCTAGCGTGAGCTGAGGCCGGGCTAGACTGAGCAGAGACGGCTGGATTGAGAACGGCACGGCATTCGACGAAGGAGCGGCAACCACATGTGACAACCCGGATCAGCTCTAGGCATGACGAAGTGGATATCATACTCTTTTGGAAGACCAAACAAAGTAGTTTCACTTTTCACAACGAAACACAGCGTCTTCACGACATGGCGGCAGTACTACAGTGAGAATAAAAGTTACGCCTTCTTTCTTTGCGTGAACATTTGGGCTGTTATACAAATCTTCCCACATAGTGAGGTAGATATGTGGGGGGGTGTTAGAATGAGCCGTTTTAGGTAGGCGTGGTTAACTTTTATAAAGAATATCTCTTTGGATTTGAGACTTTAGTCTTTGCAACTTTACAGATCTTCTTTATACACCAAGAGCTTGTAATACTCCAAAAGAGAAAGGAAAAATTTAAATCTTTTTTTTTTTTTTTAAACCTTTAAAATAAAGTTTTACCGAACCTTCTATATGCGTGACAAATAAAAAGTTGTTTCAAATGCCTTAAACATTTTCTGTTAGTGCAAACTTTACTTACTATACTGCATGCATGAATACTGTTGCTGGGAAAGAAGCTTTTTCAGCATATGCATGCTAGTTCATGAATCATTTTCAGTAAGAGCAAGCATTAGTCTTATTACTGCATGCCTGAACTAACTTTCGCTGGGAAAGAAGTTTAACTGCATATGCATGCATGGTATTGCACAGAAACTGTCTATGTATAAGAACTTGTTACATATGCACGAAACACTTTCAGTAAGAGCAAGCTTTACACAATATCATGCCTGTATTGCTTGGAAACTGTCTATATGCATTGCAATTAAGAAGTCATTTAAAATGCATTAAACATTTTCAGTTAGTGCAAGCTTTACTTCCTATACTGCATGCATGAGCTAACTCTCACTGGGTAAGAATCTATACAGCATATACATGAATGGAATTGCTTAGATACTCTAACTCATAATTGCGGTGCATAGATGCTCTATATAATCTTGTTATGCATAAAATATCTAACACATTAGAACTGACTATGCGCATTGCATATGTGACCCTGGACCACAAAACCAGTATTAAGTTGAGACAATTTGTAGCAATAGCCAAAAATACATTGTATGGGTCAAAATTATTGATTTTTATTTTATGCCAAAAAACATTAGGATATTAAGTAAAGATCATGTTCCATGAAGATATTTTGTAAATTTCGTACTGTAAATATATCAAAAAATTATTATCATTAGTAATATGCATTAAGAACTTAATTTGGACTACTTCAAAGGCAATTTTCTCAATATTTAGATTTTTTTTTGCACCCTCAGAATCCAGATATTCAAATAGTTGTCTCTAGGCCAAATATTAACAAACCATACATCAATGGCAAGCTTTACAACTTATTCTTAATGCATGATTTAAGTCTCACTGAAAACAAACTTTTACGGCATATGCATGCATGGTGTTGCTTAGGATAACGTACACTTGCTGGGCATAGAAGCTCTAACATATTCTTGGTATGCATGAAAATTCTAACTGTTTAGAACTATCTTTGTGCATTGGCTATAAGAACTAATTTCAAATGCATGAAACATTTTCAGTAAGTGCAAGCATTAGTTGTTATACTGTATGCATGAACTAACTATATCTTTACAGAATATCATGCATGGTATTGCTTGGAAAATGTCTATATGCATTGCAAATAAGAAGTCGTTTCAAATGCATGAAACATTTTCAGTTAATGCATGAACTAACTTTCGCTGGGAAAGAAGCTATACAGCATATACATGAATGGAATTGCTTAGATAGTACTCTAACTTATAATTGCTGTGCATAGATGCTCCACATACAATTGTTATCCATAAATTATCTAACACATTAGAACTGTCTTTGTGCATAGCATATAAGACCTCATTTCAAAAGCATGAAACACTTTCAGTAGGTACAAGCTTTACTAATACTGCATGCATGATTTAACTCTCACTGGAAACAACATTTTACAGCATATGCGTTTCCTGTAGCAGAAGAACCACTTCTCAATATTATTAACTCGTCGTTATCTTTAGCTCACGTCCCAAAACCATTCAAGCTGGCGGTTATTAATCCTCTTATTAAGAAACCACAACTAGATCCTAGTGAACTGGCAAATTACAGACCCATTTAAAATCTTCTGTTTGTCTAACATTTTAGAAAAAGTTGTGTCTGCTCAATTGTGCTCCTTCCTGTAAAAAAATTATCTCTAAAATTATAATCTAAAATTATCAGAACCTGCACTTGTTAAAATCACAAATGACTTGCTTCTTGTGTCAGGCCAAGGCTGCATCTCATTGCTAGTTGTACTTGATCTTAGTGCTGCATTCGACACTATAGATCATGACCAGGGCGGATTAAGGTGGTCAGGGCCCCTAGGCTGCTCTTTGTGTGGGGCCCACCCTTAATCATCATGCTTTACTGGAGAAATGTATTTAGCTGCCATACATGGTCCACACGCAAATAGTAAGATGAACTGGTATACACACCACACACACACACACACACACATTGAGACAGCCAATCCTACAGTATTTCCTCTACATTCCCAGTGTCCCCACAGGATTTTGTGAGACTATAGTGGGTGCACATTGGTTCCTCTAATCTAGGGGGTTCTAGGAGTGGCATACCCCCCCGTAAGAAAATTGTTCATTTTCATTTTAATTGCATAAATCTGGTGCATTTTGAGAGCAGAATCAAGTGACTAGATCAATGAAGAAATATGTGCTCTTCTATTATAAACAATTTTGTGCTCTAGTAGTAATTTATTTATTGGTTGCAGATGTGAATGTGATGGTAGGGCACAATTGTCACTATATAAATTCTTATAAAAGCTACAAATGCTATTCTGTCAAGAGAAGGGAGTGATTGTCCCCTCGTCTCTTTTTTTGTTTGATTATCATTAACGCCGACACTTAACTCAAGAGATGAGATGAGACACGAGATTGGGTTCATGAGAGGATGAGGTCGAGATTTTTAAACGTTTAAAAAAAATTCTCAATGACCAAATACATCACTGTATAGTCTGCTGGTGCATTTTGAATAGTTTTAACTAATCATCTTGTAATAAATGTCATTTCAGTTCTTAGAGCTTTGCACCTGAAGTCTTCATAGGTATAAGAGTTTTTCAGTACATTACTGATTTGTTTATGACTGCTGTATTATGTCTTATTTTACTTGTACGAAAGACTGCATCAAGAGGTAGAAGAGGCAGCTGGTACTGAAAACATTCGTCTGCACACAGTTGGTTAGTTTGCGTGGTGATGGTGGGGTCTTTGTTGACGGGGAGAATTCAATGGCCACCAAGTGCAGCTGCTGTGAAGACTGCATTCCCAAACACCTCTGTGACAGCGCAGATGTTGTGTCCCATAAAGAAACTTCACAACTGAGAGCTAGTTGTGGAGAGTTTGGTTGACATACCTCCAACAACCTTCAACAGAATCAAGGTATGTCCAGTATACAAAATTTAAATAATAATATTATTTTTTATGATTACAGCTAAAGTATTTTGTCTCTGCAGGATATCTACAAAAGATTTTGTTTTTTGTTTTTTTTGAGGAAAGCATGGCGGACTGTCAGAGACTTCAGCCACCCAAACCATGGATTGCTCTCACCTTAACTATCAGGCAGACGTTATCGCAAAACCCGCACCAGCAGACTACGAGAAAAGGTCCTTCCTCAGGCAATCAGACGGTACTGAACTCATACCAGTAACACCACACACACCACACCGGCTCATAGACTGCAATCTATCCGTACACTGGCGGGACTCTGACTTACTATATTCTGAACCTGACATTCTGTTTGCACTAATCATTACCGTGGCGGCTGCATGCCAAAGGATTATTGTGTTTATTATTGTTTTAATTTTGTGCTCTCTGTATAGTATAATATTGCACCATATATTATTTTCTACCTGTATTGAGCGGAGCCCTTATGTATACTGTGTATTTTACTATATGTGTTTAAAATATATTCAATACTTGTCATCCATACTGTCATGCTGCAGAGTTTGCACAAAAGCATTTCACCACCTGTATACTTGCGTTCATGGTATTGTGATAATAAAGTGATTTGATTTGAATTGGTCATGTGACCAATTCAAATCACTTTATTATCACGATATACATGTCTTTTGTTCATCAGTTGTACTGTAGGGTGCTGGATAACAATTGCAAATTATTTATGACATGGAAGAAGGTTATGATAGGGACATGGATTTGAAGAAAACCAGGAGAGCTCTGAAGATGAGCAGGAAACTGGATGCCATTCTTTGGTGCTCAAGACATTTCACCATGCTTGCATTTGGGTTCATCTGATTAAAATAATATGGTTTTAACATAACCCATTTTTATTTCACGTGAATATTCTTAATATGCTACTTTATCTGTCTTTACGCTGTATCCTAGTGTAGGATATCAGACCGAATCAGACAATCTAAGATTTGGTCAAACATTAGGAGCAAAAATTCCACAGAGGCCCAAGACAACAGGATGTCATAAATCAGACCCGAGCATTAGCCAGTCTGAAGCAAGCCTAAACCCCTCTGTCACAGAACAGTTTTCAACATTAACACAAAAGAACACATTGACAATTCCAAGGAGATTGTCAATTTTGGGGCAAGTTATCAAGAATAATGGTCAAAAGAGATGCACAGCGTGACCGTCTCATGGAAACATGTGATAGTGATCACAAGCTCTTCGGATTGACTTTTCCCCCCACCTAGGAGACAAAGAACATACTTTCAGAGATTCCTACAGACCTCTTAATCTCTGGTCTTCATACATTCACAGAATGGCACGGAAACTGCCTTTCCATGCACCTAAATGACACTAAAAGGACCTGAGCAACTAATCATTTCTCTCCATAATAACTCCATATTATGTATGTAACCCACATGTTTAACCATGTCTTAATTATTTGCGTATGTATTGTTAATAACTATTGAATAGCTTAAGGGGTCGTATTCATGTTTGGTATGTGTGAGTTTGAATCTTCATGCTTGAAACGTTTCTTCCAATCAATTCTTGGTCAAATGTATCATATCCTCGTTATAGAAATCATGTCCAAAATCATACTCTACAAGAGCGGGAAAAACGCAGGTCATGTGAATGATGAGAAAACAGTTGATTTATGAATGGGAAGGAAAAACATTGCAACACCCCGAGCAAAGACGATATCTAATTGGTCAAAACACCATTTGGGGTGTGTAAAACAGCCTGGGTTAAATACTCAGGACACCATCAAACTTGGCCTTTTGCTTTTGCTTTTTGTCTCTCACTCGCGCTCGTCCTTCTTGCCTTATCAAGCCTTGTTGTTTTCTTTTAAATCATGCTTCTTTAGTTTGAGCGTGCTCTGGCAGGTTTGAGCGTGCTCTCCAAAACATGAGGAGAAACACCACCTAGTCTCAACAAACTTTACATCTATTTCTTTACTTTAGTTTATTTTAATTTCTGTTGAGAGTTTCGTGTTTCGAGTTAAATTTTGCCTAACGCCGCATCTCCGAAAGACTGCCGTCTAAACTTCAACTGCAGACCACAGCTCCGCGTCGACAGCCAACGCCCAATCACTGGCTTCCAAAGACTGAACCTCCAGCCAATCAGCAACCTCGGGAAATCCCTTTCGGCAGACAAGGAAGGGAACCCCGGACTCAGAAACGCAAGTACTCCAGATACTAGTTGAACTGGTGCATTTAATATAAATTTGAACCTCATTGAGCAAGCTCAATGCAAGGGTTAATTAAGTGATTGATGGTTGTTCAGATCTATGCAATTGCCCATATTGCTGTAAACTTGGGATTTCAAATTTTCATTCTCTTAAACTAATTATTACCTCACTTTCTCTCTTTCTGCAACTTATGTGAATGCGTGTGTTAGATTAGTTTATATGTCTTAGATTTATCCAATAAAGCCTTATTTATATTGAAATGAGAAGTATCTTGTGTTTTGTGCTCACAAGTTAAGGTCTTAAACTGCCGATCTTGTTATGTGCTAATAATAGGTTTTCACATATTGGATATAAAATATCCATTGCAGCATTGAGTAATAGGCTCGTCAATGACTCGCTGGCCGGCTCCGTGATCAGCCGTTTTGTTTTTTTTAATTAATAAAACAGTGATTCTGTCCTAATTCCCTTACATTTTATTGGTGGAGTTCCCTTTAAAATCTTTAATTATTCCCTTTGAGCTAAATTGACCTGTTTCCCTTACACTAGTAAAGTATTGTACATGGTGTTGGATAATAAAGTATGGGGAATATTCTATATTAAGGATGGTGTTTGGTAAATACTCCATTTAATTTTGTAAACAATACATATAATTACCATGAGTGTTTTAATTAAGACATGAACATTTGGTCATATTAATGACATTCAGTTAGATGAAGGGCATGCTGAAAGCTGCATTAGAAGAGACTGCATGGACTTTATTGCTGCAGGCACTTCATGCACAACTGGGTGATGCACCAGGGAAAGATCAACATGAATCCTGTACTGTACTATTAGTAAGATGATCATGCACATTACTGATGTTTAGCACCTGAGGAAAAAAAGATGAGACATTTTTACAGAGATTTACGAATTAGGTCTTTTATATTATGATTCTTTGCATTGCATTTTTCACCATAGACTGCACAACAAAACAAAATTGAGATAGGATGGTTTCACGAGGGTAAACAAGTAAGGAAGCGCTCAGGTGGAGGAACTAGAACCATTGATATCAGTGAACTCGCCATTCTCCTGGCCAGGGACCCCCCTTTGACAAGAGTTTTTTTTTTTTTTTTTTGTGTTTTGCTGTGCTACGTTGTCCTCTCCCGGCAAGTGCAGCCCTCAGGAACACCCCTTGAACATGTGCCCATAACAGGAGATCCCGGGCCTTCCTGTGTAGGGATATTGAATGTACTCCGCCCTGGTGATTTATGTATGACACAACTGTTGTGCTGTCTGAACGAACAATCGCCTGCTTCTCCTGAATCTGAGGAAGAAAATGGATCAAGGCCTGAAATACTGCCTCCAACCCCAAGAGGTTTATGTGTGCTCCTATCCACGAGGCATCCCATTTTCCCTGTACTGGATTGCCTCGCCAGACAAGCACCCCAGCCTGCCTGTGAGGCATCTGTTGTTATGGTCTCCCTTGAACATAATGGGCCCAGCTTGACTCCCTCCTTCAGGCCTGGAGTTGAGAGCCATCACTTGACAGCTAGCCAGAACACAGAACAGCACGTTCTCTGGAATCACCTCCCCGCTCTTGTCATTTTCTTAATGGGACGAACTTTGTACTTTGCTAACCATGCTTGTAAGGGTCACAGTCGTGTAGAAGCAACCAATGGCACCACTGACTGCGAGCATCTAGCTGTCGGTCCCATACGGAAAAGACTGCAGGATTGTCTTATGGGTTTGCAACATTTGGAGCAGACGGGAGAGTTGCCTTCTTGCACGAAGGCCTGGTTTGATTATTCTGCCCGAGCCAAATTACTTCTCCCAACTGATGTGCTTTGCCCACGAGTAGCTGGTGCTCTAACCACTGTGACAATGACTGCCATGCAATCTTGATCTAACAAATTAGCTTGAGATAGCCATACCTGATGGCGTGCTTGAAACATATTGGCCATGGATTGCCCCAGGGCTTGGGAATGCGCACTTGTTCCTCGGGTAGGCAGTTTTGCACACTCAGCTGCTCTGGAAATCACTGCTTTATCTGAAGGGTCCAGTGCAATAGCCTCTGAGGCCTCAGAAGCACCATTCCCTGTTTCTTACTCAGAGATGTCCTCTGGTTCTGAAGGCACATCATTTTCATCCCTACCAAACACTCCAGACGCTGCCACTGAAAACTCATCATGGACGTTTTGATAATGGCACCCCCAAGTCTTGAGGTTCATTGCTGAGCCTCTAACAAAGTATTCAAGGTCTCCAGCATACCTTGCATTTGCTTCTGAAGCTGACCCCTTCTACATGCTTGCGTTTACGAGCTTGTTTTGGTCTGACACCTTCCTCCTGAGGATCCCATTCAGACCGAAGTGGCTCTTTGCCTGCAGGCATCTCAGAGGGTAAACCAGTGGTGTTCTCCTCTTGCATCATAAAACAAGGAAACTTAAATCAGTTAGATAGCTTTCGTCTCCAGAGATGAAGAGGTCTCTTTGTTTGATTGCAAGCGTGATTTGGGCGTGAGTAATTTGATATACCGTTTCCTGACAGCTCATCCTTAGCTGTGGCATGTTGACTGAGATGAAATAGAACTGTTTTTGTGCATTGCATATAAGAACTTGTTTCAAAGGCATGAAACGTTTTCAATAAGTGCAAGCATTAGACGTAATACTGCATGCATGGTTTAACTCACTGGAAACAACATTTTACATATGCATATGGTGATGCTTAGGAACACTAACATACATATGCTGTTTATCGAAGCTCTAACATATTCTTATGCATGAAAGTTCTAATTCTTTAGAACTGTCTTTGTGCATTGCACATTAAAACTCGTTTCAAATGCATGAAACGTTTTCAGTAAGTGCATTAGTCGTAATACTGTATGAAGGAACTCTCGCTGGGAAAGAATATTTACAGCAAATGCATGCATAGTATTGCAAGGAAACTGTCTATATGCATTGCATATAAAAACTTGATACAAATGCATGAAACACTTTCAGTAAGTGCAAGCTTTACTATTATTACATGCATGAACTAACTCTCGCTGGGAAAGAAGCTTTACAGCATATTCATGCATGGAATTGCTTAGGGAAAACTAACATAAGCTGATTATAGAAGCTCTGACATATTCTTGTTACACATGAAACATCTAACTTTCAGAACTGTCTTTGTGCATTGCATATAAAAACTCGTTTCAGATGCGTCAAATTCAGTAAGTGCAAGCATAAGTCGTTATACTGTATGCATTAACTAACTCTAGCTGGGAAAGAAGCTTTTGAACATATCGTGCATGGTATTGCATTGGAAATATTGCAAATAAGAAGTTGTTTCAAATGCATGAAACATTTTCTGTTAGTGCAAGCTTTACTTCTACTATTACTGCATGCATAAACTAACTCTAACTTTCATAAGTCCTTGTCAAGTGTGTATCTGGTGAGCACATCAAGACGAGAGAACTTGGGACCCTGGAGTAGATGTCAAGTCCAAATTGTAAAAACGGACAAAAGTGTGCGGAGATAAGGCCTTGGAGGATATACTTGGCCTCAGCCTCCGAGTGCCATGGAGGAAACGTGTAACTAACTCTTCCCAATGACTGACGATCTAGAAGGGCGTGGTAAGCAGCTATGGCTGCCACGCATACCTTCAGAGTGCCAACTCTAGAACTTTACCAGCTGGGCAGTTGACTGGGTTTTGCTGGCGGTCTCCGCACCAGGAAGTGAAAAGTTTGCACTTCAAGGCATACAGTTTCCTCGTGGCGGGAGCTCTGGACAGGAGTATAGTCTCAACAACCTCAGTTGAGAGACTGGATGCTAGGAGCTGTGCCTCCTCAGGGGCCACGCCCACAGCTTCCATTACTCCGGGCGGGGGTGAAGGATTAGCACAATAGACTCTACTTCTGCCTGGATGAAATGCATCCATACCACCTCTGGGTGGAGCCTCCATTCCCCTGGCCTCAGCCCCTGTCTCGACAGGATGTCTGCTCCCTGATTGAGGTGCCCAGGGATGTAGACTTCTCTGATTGAGAGGAGTTTTCCCTGAGTCCACAGGAGGATCTGGTGCGCCAGCCTCTAAAGGGGGCATGAGCGCAGATGCAGGAGCAAACGATGTGTTGTCTTTTTGTGTGGACAGCACATGATGTCATATTAGTCTGCGAAGGAAGTGTTTTAGAGTCAAAACACCTGGCCAGCATCGCCAGGCCAGTATGTGCAACGTGAGATGATGGCTCTTACACAGACCTTGGGCAGAGCGGCCCAATCAGCCACTCCACATCCCGTGAAGGAAGTCCGTCGTTAGCGGTTACGAGACAAGACAAGGAGACCCCAATATTGTAACCAAGGTTTCTTCCACATGTCTAAGGCAAAGTAAGCATCGCCGCGTGACCTTGATCAAGTGAAACGGGTTGCCCCTCTGGGAAAACCCTTTGGTCCTGAGCCACCACTGCAAGGGATTCATGTACAGCAGGCCAAAAGGTATGACATTGAACGCAGCTGCCATCAGACCCAGAAAAACAGAAAAGAAAAGTATGACAGGATGAGAGGAAACGTTGAATGCATAGAGGGTGAATGGCACTTCTCTCACTCCACTCAAGGCTGTGATAACGCCTTACGATAGGAGCAGAAGACTGGTGCCTGCATCGTTGTCGATTTCCACCACTTACACCCAGTAATGGTCATTGTAGTGAGAAAGCACACTTTTCTTGGTGTGGCAGCGTAACCCCATCTTTTCATACGGGTTGAGGACAACATCTCGATGCCAAGCTGCCAATTGCTCTGATGGAGCTAGTATTCAACTGGCGATTGTAGTTGAGGGAATGACCCTGAGTCACAGCGGAGCCAGAGCAGCATCCACACACTTGGTGAAAGTGCGGGGTTGAAGTGACAGCCACACGGAACCACACCGGTTCCTGGTATGCTTTGCCCCAGAAAGCAAACCTCAGGAACCTTCTGTGTTCCTTTCTGTTCCAATACCAGAGCCTGCAAGATGCCTACTAGTTTAGGAATGACCCCTGTTGAAGCGAGGTGGACTAGAACCGAACCGAAGTCTGTAACCGCTCTCTACAGTGTGCAGGACCCATTGTGAGACATTTGGCAGAAGTTTCCACGTTGTCAGAAAGTCTACTAAGGGAACCAGTCTCCCGAGACTGGGAAATTCGCTTGTCGGCACTCACTGAGCCCTGAAGCACTGGGGGTGGCAGGGGTATCAGTGAAGCTCCCTGAGGGCACTGAGGAGGATCGGGCACTCTGCATCCGCATTCTGCTTAGAAGACCCCGACCGAGAGCGCCACCCCGCCCCCTGCTCTCTCTGGGTCGTGACACTCTGTTTCTGGGTCACACTGTATCTACTGTATATACTTGGCCTCAGCCTCCGAGTGCCATGGAGAAAACGTGTAACTAACTCTTCCCAATAACTGACGATCTAGAAGGGCGTGGTAAGCAGCTATGGCTGCCATGTATACCTTCAGAGTGCCAACTCTAGCACTTTACCAGCTGGGCAGTTAACTGGGTTTAGCTGGCGGTCTCCGCACCAGGAAGTGAAAAGTTTCCACTTCAAGGCATACAGTTTCCTCGTGGCAGGAGCTCTGGACAGGAGTATAGTCTCAACAACCTCAGTTGAGAGACTGGATGCTAGGAGCTGTGCCTCCTCAGGGGCCATGCCCAAAGTTTCCATCTCTCCAGACGTGGGTGAAGGATTGGACACAAATAGATCTACTTCCGCCTGGATAAAATGCATCCATACCACCTCTGGGTGGAGCCTACATTCCCCTGGCCTCAGCCCCTGTCTCGACAGGATGTCTGCTCCCTGATTGAGGTGCCCAGGGATGTAGACTTCTCTGATTGAGAGGAGCTTTCCCTGAGTCCACAGGAGGATCTGGTGCGCCAGCCTGTACTGTGCCGCCGAAGAGGCCAGAAGTTAGCGGGGCATCCAGCAGGAAGAACCTGTCCTTATCTTGTAGCCCAGACAGATTCAACCACAGGTGCTGCTCCGTGCCCACCAATGCTGCCATTGAACGGCCGATGGCTCTGGCCATTTCTTTGGTGGCCCGAAGCAGGTTTAAAGCTGCTAATGCAGGTTGGCCTGGTACGCCTGCAATACCTGTGGTGGCGAGTCCACAGTCTCCTCCTCCTCCACTTGCGATCCCCACAATTTAAGTCTCGCTAAAAATGAAGTTTTATGGCATATGCATGCATGGTGTTGCTTAGGAACACTAACATACCAGCATGCCCCTCTCTCTCGCTCTCTCTCTCAGCAGTTATGTCAGAAAGTTGCTAGTATTAACAGGGAACTTGAACTCGAAGCTCAATGCTGAACTTGAAGAAATTGCCAGGGAAGCTGAAGTCCTTCAACGGTTCAACACTTCACAGGTAATGTTGAAGACATTTAGTTATAACTGATTTACTTTAATTTATCCTTACTTTGTGTTAATGACCTTGCTTACAGTCCTTCCTTTCAAATATTTTGTTCACAGATCATTTCTAACACACTGTCTCAACATTTTCTTTTTATTTCAGCTAAAAAGGAAGACCAAAGGAAGGCCTGTCAAACTCTTGTCAAACCCATCTTATTTGTGGAGAGGGATGAATTTAACCATCTTGTGAATTTACGGAGAAGACCAAAAGCTGCAAAGGCAAATATTTCCAATGGTACGTCTGTACTTTACTGCAGTTACACTTTGCACCGATGTTTTTGCATTTGATGTTTCTTAAACTTTTTTTAAATACCCACGACTCCATCAGTACAAACCCTGTTCTACAAAGTAGTAATGATTCATACAATTTCAGAAAATTCATATGATATTGTAGAAGCGTACTCATGCAAAAATTCTACGGCTTTTACTCCTGCTGTCATTGGCCATCGCCTCAACTCTCATGCAGATTGTGCCCATTGTAGGTAGTCAGAGTGTTTGTATCATAAAGTTTATTTTGAGTCCATTGTATTCTTTATTTGCCTTATATAAATGTACTGTTAGACATGGTGCTAATTTATACTGTCCACACCTAAGGGTCAGCCTTTCTTTCCATGTTGATTTTTATTGAACATCTGTCTAAAACGCAAGTCTGGAAATGCTAGTTTAACATGTCATGTGACACATCAAGTCTTTATTTAATTTGACCAAATTAGATCACTTCAAGGTGGTTACAACAAGAACAATAACTATAATAACTATTTTAGGATCTACACCAGGGGTGTCAAACATACGGCCCGCGGGCCGAACACGGCCCACAGAGGTGTCCAATCTGGCCCGCAGGATGATTTAATATTATAAAATAATAAAACATAATTTTGAAAATTAAATAAAGTGTATTCGCTACAATATTTTACTTTGAATTTAAAGAGGAACAAATGGATCATTTATTTACGTTGATATTACCCCTCGGGATTCGGGACACCTAACATGCGCGTTTTAAAGTGGCTCCAGAATCTCGAGCAGCACGAGGATAATATGATGATAGATGCATTGTAACTGATGCTTGTGTGGCAATTTTCTAGTGATTGTAAACATGTCCAAAAGAAGAATTTTGACCTGGAAGGGCGGACAGGCTATTTAAGTAGAAATGGAAAGAAAGTAATCTCAACGCCGACAGGTATGTTTAATCACAACTCGTGACTGTGGTAAATGTGTGCAATATTAAACCACACTGTGACGCACTGGACAGCTTCACATGGAGAAAGTAAATGAGCGAGGAGTGTGAGATTTATTGTGTACTAATATCCTAACTGTTGTTTTAATGATGTGCGAGCTGACATTTTGTAACTTTGCAAAAAAACAAACAAACACATCATGAGAGTTTTTCAGTGCCGCATTATATTGTGCCGGTTTACAATATAATTCAATATATGGGGCAAAAATAAAATGCCCTGTAAGAAATTCAGTTTTTAATATTTATGTTGTGATAGTTAAGTATAACTATATCAACAGTGTTGCTTACAGAAACATCAGCATGATCAGCAAATGTGATATTGATTTTATGCAACAGTTCAACAAACAAGATGTTAGTATTAAGTGAGTTATATAGTCACAAGCGTTCGTTATCTCTGTTTTGGCAAGGAAAAGTTTTAACAAAGCCGAAGTAAGACCAATTGTGTGTCTCCGAGGCAGCATTGTGTATTTTGTTACTGAATTAATCTGTTTTTGAACAAATTATTTGAGTCAATGATTCAGTGGCCCATTCATAAAGACAATCACTAGCTTAGTTTCTAAACAAATCAGCCGTTTTGAATGAATGAGTCAATGGATCACTCATTAAGATGGAGACTTGCTGCCACCTACTGGCGGCTATAGTGTCATGTTTATTTATCCATGACAGGCCTAAACCAAAACCACGGTCTATCTCAAAAACCACACACTCTGCCAAATATGGTAATGATCAATAATAACCCCCAACCCCAAAACACATTCCTAAGACATGTGTGTCAATATTGCACACCCCTAAAATAACCAAGCATTATCTTTTAAAAAAAGTTGTCCTAGATTTTTTTTTTAAATTGTATTGTAGTTTGTATGGTTAATATTAATGTAATTGTGAGCAAACTAGGGTTTAACAAAAGGTAATTCGGCCCGCACAATTTTCTCAGATCCGGCCCTCAACCTTAAATGAGTTTGACACCCCTGATCTACACCAACAGACGATAAAGTTATGTTTATTATACATGCTGCAGTTATGCTGTTTTCTGCCACTTTAAAATGCTCAAGCTCTTTAAAGCAGGACAGATTCTGATTGGCTGTCAATGTTTTCATTGTTCATCAGCTGGAAAATTTATTCCAATGATATTGTTCCTCTGTGTCATTAAATGTTAAAAAGTTGTGGTATGGACTCATTCTTAGTGTGAAGAGGTCTTTAAACTGCTTGCAACAATCCTGCTAGCATGTAATCATGGTTAAAATAATTTATTAATATAGCTTGGAGATACAGCTTTTTCTTTCCTCTCATTTAGTTAAACTTAAACTGCCTTTCTCTGCCAGTTTCTCTTCATCTTAGTCATTTACTCCCTCCACTCACTCACACATTCCCTTTTGCTCTGTTGTAAGCTAGAAACAGAGCGGTTGCATGATGGCCTTTTTTCAGTTTTGTCAACTGAACGGCTACAAGTTAGGCTCAGCAAGTTCTTGTCATGATCAGCCCTCTCCAAGTAAGGTTTGTAGACATTTGTAATCAATATTTATTCATCAAATCCTCTAATCTGAATCTTTTGTTGAATTAACTTAATTATATCTGTCTTAATTCATATGTTTAACCAGCATTAGTAATTAAACATGGAGACATCTTTTTGTTTTACAGCTGAAGAGCAAAAACACAAAGAAAATCAGTCCTCTTGGGGATGAGGAATGAACATGGCCATCTTGTGCTCAAACAGAAAACACTGAAAAGGTGCACATTCCCAGTGGTATGTCTTTATTTTGTCTGTATTCAAGCAATGCAGTAGTACAGCATTTGATGTTGATCTCTATTCAAGCCAGCAATTATCATTTTTCACATATACATCTTTTTATAGCTCCTAGAATGAGCAAATCAGCTGTGCATAATTTCTGGAATTTGGGCAGGAAATGACTGAATATGGTCAGTACTGCCACCTGCACCTGTATTCGCCATTGTTTTGTGTTTTTTTTTTTTTTTTAAGGAGAATGAAGTCAGTTGATGGCGAAATGAAGAATTAGGCATGTTGTATATGTAGACTTCAGATGCAAAATCCTCTAATTTCTATCTGAAATTTTCTTCTAAAATTTAGCATTATTATCGTTTCTATGTTCAGATTCAGTTATTTCACTTAAATGGCAATAAACAGGTCCTTTTCATTGCCATTAAAGTAAAATAACAGAACGCAACCATAGGAACCTGATAAAAATGCTAATTTTAGAAGAACATTTCAGATGGAACTTGGAGGCTTTTGCATCTGAAGTCTTCATATGTACTAAGAGTTTTCAATACATTACTGATTTGTTATGACTGCTTGTATTATGTTCTTATTTTCTACTTGTACAGAAAGACTGCATCAAGCGGTAGAAGAGGTAGCGGGTACTGAAAACATTCATCTTCACACAGTTGGTCAGTTTGCATGGTGCAGACTAAAGAGAAGCGGGTCTGAGGCCAGAGATGGTGGAGTCTTTGTTGACGGGGAGCATTCAATGGCCACCATGTGCAGCACTGCAGCCTGAAACCACCAGTTATCTGCTGTGAAGACTGCATTCCCAAACAGCTCTGTGACAGCGCAGATGTTGCGGCCCATAAAAGAAACTTCACAACTGAGCGTTAGTTGTGGAGGGATATTTTTGGCCCATACCTCCAGCAACCTTCAACGGGAATCAATGGTATGTCCAGAACAACAATTCTAAATAATAATATTATATATTGATTATTGATTTACACACCCTAAATAATTTTGTCTCTCCAGAACTTCTACTCAATGTTTTTTTTTTTTTGGGGAAAGCACGGAGGACCGTCAGAGACTCCAGCCACCCAAGCCATGGATTGCTCTCAAGTACACCAGGCAGACGTTATCGCAGAACCCGCACAAGCAGACTACAAGACAAGTTCCTTCCACAGGCAATCAGACGGTACTGAACTCATACCAGTAACACCACACACACCCCACCAGCCACCTATGCACTGCACTCTATCAGTTACGATGACTGGACTCTGACTCACTTTTATTCTGCATTCAATTTGCACTAATTCATACCATGCTGCACTGCAAAGGTATATGTATATGGTGATTATTGTGTTATTATTGTTTACATTTCGTGCTCTCTGTATAGTTTAATATTGCACCATATATTATTTTCTACCTGTATTGAGCCCTGATATATGCTGTGTATATTTTAAAACTGTATGTGTTTTAAATATATTCAATACTTGCCATCCATACTGTCATGCTGCAGAGTTTGCACAAAAGCATTTCACCACCTGTATACTTGTGTTCATGGTATTATGATAATATAGTGATTTTATTTGAATTGGTCACAATGCTGGATAACAATTGCAAATTGTTTATGACATGGAAGAAGATTATGATAGGGAAAAACCAGGAGCGCTCTGAAGATGAGCAGGAAATTGGATGCCATTCTTTGGTGCTCAAGACATTTCACCATGCGTGCATTTGGGTTGCTTCATCTGATTAAAATAATGTGGTTTTAACATAACCCATTTTAATTTCACTTGAATATAATTTGTCTTGATATACTACTTTCTGTCTTTACGTATGTAAAGTATACATGGTGTTGGATAATAAAGTGTGGTGAATGTTCTATATTAAGGATGGTGTTTGGTAAATACGCCATTTAATTTAGTAAACAATGCATACTGCAATATAATTACCATGATTGTTTTAATTGACATGAACATATAGTCATATTAATGACATTCAGTTAGATGAAGGGCAGGCTGAAAGCTGCATTAGAAGAGACTGCATGGACTATATTGCTGCAGGCACTTCATGCACAACTGAGGGGGATGAACCAGGGAAAGATCAACATGAATCCTTTTCTGTATTATAGTGAAGATGACCATGCACATTACTGATGTTTAGCACCTGAGGAGGAAAAAAAGATGAGACATTTTTTACAGAAATTTACGAATTAGGTCTTTTATATTATGATTCTTTGCATTGCATTTTTCACCATAAACTGCACACTGTCATACATTGTCTTCCTGAATGACACATTGGCCTTGTGTAATAGTACAATGAAGTGTCAAAATATGTAATTGTTGTCTTCGTTTACTGTCAGCACTGTATTCTTGCTCTTGATCTAATGAAATAAATGGAGCCCATTCCAATTGGGGTCTTCCAAATTGGTGTCTTTATTCCAAGATAATGGCATGTTTTTGAAAAGACAGTCTAAAAAATGTGACAACAGTTTGTTGTCCCTTCCATCCTCAAAGGTCCAATAGAATCCCCTGGAAGAGCAAAAAAATTGAACATTTCAAATGGCTGTAAATCAAAATCTGATTATAGTGTCAAAGAGAAAATTGGCAGGACAACTACTTATGCTATGTTTACTAAATGTTGGGCACAGTTTTCAAACATACATAGCAAGGTAGTATAAAGGTTTTTAAAAAAGTGCTCTTAGTAAAATAACAAATTTCAGCCTGCCTCTCAAATATGTCATAGATGTTTGCACAGTGAACATGCTTAAATATCCCTTTGTTAAAAAAATATAGTATTTTTATATAAAATGTTTTTTCATTATTAAACATTTTAAACTACATTACCCATAAGCCTCTGCCATTCTATCGATGGAACGTGAAAAACATGGTGCTGTTATTTGTAGTTCAATTAACTATGCTTAGGGTTAGGGTTAGGATCTCTGTAAAGAGGTAATTTCTCACAATATAGCAACACTGCTTTGTATTACTGACGTAATAGTAACAGCAAAACGTACTTTGCAACATTAAGCGTTTTTTAATTTGGGTTAAAAGAAAGTCCAATCACAGCGTGTCCTGCGAGTGCCAAGGGAACTTCAAAGCCAATTGCATCCCGGTTGAGCAAAAGCGTCACACTTACTTGTCCATGTATGGTCATTTATGACAGGATCTTCCAGGTTAGTGGTGCATGGAAAGATTCAGTTTATATTCCCCCACTAAAATATGAAACTAAAACGACAGATTTGCATTGTGGGGTCAACCTGATTCAACAATAGATTTGTTGATTACAGTTATTTATTTATTCATTTTCAAGCAAGGACCTAATATTTCCCATGTATATGTATACATTCTTAATATTAATGTACAATATTTAAGCTCAACATTTTTGCATGTACTGTATAAAAATAAATGTATAGTGTATTAAATGTATACATTTAATTACTTCTGTGTTTTCTGGAAATGTATGAAATACAGGAATAAAAATGTAAAAAATAAATAAATAAATAAATGCACACATTTGTAGTCATTTCCATATCAGTGTTTATTGATATTTTAAACTTTTCAGAGACAAACATAGTGCCAATAACAGCATTCTCTCTCTCTCCAGTTTGTGCCACTATGAAGAAATAAAAACAAAAAAGCAGTTATTATGAAAATAATCAATTATAGTGATATATAACAACTTCAAAAAATGTCTGTTTGATAAAGTAATAGGTACACACAGAAGTATGTAACAGAAACCCCCTTTAAAACAACATTGCCTAATATTCAAAAACATTTTTTTTTTTAAATGGTTAATTTGTTTACAGAGAATATTATAAGTAATACCAGGAGTTGCAAGGCTCCAGTTGAAAAGATATTATTTTCTTCCCTTTAAACAAATTAACAAAAAATGGTTAAGACCAATATTTTACATTATTACCTCTAAAACTATATCTCCTGTAATCATTGCTCGCGTATGTTGTGAATAAATGCAAGACAAACTAAAACTAATAACAATTATAATTTTATAAATCGTTTTCAGCAGGAAAATGCATTTCTATCATTACATGACCTTAAGGTTTCAAACACAAACACACACACACATATATGTAAACATAATATGCAATTCAATAGCATTAAGTAGATGCAATTAATTAAACAATGTTACAAAAAGGAACAGTTTTATAATTTTTCATTACCATTTTGAATTATTTGGCATGTAGAATACAGTAGATGATACTGTAGATGAATTGTATTGCTTGGAAACTGTCTATTTGCATTGCAAAAAAGAAGTCGTATCTTTTCAAATGCATGAAATATTTTCTTTTAGTGCAAGCTTTACTTCCTATACAGGTTTGCAAGCATGAAATAACTCTCGATGGAATTGCTTAGATTCAATAACTTATAATTGCTGTGCATAGATGCTCTAATATAAAGTTATTATACATAAAATATCTAACACGTTAGAAATGATTATGTGCATTGCATATGTGACCCTGGACCACAAAACCAGTATTAAGTCGCTGGGGTACATTTGTAGCAATAGCCAAAAATACATTGTGTGGGTCAGAATTATTGATTTTTATTTTATGCCAAAAATCTTTAGGATATTAAATAAAGATCATGTTCCATGAAAATATTTTGTAAATTACGTACTATAAATATATTAAAACTTAATTTTTGATTAGTAATATGCATTGCTAAGAACTTAATTTGGACAACTTCAAAGGAAATTTTCTCAATATTTAGATTTTTTTGCACCCTCAGAATCCAGATTTTCAAATAGTTGTTTCTAGGCCAAATATTAACAAACCATACATCAATGGAAAGCTTATTAATTCAGTTTTCTGATGATGTATATATCTCAATTTCGAAAAATGGACCCTTATGACTGTTTTTTTGGTCCAGGGTCACTTATAAGACCTAATTTAATAAGCATGAAACACTTTCAGTAGGTGCAAGATTTACTGCCTATTCTGAATGCATGATTTAAGTCTCACTGAAAACAACGTTTTACGGCCTATGGTGAGCCTTAGGATAACTAACGTACACATGCTGGGCATAGAAGCTCATACATATTCTTGTTTTGCATGAAATCTCTTAACTTTTAAAACTGTCTTTGTGCATTGCATATAAGAACTCGTTTTCAAATGCGTGAACCGTTTTCAGTAAGTGATAGCATTAGTCGGTATACTGCATACAGGAACTAACTCTTGCCGTGAAAGAAGCTTTACAACATGTCATGCATGGTATTGCTTGGAAACTGTCAATATGCATTGCAAATAAGAAGTCATATAAATGCATGAAACATTTTCTGTAGTGAAAGTGACTACATACTTGCATTAGTAGACAAAACACGGCATTCGTAGCATTAAATAATGCAAAGGTCAAGTAGACATCTGCATGGGCACAAACTTGTTCTATTTGTGCATGCATGGGCTCCTCTGATCAGAGAAGGCTGGTGATGACTCATGGGAAATGTGAGCCCATGGAGCTGAGATTTACACAGGTCGAGTTTGGAAATAGAATCTTCTACAGTGTATAAAAAAATATGTTTTCTTATCAGTTTAAAATGCAAAAGAGAAGTGTATAATGACAAAATCTCTTTGCATCTTGGGTTTTTTTGTACTTACTTTAAGAAAACAATGACGTTTGCATACAGTACATACAAATGTAAACACGGAAATTCTGAATAATTTTTTTTTTTAATACTAATAAAACAAAGAAACATGATGTTAAACAAATATATAATGGCAAACAGAACCTCACTTTTGGACCCTGTTGAAAGTGGAACTGCTTTTAGTAATGCTGTACGTAGTACATTTTTATATTAAAATGCTTTATTAATCTTTCTATTCACATCATCATCAAAAAGTACAATAACCGCTTAGGTATTCAGACATCAAAGCTCCGTTATGGGTGGCTATTACCAAAAAAAAAAAAAAAAGGAACACATTTTTGGCACGGGGGGGGGGGGGGGGGGGGGGTGGGGGTGTTTTTGGGGGGGGGGGGGGGGGGGGGTTGCGGCTTTTTTTGGGGGCATGAACGCAACCAACAAACTCCAAATGCAGGTTACAGAAAAACAGTCAAACATCCAGCTAATCTGTTAATCCCATCAAACCCAGTGTCAATAACAAGACTTTTCACTAGAACCGCAGCCATCAAGATGAGAAAAACAGGAAGCAGCAACATTTCCCAAACTTACTTTTTACTATTCTGATTCAGCATGGTCCCAGTGCAAAACAAAACAAGTCCAGAGGCTGCAAGAGAAGTGAGCCAGTGTAGCGATTATCCTTGATTTTCCTGCAAGATATCAGACGCAAGAGTTAGAAACCGTGTTCACTGTACAGCGCTCTGCCTAAAACATTTAGAGCGAGGGAGTGCCTTAGTCTCCAAGCACCCTAGGGAACAATCTGTTGCATCTTGAACACACCCAAATCCATTTTCAAGGATTTCTATTTAAAAAATGCTGCTCTGGTATCAGAGCAGGGTTTCCAGATCGTTGCTGCAGTTCTGTTGGGTTTACAGGAATGTTATGCTTTAAAAGGATGATTTATAAGAGCATATTTTTTAAGGAATGATATTAACGGTTATAAATCCGTAAGAAACCAGCAGGTAAAAGTAGGTGTATCATTGCCTACAAACGTTAAAACATAATGGTAACCACTAAATAGCCAATTATAAAAAAGCACTTTCTACACCCCCCCACCCCCCCCCCCCCCCCCCCCCCCCCCACCCCTTTACGGAAGCAAAAACGTTTCTCTTTAAGTACGTCTTCATGAGCTAATAATAAGCGAGGAAGAATAGACAGCAGCAGATTGTGGACTCCGCAGACCTCGCATACTGTAATTAAATTCATGTTGTGGAGTGCAGCCTGCCGTCTGGTCTAAGTTTGTGTCCTATATCTGTGGATGACTGTGTACGGTGTACTCCGCCTCCAACGGTTCCCACACTCCCCGACAGGAAGCAGTTCTCCCTTGAGATCTCTGCTCCAAATAAGAAATGACTGCCAAGGAAACCAGCAATACAAGCAAGATCTTTAAAGAGAATGACAAT
>JADLZN010011686.1:226952-273691 GCA_018155175.1 Sinocyclocheilus anophthalmus | reverse complement strand
TAGAGAATATAGGAAAGTAAAAAAAAAAAAATCATCTAGCTGTCAATTGAGATAAGCTTATTAACGTGAATGGTGTTCTAATAGGTAAACTGTTTTCGAGCACAATAAAGATTAAGATGGATAAACACCTATTAACCTATAACCCCTTTAAACTGAAACCGACTCTGCTGATTTAATGCTTGATAGAGATTGAATGAAGCCCATTAGATAAATGTCAGTCTTGTCACTTGAGTCAACTGAAGAGGGTTACCCTTCTTTTTAACCTTTTTTTAGCAATATTTTCTGTCTAAAGTTTTGCAACCGAAGCATTAATATGCTATAATCGTATTGAGAAATTACATGAATAACTAGTCAAACCATGACCAAACCTAAGACGGCAAGTATTACAATTAGAACCTCATAACAAATCTGACATGATGAGTTGGACGTTCAGCCTGTCAAGCACTCTGTTTTAGCTAAAACAGTTTGTCTTCCATCCTTTTCTCCCTACCTACTTTATTTGTGCCTCGTTCACATCCAAAAAGAATTTACATTGAATTTTAGCACTGGGGGTGGGTGGATGGGGGATGTTTCACTAAGTAAGAGGGGGCTCTTGTCCTGCTGATCTAGGCTTTCTCCAGTATAATCCAACTCATGTAATTAAACACAATACGATTAGTGGGCAGAACGGACCCTGTTGCTGTGTGAAGGTGCACACACTGTATATGTAGCGGAATTTAATACTTTTGTGTAGGTTTGCTTCTTTGGCGGTGTGAGTGTGTTTGTATATGTGAGTATGCATAAGTGCATTTCCACTTGCAGTTCATTGATGGCTTTCAAAGAATTCAGTCTATGCACAGGCATCAATACACATGCTATCAATGGAGAGATCGGCGCCATCCAAGAGTACATGCTATATGACCTGACCAGAAGCTGCTAAAAAAGACATAACAGTAAAAGAATCCAGTCAAGAGAGATAAATAGTCTTAGAAGTACTGGCAGTCAATTTCCAGTGGTTTTGTAATGGGGTCTATTACAATAGTCTTTACATACTAGTAAACCTTTTTGTGGGTTTTGTAGTGTGTAAAGACACCTGAGTCATGTGTGTGTGTGTGTGTGCACTTCTGCATTTTGTCTGAAGGTTGCAGTTGACAGCGGAGCAGTGTGGAGTCGGCTGGTTTTGGTCAGCTGGCTCACAGTCTGAAAGAGAGAGCGCGAGAGAGATTAATGCTCTGTAATTAGCACCCACGGCTGCATGCTGCATTCCACCTCTGTAAATTACAGAGTGGGCTGCCTGCACTGCCAGACCCAGCAAACCTGCCTGTGTGAGTGTATCCAGACCCCCCTCTTCCCCTCCCTTGGCCTCACGCACACGCAAAACTGCGGCTTTACCTGCTAGCAGCTGACTTTGCCTTCTCTTCCAGTTCACCTTCTACTGTGTTTGTTTCTGCGCTGCAGTAATTGGCGGTGGTGGATGCTCTGTATCTCCGGGGCTCGGCGTGCATTGATTTGTTTGGATTTCTGCTCCCCTCCCCAGAGCTTTGGCGTAAATGCGCGCCACAGACTCTCTACACTGCTGTCTGTCATGTCTGAGCGGCATATTTAAAGAGTTTGGTGTTTATCGAACTGCACGTACACTGAAAAGCACAGTATTTCCATAACACAGGGGTTTTTAAAATTAAGAATAGAAGCATTGGGATTTGAAAATATGCTTTGTTTTTTAGGGGTTTAACAGGGATTGTGTGTAAAGGTGTCAAAATGTGCTACAGAGCTTTGAGACTGCAAAGAGGTCTTTGCTCAGAGCTTATGAGTGGGTTCAGACAGGGCTGCAGCCAACACAGACGTTGAGGACTATATTGTCCCTAGTATTAGATGTTCTAGATGGTGCTCTGCTGTACTCTGTTATTTCATATACTTTTACCGTAAACTGCTGTGAAATGTACATTAAATGAACAGAACAATTCTTATAATTTACAGTGGAAAAACCATGAATCGGCATGACCAGAATTGTCATTGAAATAAGTTTCTTCTTAGTCTTATTAGAGTTTTATGTTACATGTTGATAAATTAATATTTATTGTATTAAATTTGTGTCATGTACTGTATGCTACCATGATGATGTTTTGTATTTGTGTGTATAACACTGTGCACCTTCTTTATATACATTTACGATAGCTTGTGGAAAAGCTACTTGTGATGAACATTGTTTCAAAAATGAGGGCTTTCACTTTATCATCTTAGATTTTTTATATAATCTTTTTAAAAGTGGTGGTAAGATATATAAAAGTAAAAAAACTGGATTTTAGTATTTGGTATAGAACGTTTACAAGTTGTTTTTGTTTTTATAAAGTTCCTGGCACCACGGGCAGCAATGTATTTTTTTCCATAAATTTCCACAATGTATTTTTTTTTTTTACAGTGTTAACCAGTATGGGACAAGAAAAGAGTGTGTGGTAAGAGTAAAGCAAGTCTAGTCATTTAAATTATTTGGACTCACGTTTACATTTAGGAACTGTTAAATGACGAGAAATCAATAATATCAAGAGACCACCTACTTTGTTAAAGGGGTCATGATGTGCTAAAAGAACATTTTTGTGTATTTGGTGTAATGAAATTTTTTTATGCGGTTTAAAGTAAAAAAACACACGTTATTTTCCACATACTCTGTAAATTATTATTTCTCTCTTTATGCTCCGCCTTTCTGAAACGCGTCGCTTTTTCCAAAGCTCATCGGTCTGAAAAAAGCGAGGTGTTCTCTGATTGGCCAACTATCCAGTGCGATGTGATTGGCCGAACACCTCAAGCGTGTGACGGAAATTTTACGCCCTCACCATATTGTGAGGGAGCGATGGAGGGACAAAAAACATAAAAAACCATTATAAACGAGGCATTTGTTGCAAACAGTGGGGACATAATTACAGATTATAAATTACTTATACTGTCTTTTTACGCATTGCATCGCGCCGCATAAACATAAAACCCATGTCTGCATTTGTGATCGGAGAAATAACAAAAAACAAGCTCTACTCTACACTGCTCAAAAAACTCGCATTTGAATCATCAGTTGCAAATCCTTTAAATATGAAAACGCTTACTTACAGGCTGGAGTCAGAAAGAGGCGGCATGTAGTCTACTCTTCTCAGGATCAGGAAACAGTCCTCCATAAAATGCACGGAAACATCGAAGAGTGGGTTTGAACTGTCGGTACAGTGTTGTAAATACAACTTAACCACTGTTTTCTAGTCGTGTCCTCTTTTGGAAGGCAAACAAAGTAGTTTTCGCTTTTACAACGAAGCACACAGAGTCACACAAGGCGGGGCGTGAGTGCGGGGAACGCCGGAGGGTTGAGTGCCAGGAAACGGCCGGACGGGGCTTGGAACGTCAGGGCCGTGCGGAGGAGTAAGATGAAAGGGAGGCTTGCGGCACCACCATGTGGATGACCCTCGGGCTGGGACTCGCTTCGCCACGGTGGAATGCCGATCGGCGATCGACGCGCGAGTTGGATGATTTCATCAGCGACACAGCCCGGATCAAACTCTAGGCATGGACGAAAGGCGGATATCGGTCCTTTTTGGAAGGCCAAACAAAGGAAGAGTTTTCGCTTTTCACAATGAGAACCGCCTTCACGAACATGGCGGGCAGCAACAAATAACACAATAACACACGAGAAATAAAAGTTACGCCTGCTTCTTTGCGGGAAAAACATTGGGCGGCGTTATGCAAAAATCTTCCACATAGTGACGTTAGGACAGGGTGGGGGCGTGTGTGAAACGAGGCCGTTTAGGGTAGGCGTTGGCTGACTCTTAAACTTGTATAAAGAATGTATCTTTGGGTATTTGAGGATGTAGTTGTCTTTGCAAACTTTAGGGATCTTTCTATGCACGAACAGATTTGTAACATTCCACAAAGAGAAAGGAAAAAATTTGCAAAATGGCATGCATATGACCCTTTAAAAATTTTGCATGTAGTAATTCATAATAAAATGGCTTTGAGGGAACAACATTTACCAAAGGATGTTGTCAGAATAATTAGCTAAAATAAACAGTGAATGTGTGCCATATTTTAAAATAACGAATAATAATATATAATTATTATATTATTATTAGTATTAAAAATAAAAAGATTCCAAATCCCCCCCCAAGGGTTCAAACACTAGGACGGTCTGGGGGTAGATGTGAATTTTTTTGACCGGAAAGAGGGAACTTTAGAGAGCTGTGTGTTGTGGTTTGTGAGGTGGGGAGCGAATCCCCATGTTCGATGTGACGCCCCCCCCCCGGTAGTCCCCCCCCCGTAGGTCAATGATAATGCGCACGTCTGTTGAGTGATGGCACAGGGGGGACAGACCCCCCCCGCCGAATGGTGTATGACCCTGGACCGCCCAGGACCCAAGCGCACCCAGGGACCAAGAGCTTTGTCGCCACCCCATTTATACGGTGTAGGTTTGTTGTTTTGGTGCATGTCTTGGTAACACAACACCATTTTAGGTCAGGACGTCCCCCTCACCTCTCCTTCTTCTGATGCCTAATGATAAAGGTCTTGGTAGATTAATAGTGACTAGTAAAGTCCAAGATGGGACCAGAAGTAGCGGGGGGGGACAGATCTTTTCTGTCCATATTGTGACGAACATCTCAGGTGGAAACAAGATTATCAAAAAAAAGGGGAAAAAAAACAACATTACAGCTTGGGGACTGTGTTGAATTGGATGGAGGCAGATCTGAATGTGAGCTTGCAGTCAATTGTACAAAAGGGTCGGGGTTTAATCAGACTAAATAATTGAAGTCACCAAACAGTCTGCCATTTCACTGGAAGATTGATTAGACATTTTGATTAAGAATTATCTGAGGTGCAAGTAAAAGAAGCACCGTTGCAAAGATAAGGTTCAAATAAGATGAATAACCTGCATTTAGAAAATAAATTGGTTGAATCATCATTATCCCGAAAAAAAAAAAATGTCTACTATGCAGCTAACACCACTCTGACTCGAGGTAACAGGCTGGGTTAAAAAAATGTGTATTCTTACAATCCAGCTGTACTGTACACTATATAGTGCTTCTATGTAGTGGTTGTCTATAATGTACGTCCATCTAAATATAGTGTTTCTATATTGTATGTCTATATATCCAGGTTGAATCTTGTACTTCTATAGTGCATGTCTATATGTTCCATCCGAGTATAGTGCTTCTATAAAGCTTTCACAATGTAATTTCTCTATGGTCTCATCAGCTGACTCTGCTGAAGAGGAACTGCAGTTTCCTGTTTATGTCAGTTCTTCCTTTGCTGTAGGTTATGTCTTGCTGTTTGGTTAGTTAATGTATAAAGGGCCAGCTAATGATTAACAGTGATGTCTGAAGATGTCATCAAAGTCTGTTTCCCTGATCGCATGGATTCTTGAAATGACTGGATTTCACCTGCCAAGATTCACCAAATAATGTGAATGTGACCACACCTTTAGTCTGTGGGATTTCTTTTGTCTGCCAGGTGAAAATTATTAGTTAGATTTATTTTATAAGTAAGTGCACTCACTCAACAAGCCTCGTGATTTGAGATATCACTCATGTCCCAAAGTTTATTACTTGAGGTTGGTACAGTATATATGCATTTTTTTTTTTTTTTTACCATGGCAAGGACGACCAATTATAATTTTAAGCATGCAAAAAGCTTGCAATGAATAAAGTGAGCCGATCTTACAGTAATGTGTTTTACCACTGGTGCACAAGTCCACGACCCATGCTTTTGTGAAGCACTCCCTTTGCTGGAGCTGACATTGAGAGAGGAAGGCTCTACATTATAAGTTCAGCTCTTCTGCCAGGCCTGCTGCTGAGAAGGCCCCCTGAGAGCCCCACAGCAGTTAGGAGATATCAGAGAACATCCATAATTTATGACAGAGATAGAGATGCGGCTTGTTTTTGTGTGTAAGATTTGCCCTCGTGCATTCCTTCTGTAACAAATGAATAGTAAACTCATTTCCTCCTGCTGTCTTTCCCTCTGTATCTTTTTCTCTCTTTCCCATCGTGCTCCCTGTTCTGCTGCATCCCATAAATCAACTGGGAAGTTATGAGACCAGAATATGACATTAAGCCATCTTTTCAGAGATTTTAACTTTATGCAAGTGAAGTAATTATGGGTCATGGTAGAACTCCGGCAACAAGTTGGGGATTTGTTTATGGTTTTGCCCCTGTTTTCTCCGTGCTTGCTACCTCATTTTTTTAGTCATCTTGATCTGTTTTTACTGATTCTGGTACTAGCTAAACATCTTTTTTTCTTTTTGTTACCAGAGTGCAATTCTCTCTCATTTTCTGTTAAGCTGCTTTGACACAATATGTATTGTGAAAAGTGCTGTACAAATAAAAGCAGGCTTGACAATAAGCTGTCAGAGTTTGCTTATAAAGGCTCTGTCAAAAGGACTCTTGTGAATTTATTTGAGGCACAGGTAAAAAATAATCAAAAATTAGGCTTATATTTTTGATAAGTTTAATTTCATTTACTTATGTGGGATACCTGGTATATAATTATTTGTATTTTTTTAATTTTTTTATGTAATTAATAAAGTGAAATAATGTTGTAATTTTAAAGGAGCTATAGCAGGATTTATTTTGTTTTTGTTTTATATACAAGTCGGCTATTCTTAAGATTTAATGTAAATTAAACATAAGTTAGTAATAAGTAAAAACAGTGTTGAGAGTAACGTATTACAAAAGTAATGATATTACAGTAGTATATTACTTTTTTGCTGTAACGCAGTAATATAACGTATTACTAATAAAATGTGGGTAATATTATACTCGTTACAATCTCGGTAACGCACGTTACAACAACATATTTTAACTCAAAATCAAGTGGTGAATTTACCAACACCGCAAAACAGCACCAGAGGAAAAATTCCGCGGGTGAAATAGTTTGTCTATTTCCTGTTGCTGGAATTAGATGGATGACTGCAGAGACGGATTCTACATTTGTGAGATGGACACACTCCTGTTATTTTCAGTTCGTCGGAGAAAAGGATAAGAATGCATAGTCAGGTGCAATATATGCGACACCAAACTCTCAACATAGAGAAATAGCACGAGTAAAACCTGGAAAAACCTGGACTGGTGCAACTAACACTAAGCTATCGGAGAGAGCTGCAGGGTCGGAGAAGAGGAAAAGGCGGCGGACGAGCACAGACAAGCAACAAAAATAAGTTTAACTAAAAATAACAAAATCAGTTTTTATTAAATCATAGTCTATATGTAAAATGAATGAATATGCGAAATATTTGACTTAAATAGCCTAATTAACAGATTAACAAAGGAAAAGACTGAGAGATTTTGAGATTTTGAGTTTGGTTCATAGGCTATTTGTGTGGCGCGGCGCTCTACGAAAGTCCACGGAAAGGAAACCGAGATGACAGAAATAAAAGTAAACACATTGCAGTTTCGAATGATGTATGACCAAAAATAACGGAGTATTTTTTTGGTTGTTTTCGCGTTCGATCGCGCCGGCGCCTCAACACAACACCACACACCCAACACACACACAAACATTACAGCATTTGCAAACGGTTTGCAGCCTGTTCATTATCGAATAAATAATAGTTTCAACCAAACAAATAGGATAGTGTCGTAGCACTGCGTAGTTAAACAATCCGTGCCGTTCAGTCTGAGCTCGGGCCAAACACACATTTGCTTATGTGACGAGGATGTTTTTAAGTGCGTTAAGTAAGCTTGGTTTACATAAATAATAGTTTAGCATTCAAATAAATCGCAAATATGGACACATTTAATTGAATTAATGTGTTAATGTTAATGGGTTAGGCTTAGGAACTAAGAATAGAGCATAAAAAATAATTTCAGTGCCAACCAGTGTTTTCTTAATTGTATATCATTAGGATATTCAAAATTGGAGTATCATATATAAAAATCCTGTCTCCCAAATTGGTACAGCCGTAAGAACTGAGGTGTTATAATCAACATAGGCTTGCTGTGAGAAAATAGGTGCAGATTTGAAAAACTGCTTACAAACAAAGCTAAATGGTGGAGCTGGAAAATGTCTCAGAAACGGGTCTCTCCTCTCTTTCTCTCATTCTCTGCATCTTTCCCTCATTTTGTGACACATTGATTTATAACAAAGTGTAGCACATCGTTGTGGCTTGAACGTTTTCCTGTACGAGGCGTGTGTCTGTCACTTCAGCCTGCCATAAGAGAGAAACTTCAAAGCCAAAAGCTCCAGAATGCTGACGTGACCAGTCTCCCTCAGCCCCTGTTTCGGTATCTCACGATCTGTCTGTGTCTCATTTCTGCTTCCTTCATCTTCTCCATCTCTTTCTCTGTTCACCTTCAGTCATGCGAGGCTGTCAGGGCACATCTGTGTGAGAGAGTGAACAAGAACAAGAGAAAGAAACACTGTTTGAGTAAGATAGAGATTCTTGGAAAACATGATACATTTGTTGCCAAACTCATCAGATCTACCTGAAAAAGAGGAACAGATTGTCACCTCCATTTCGTACAGCCATTAAACCATTTACAAAAAAGTACCAGTTGGTTTTCTGGAGATGATAATTCCATGTTTTTGGACTTGGACGTTTGGACCAGAGTACATGGTACAAGTGCCTTGGAGTAGTAATGCACCAAAACGAAAATTCATGGCCTGAAGTTTTTTTTTATAATATATGTTTTTTAAATTGTTTATAATTTTATAATGTTTGGAATAACTAAACAAATTCTAGGTATTATAATATTTTCTCAGCAATTACACTTATTCTTCCTTCAAGTGGCATTATTGGGTAATATTTAAAAAATATTGCATAATAGATATACCATCTTATTTTGTTACTTATTCTGTAAGGGTCGAGAGTCACGAAAAACACTATTGTCTTTCTTTAAATTATTTTTTTCTTATCATATGTCTCAGTGTGTGCATGTGCAAGTAACCTCTTAATGTTCTTGTTGTATAATCATATAATGTTGTGTTCCAACGATACAAACTCTTCATTCATAAAAGAAAGTTGTCATAAAAACAAGTTGACATACTTTTGCAGTTTCTTGTTTGGCAGCGGTTGAACATGATGCCGTAGTGCCAAGAATGGGCAGAAGAAAAAAAGAGTTTGAAAATTTGACTGTTGAACTGCACCAAGGAAAAAGTTGTTATGTTGAGGTGTCTTTCAAGGCGTTTGGCTTAGATGCTTTGTGAGAGTGAAACCAGCCGTTGACTCATCAGCAGCATCTCTGCAGTCTCACAATGTGCCCTACAAACCTCTGCCTTCACTCATCCTCCCTGTAGAGCCAACAAATTAGGATAACTCTTCCTTTAGGCCTTGTTAACTAAAATGTCCCTTGGAAATTTGCCATCTCAGCTGGTCTGCCTTAGTTTTCCTGACTTAGTCATAGCTTGATCATAAATACACAACTAGTGGTGGCAGATTTGTGTATAAGGCAATTTAAATGAAAGGACTTGCTGAGAATAAATCTAGACTTAGCTGTGTCTCAACTGTCAAAGGAAATGCTCGCCAGAGATGAGAAAAGGAAGCGACAGAGAGACTTCAGACAGACTACCTCAGCTCCACAGGAGCTAGACGAAGCCGATGGCCTAGCCAAATGCCTGCTTTGTGTGACAACAATGCTGGGGATTTGGATCCGTCTAAAATATGCTTTCTCTCTCTGTGTTTCTCTGCAAGCCCAGGTCTCTCTTTTGCCGTCACCTCTTTGTTCATTCATCTCATGCTGTTTGTGAGATGACGTGATAAATTCTAGGCTATCATAACACCTTCATTTGCCCCTTCATTAGTTCTTTCCAATAGAATAGGCTAAACAGAAGGAAGTGAAGATGGTCTCTGTCAAAATTGCTTACTTTGTCAGAAATGCAGTCATGAGAGTGAGATTAAAAATGGGCAAAGATAAAAGATTTACTAACAGCAAATGAGAAAACTGTGAAGTGTTTTAAGCATTGTGTGGTGTTGTTCTCTTTCTCTTTCTTCATGTATAATGATTTCCTTGACGCGTAGCAGCCTAGTAAATTTGAACTTAATTCAGTGGCAATAATGTGTTTCAATATTTCTATCTGATTACAGGAGGTTCTGATATTAATGCCTCTGTATAATCAACTCTTCCCACATTTCAAAAGCCTCAAAACACTCACGCGTAAACCTGTATACACCTCCATGTTTGTTTTACTGTGGCACCAGGATTACTTTTGCTGTGGTTTGGTAGCAATTTGTACAACAAAACAGAAAAATTGATTGTTTGGAGGTTGGCGTAGATCAGAAAAGATTCAAATCAGGTTAGATGGCCAAACAAGATCTGTCATAATTTTTCTTTCTTACAAAACACAGCAGTGAGAATTTTGAATTATAAATGTTTTTTTGTTGTTGTTCTGCAGTAGCATTGGGATTGAGATTTGGAAGTGTGTACGTGTAAGGGTGTGTGTGTTTGTCCCATATTGGGGGCTGTCTAGGACAAGAGAGACACTTGAAGTCAGATGGGCTTTGGACTCACAGAGTGGCTCTGCACCGTGTCAGAAACCAGACAGCCACTCAAGATAGACGCTGCTGTATGAGCCTTTTCATTCTCACTCAATAAGGGGAATTCAACTCAATGAGATTCTAGAAGTTCACTTTCTTACGCGCACACAAGCACTGAAGTAAATAAATAAAATTAAAATTTTCAGGGCCCTATAAATCTGTAATTTTTTTTAGAAATTAGTTTTAAATATTATCTTTATATTGTATTATTCTATTATTATTTATTATATTTTTTAGAAAGTACTTTCTACGTACAATAGTAATATGTTGGTCAAACTGTTCAAAGTTAAATTGAAACTTTTTTATGTTGGGACGGGTTGCAATGAAGTGTTTTGGATAAAGCCCTCTGCCAAATTACATCACGTGGAAATTCAGCACAGGTAGTCAGTTAAATCAAAAATATGTCATAGAAGAAAATTAGAAAAAGTTAAAGCATTATGTGGCCAAGATTAATGTGGAAATCAATGATATTCATTAGTACATGTAGCATAAAATTTCCATATATTTTGTTTTATATCCAGTGTGCCAATCATTGGCTACAGTTCCAAACATGCCAATCCATTTGCCATTTCTGTTGAGGCCAGACCTTAGCACCCACAATGTTTTAAGTAATGTAGTCAATATAACAGGCCATTTGTTGGCCCCCGGGGGGGGGGGGGGGGAAAGTCTAATTGCATGAAAAAAAAAAATGTTGTCCTTGTAACGGCTCTTATTTAAAGTTTGGTGAGGGACTCACAAGGTATATGAAGGGTGAGGCTCCAAGTTGAATGGCTCCAATGTAGGAAAATTCTTTATAACAGAACTTGCGAATGAGGCATAATTAATTGCATTTTTATGGCATAATTTTTTTTTTTAATAGTAATCACACTAAATGAATGCATTAAATGGACAGCACTAATTGAAATGAGACGAGGCAATAAAACTCTAACAGAGAGGCAGAGACTGATCCTCCAAATATTATACTACTTATCAGTCATGCAAAAGTTTGGCAGTGTGCATGCCTCAAAACTGAAAATCCACTTCAAAATACATAACCGTCAATTTACTTTATTTACATATTTTACATATGTACCTAAGCAAGTTTTTTTTAACTATTCTTTTCTTTCATCAAATTCTGATTATTATCTTGTCAGAAACAAGTGCATGAACAAGAATAAGTGTCTGCATGTAATACATCTTTGCTTTTAGCAGTGTGTATTTGCATACTTGCATACGTTTTGTTTGCTTTATCTCTGTCAATCTGGTAAAAGGACTGGAGACAAAGTGTCACGTCAGGCTATAGGAGGTGTGCTGAAACCAGCTGTCTGTGTGTGTCTGTGTTTATAGCTGCTCTGTTATCTTTGATGGATAGAGGCTTGCAGACATCATGTCTCATCTGCCTGCGCTTTCTAGTTCTGGGGGTCTGTGTGTATGTGCGTGGTATATGTGTGTATCTGTGTGTTTGTGTGCGGGACTGTTGTTAGGACTATGCGGAGTAAAGCCTGGAATTTTTCCACAAGAGGTCAAAATCAGGGCATATAAACTAAAGTGAGGTGTCTTCATTTCATTCCTCCAGCGGTCTATTCCCTTTTTCCTCTTCATATTCTATTATCTGTTGTTTTTTTTTGTTTCATCCCCATTCAGCCCATTTTTGTGTACTGTATTGTTTGGTCCTTTCCTCCTGTCTCTTCTGAAGAATAGTGGCTCTACTCAACATGATTTCAGAAAGGCAGTTTTTTCTTCCATCTCATTTCACTGAATAGTGGTACATTGAAGATGTTTCTCTGAGTGCTGTGATGTCTCTGTGGTTTCTGATGATTGCTTGTTGAAGGAGGTTACTTAATGGTAAAAAAAAAAATTCAAGTGGTTGAACAATGCTTTTTTTAGTGGTATGTATAATACAATATTTTGAGAGCCGATGTAATGCAAATAGAAAGTACTGTGCAAAAGCATATTAGATTTTTTTTACACGAAAAAATGCATACTAATCTCACTGGGTTGTTACAATTAATGGCAAAATTAATGCTTGGAAATGTAAACTGATAAGATAAGAAATATATAAAACATAAAATAGTGAAAAATTCAAGATTTTTGCACAGTATTGTGTGTACATCAAAAAAGCAAACAAGATGTTCAGAAATGTGTTACATTTAAATTAACACTTATTTAAAAAAAATATTTACTAAAAAAATGATTAAATGATTTAATAACAGTTCTGGCCAAAGTTGATAATTAGTTCCATGTTCTGGACAATATTACAAATTGATACTACTTTTGTCTTAAATAATAAAATACAATAAAACACTAATAACATCAATCAATATTTTGTTCATGTCAAATTAATGTTATGATTCCTAAGTGAATTTAGACATCACAGTATTCCAGTCCAGGAAGAATATGAGAAACTGTTGATTTTGAGATGAATACTGCAATTGCTGAGAATAATGAAAAGTGCTTTCAAGAAACTATACGCTTAAAGAAATCAGCATTTTAAACCTGTTCTAGTCTAGTTTGTGCTACATAAAAGAAAAATTTGTCTTAAAATCCCCAGATAACTTAATTATTAAATATTAATATCAGCTGAAACCACCCAAAAAACAATATTTTCCTAATATGTTGTGCATTTCTTGTTAATTTAATTAAATGTATTATTCAGTGCTGATAATCATATTGGTCTATCAGTGTGGACCTGGGGAAACCAGAAGACCACCCACCGTCATGTAAATGAATGGTAGTGTCAGCCTTAAATGCTCTCATTCACTTATGTATGTGGCAGTGTCTATTAACACTTGTGTGTGGGTGGTGTGATTAGCTTTGTTGGTCCTGAAATTGTTGATGATTTTGTCTTTTTTTTGGCATTCTTAGAGGAAGGGTTAAACTAAGCAAGAGGTGGAATAAAAAAGAAAAAACTTTTTTCAGTTTCACAAAATGAGCTTTATTGGCCAAGGGAGATCATAAACTCTGCTTTAGAGGAGCTCTGAGCACTTAAATATGTACAAGAAAATACATTACAAGAACAAACAGCTAAATGGGGAAAAAAAAATTAGATGTAGATTTGGTATAGGGTTTTGATGTTACTTTTTGCCTAACGCATATGACAAGTATCAGGAAAGATAAATGTGCATACCTTGCTCTCTCTCTCTCCTCTCTCTCTCTCTTCTCTCTCTCTTCTCTCCTCCTCTCCTCTCTAAAAGCGGCACACTGATAAATTGACCTGTGTTTGTCCCGTGCTAATAGGAAAACACTGTGGATAGGGTAGATCGCCTCTAGTGCAGCAAAGCTGCCCTTTGACCTCATCTGGACCCAGCGGGGCTGCTTGAGCCTCAGGCATTGATTCAGCCTGCAGATGATTGGTTATCAAGCTTTACCGATCTCACATAGCTCAGTCAAGAAGTCCCATGATAGTGAATTAATAAAAATGCAGTAAGAATCACTTCATTTTTTCTCATTTTCATTCCCCCCTTAACTTAATAGGTAATTTTGCATGTCATTGTGGCAGAGCTTGAAAGGACACCATGGGCACATGATTGGATGTGATATGTGAATTGTATGGTGGGTTTTATGTGAGATACGACAGCTGGATTAAGGGGATAAGAAGGACAGAATGATGGTAAGACAGAGGTGGAGGGAGACCGGGACATGTCCTTACACCCTCCTAAAGCAGTCAGATGACAACAAAGCCCTTTAATTCAGTGTGAAATTGGGTTTGAGGGTATGTATGCAGTGGATTTATTGTCCTTCATTAGAATGTACACACATTTTCTATCATAGTGGGGGTTTGCCATTGACTTCTATTGTTCTTATACAGAGCTAATGATATTCTTGATCCATTTTCATTTACATTTTCATTGAGAGATTATTTAGTATACTAATTAAGCCATTTTCTTCATGGGAGCTGTTGGCCGGTCTCCAGGTATGGAAAAAAAAGGATTTCAGGTTTTACTATCCTTGTGGGGACATTTGGCAGACAAAAGCTGACCCACACACATGCAGACAGTCAGGAGAGATCTGTGTGGAGGCGGTTTGCACAGTTGCAGCACCACAGGAGAGGAAATTCAACTGACCAATCATGAAGCCAGCTGAGCCCCCACTGCGTCCTTCTGTCACCTCAGCCCCATTCCTCCCACACCTGCTTTCTTTCACCTCTTTTTCCTTTACCTGGTAGTAGGGGTCATGTCACGGGCACTGGGTAACTATGAACGGTGTTGGGGGACATGTGATTTTTTGGAAAAAGAGCAGAACCAACCAACAAAAAAAGTATATTCCAGAGAAATCCATCGTCCTTGAATGATAAATGAATGACAAGCTCCACAAAAGAGAGAAAACTCACTACTATTCTTGAATTCAACTCTTTATCTTGCTCAGCCGTTTTTGCTCTTGTTAAATTCAGTTTGTTGAAATGTATTTCCTACTGTGTTGTTCTCTGGCTCCTGACGTTTTTCTTAGCATGACATGAATAGAAGCATTCTATATTCTGTGAGTATTCTGTAGGAAAGGGACTTATTACAAGAGACAGCAGAAGCAATATTAACTTTAGTGAAATTAGACCATTTCAACTCTCTCTCTAAAATATCTAAAAATAGATAGTGGTGTGAAAAGGTTTTTGCCCCCATCCTGTTTTTTTATTTTTTTGCATATGTCACACTTAAAAGATTCAGATCATCAAACTAATTTTAATATTACACAAAAGATAATGCAAGTAAATAAAAAAAATTCCGTTTTTAAATTATGATTTCTTTTATTAAAGGAAAAAAGCTGTCCAAACATACCTGGCCCTACATGAAAAATTAATTGACCCCTCCTGTTAAATCATGAAAGAACAGCAATTAACCACATTATTTTAAAAAGCTTAGATAAATTTCGCTAGCCACACCAAGGCCTGATTACTGCCAGACCTGTTGAATCAAGAAATCACTTAAATAGACCTGTCTGACAAAGTGATGCATGCTAAAAGAGCAACACATCATGCCACGATCAAAAGAAATTCAAGAACAGATGAGAAACAAAATAGTTGACATGTATCAGTCTTGAAAGGGTTATGAAGCCATTTCTAAGACTTTGGGACTCCAGAGAACCATGGTCATAGCCATAATCCACAAATTGAGAAAACTTGGAACAAAGGTGAACCTTCCCAGGAGTTGCCGGCCAACCAAAAATACTCCAAGAGCACAACGACGACTCATACAAGAGGTCATAAAAGAACCCAGGAACAACATCTAAAGAACTGCAGGCCTCACTTGCCCCAATTAAGGTCAGTGTTCATGATTCAAATATAAGAAAGAGACTGGGCAAAAACGGTATCCATGGGAGAGTTCCAAGGCAAAACCACAGCTGACACAAAAGAACACAAAGGCTCGTTCCTCATTTGCAAAAGAAAGATTTGATTAATCCCCAAGACTTGGGCAAATATTTCTTGGAGATGAGACAAAAGTTGCACCTTTTTGGAAGGTGTGGTCCCGTTAAATATGGGCGTAAAACCAACACAGCATTTTCATAAAAAGAAAAAAACATAATCCCAAACAGGCAACAACACATGGGGGTGGTAGGTGTGATGTATTTGGGGGTGCTTTGCAGCTTTCATGGACGGGAAGGACTTGCCTAATTGACGGGAAAACCATTGAATTCTGCTCTCTATCAGGAAAATCCTGAAAGGAGAATGGTCTGGCCATCAGTTTTGTGGACCTCAAGCTCAAGCGGCACTTGGGGTTATGTAGGCAGGACCAATTGATTTCCCAAACACAACCAGGCAAGTTCACCTCTGAATGCTCAAAAAAAAACTAAATTAAGGTTTTGAGTGGGCCCAAGCAAAAAGTGGACCTGTAAAATTCCGATCTCGAAAAACCCTCAGTGTGGCTGAATTAGAAAAAAGTCTGCACAGAAGAGTGGGCACCAAATATTCCTCCACAGCGATGTAAAAGACTAATTGCCAGTTATCGCAAACACTTGATTTGTAGTTGTTGCTGCAAAGCGGGGCACAACCAGTTATTAGATTTAGGGATCAATTACTTTTTCACGCAGGTCCAGGCAGGTTTGGACAGCTTTTTTCAATTAATAAATGAAATCATAATTTCAAAACCGCAGTTTGTATTTACTCAGGTTATCTATGTGTAATATTAAAATTTGTTTGATGATATGAATCTTTTAAGTGTGACAAATATGCAAAAAATTAAAAAACAGGAATGGGGTCCCCCCCCACAAAAATTTTTTTCACCCCACTGATTTATTTTGTATTTTGCTAAAGATGCATGGGTTTTTAAATGATTAATGTTTTGTTTTGGAAAGAGTTAAAATAGAGGAACAAAAATTTATACTGAGTATACTGATTGTGTGTGATTGGCTTGCATTCACCAGGTATACGTTGTTTGGGTTTCAAGAGTTGTGTCGATTAATTCTGATCAATAATTTAAGTAGCAAATAGCGGTGAGGGGTCAATGTCAGTAAAACAAATCTTCGGCTTGCTGTTGTAGTGCTGTTCAGTCATATTTTAAGGTCCTGGCTGACCCTTTGTCTGGGCTGACTTTATTTCATTAGCTCCTTGTTTCAGAGTAAAAAGGGATGCAACAAGCTTTCTAAGGGTTTTGACGCTAGCAAAAGCAAATGTAGGACTCAAATTTCTTAGTTATTTAGCAATTGCATCAACTAAATCATTTGATATGATTTGGTTTTTTCCCAGTGACCCGCAAAAAAACCAAAAGAGCTGATTATTTATACTGTTGAATATGTGATGATGAAAAAAAAAAAAAATAAATAAATAAAAATTGTCACTAGCACATTTTCTCATTCATCTTTCTCTAATTAGTCTTTCTACCATTTACATTTTTAAGTAAGGTATGAGAGATTGTGCTGTTTTGACAGTGATAAGAGTTTTTTTTTTTTTTTGTTTTTTTTTTCAATATATGATACAAAGACTATATGGAGTATGGGGTATAATTCTGATGGAATATCATATTTATCTGAGTGGGCACTCTTACGGTGAGTTCTGTGTCTTAAGGCCTGGGTCAAGACATCAAACCACTACCTATTATAGACATCTTTTTGCACATGCACTTCTAGGGAGTGATTAAACTGAACTAGGGGCCATTTTTGTGCCAGATTGTTGCTGTTATAATGTGCATGTGGTACATTGTGTTTTGCATCCATTTGCTCTTTTCTCTATTCATGTATTGCTTGTCAGCTGCTGCTTACCCTAGGTGTTCTGCACAGCTGAAAGGGTCCAGCGTGTCCTATTGGGCTTTCCCACAACCTTCTCAGTGTTAATGCTTTTCAGATAATGTGCCTCTTCACTGGAACCTTATGAGAATGGGATGTCTCCCTGTCAGGATATTATGTGATAGCATGATAGAATAGGAGGACGAAAGGTTAAAGAATAACAAGGTTTGTTTTAGACCAGTGGCGTGTGGAGGCCCCTCTCTGGTTTTTGTGTTTGTGTTTTTTATTTTTTATATATAAGAACCCATGTCTCGGCTCCATTTTGAATTTATTTGCAGTTAACCATGTCTTTTTATCTGTACTTTGCTGTTGTCACTCGTCACATGCATGCCACTTTATAGGACCTCTGTGAAACCGCAATGATCTCAAGGGAGCGGAAATAGATGCTCCCTGACTCGAAAAATTTATCTGCTTATGTGGCCACTGGACAGTTACTTAAGATAAAAAGTGGACACTTACATCTGTTTGGTATATATATATATATATATATACTATTATATAAGGACATGTATATATGTGTGTGTGTGTGTATCCGCTCTATTTGAGAGAGAGAGAGATATATGTGTGTGTGTATGTAATTTTTATTCTTTTTTAATTTTTAAAGGACAAGCCTTTTGGAAGAAAAAACACCGTGCTTAAGGTGCAGTACCATTAATGAAAATGTAGACATTTCACAGACAAAAAAGCCCATCGTCTTCTGTAGCAATGTATGAATCACAGGTCGCACAGACGTCTTTAGAAAAAGAAAAAGAAAGAAGTAAAAAAACAAACAGCTTTAGGTTGGTAAATGCGACAAATACAAGAAACTATGGGGAAACCGTATGAGGGAATCCTTCGCCCTCATGTGAAAAACCTGATAGTTTGTATTCAGCAAAAATGCACCAAAACCTTTAGAATTTTAGGCCAAGAAAAATGAATCAATGCTCTGTTGGCTTTGTTCTCTGAAAATCTGTGTGTGGGTGCCGTTTTTGCTCTTGCATTCAATCTCTGGCCAATACAGGTGACCTCTGAAATAAACACAATTGCAACCAATGCCCTTTCTTTCTGTTGCTCTCTCTGTCTCTGTCTTTCCCTCAAGCACACTTAGTATTTCACTGTCCACTCAATACTGGCCTCCTCGCCTGTATGAGTCACTGCAGCACTCTTTCAATTTTCAGTTCACTTTCTCCTCTGATGGACTCCAGCTGTGAGGGTTTATCAAAACTGACAATCAACACACCTCTGCGCCTCCTATTCACTTTCTTTTCTTATTTACTACTACTAGACCTCCTGGTGAAGTTTTGCCAACTATGACCAAAACCATGAAGTTAACCACCCACAATTCCTTTTGTCTAGTCAAAGGCATATGTTAGGGGCGCCCAGAGCATTAATGCATGAGGTTTTGAAAAATAAATGACTGATTTATTGAAAAATAAATCCCCTTAAAATTTAAGAGAATTAAATTGACATCTAATTTATTCAAAATGCATGAAATGTCAATTTTAGGTATAACTAATATGAAGCCTTGTATATTCTTGTTATTGTGTAGTGATAATATAACACTATCTATAGTCTTTCAGATTTTAGAGCAATATGTCTGTTTGCACTAAATGATTACAGGCAATTTGACGTTAAATATTAAGCTAGAATAGAATTTTGGACCGATTGGAAGTGTGAAGCTTCCTGTTTAAAGCTGCAAAAATTAGATCCCAATAACAGACAAAATTTCCTGTCGCAGCTGGGTTGGACAAAAATCTGATTTACATGGAAGAGAAGTTTTATTGCTTGACGCTTTATCACTTCATGGCTGACTAGGAGACAGTACATAGAAGTGAATGAGCAGCTCTCAGCTTGTATTGATTGTCTTGAAAATGTTCATCCCTTGCTAATAGAAATATGACTAGACCAGAACTTTACACTGTAATTTCTCCTAAATATCTCTCATTATTTTTTCTGTCATTCTCAAGATCACGCTATATCAAGATTAAAGATAATTGGAAATTGATAGCTTGTAGGCCTAATCCATTTTAACTGTATTTTGTTTTTCCAAGAAATATGACTCATTCCTGCAATGCTATGAATTCTGTAACTATTAAAAATAAATTGTGATTTGTTCAAGTGATATGAAAGAACACTAAATAATTTTATTCCATCCTCCAAAAAACTTGTGGACTTTTATACAATATAGTAAGACATCAATTATAATATACGTGATAAAGAAATAAGAAATAAAAGTGTAATCACCCACACAAATGAAGAGTGATTTCAGTAATGCTTTTATGTACTTATTATTTTTGTAACAATAAAAGGGAGATTGTATAATTGTGCCATTTGCATTATTGTACAGTTGCCAACCTCATCATTGAAGGCACATTTTGTTCAATTGTACGTTTTGTCTCTTGATCAAACCTAAACAATATTGGATCCAGTGGCGGTTCGTGGGTTTTAAAATAGAGGAGGCACACTAATTGTATTGATCTGGGATCCCTGCCGATTATTATTATTATATTACTTGCTTAACCACTTTAAAATGGCTTTTTGGTTGCTTTTAGTCAGAAAACAAAGAAAACGACATGCATACAGCAAGATAATATAATTTCACTTACCTGACCTATCACTTGAAGCAAACGTTCATCCCTTCTTAAAAGTCTGTGTGAAAAGAGAGCTGCCTGTTGCGCCATTTAATTAAGCCGACTGCTGTAGCCTATATCCAGCTTAGGCTGTTTTCCCTAAATTTGTATATATACTGTTTGAATGACAGCTTGGTAAATCTGTTGGCAATCAGAAACTCTCAAAACTCATCATACGTACTTGGTACATTATCAGCGCAGCGGCAGACGTTCAAACTAATATCACGTAAGTTACGTCTCTAATGATTGGTTGATATCAGAAGGGAGGCTATCTAGCCACAAACACAAAAGATGTGTTTGTGAAACCTAACTCCATATTTCTAAATGGGACTTAAACCCATAACAATGTGTTGTAATTGGCCAATTCTTAGGGATTACGAAGACTTGGTAACAAGGCATCACAGGCCTATCATTAGCCAGGCATTCAACAGAGACATGTCTGTCTGCTGCATGCTCTCTGCTCTCTGTCAGTACCCGCACTTAACAGTCAAAACAGATGTTCTTCTTCCATTCGTCCTCCCACTTTGAGTGTCACCTGCATCTTAACAAGCTGTTTGTCGCTAGTGCTGCAGGGGGCTGGGTGAGATATTCTGGTTTCTGTATTCATTAGTTGCCTCTGAGTCTTGTTCACACCTGGATTCCTTAGTCGCCACTGTTTCTTCCTGCGACAAACAAGAGAAGAGAAGCGAAGCCTCCGCTCAGGCAACGACAGGGCTTCTCGGCTAATTTCGGTCTTGGCAATCTCAAGATAGAAGTGACTGGCAAAGATTGCCAGCAACACCTCATGTTCGTCCAGGCCTGAGATTACTTGAAATTAACACCCTAAACATACTTACAGCTGCCTACTCACTGGCTATGATTGTGTTCATGTTTGTGCTTATATGTGTATATATTATTAAAATAAATTATTATTTTTTTAGTTATTTTATGTATTTTTTTGTTATTCAAAATAATAGGTTTTGTGTGTGTAAACCCAACCCATTCAAAAGTTTTGTGGTCCCCTTAAGTTTTTTTCCGGTTTTTGAAAAAAAAAAAAAAAAAAAAAACTCCCCAAGGCTGCATTATTTAGTTAAAAAATACAGTAAAAACAGTATATTATAATATATAATATTTCAAAATATGATCATTTGGAATATTACAATTTAAAATAACTGTTTTCAATTTGAATGAATCTTCAGTATCACATGATCCTTCAGATATAATTCTAATATGCTGATTTGGTGCTCAAAAAACAGTATTATTATTATTAAGGTTGAAAATATTTGTACTGTTTAGCGTTTAATATTTTTGTGAAAACCATTATAAATTTTATTAGGATTCTTTGATGAATAGAAAGTTTAAAAAAAGCATAATTTATCTGGAGGTGAAATCTTTTTGTAAATATACATAAATAACATTGTAAACATCTTTTCTGTCTGCCATTTAGACCATATTTCTTTAGATTCATATATTTAATATGTAATTTTGTAAATGTAATTTAATATTCAAACATTTAAAAGAAAATCATTCAGAATTGCTTGCCATTTTTCTATCGTTTTTCTTTTTTTTTATCTCCCTCTCTGGTAGACTGAAAACCTTGTGATTCCTATTCACTGCACATGACCTAATACTTGCATATTGCTAGTATTCAGCATATTGCTATACGCTCTTACTTGAATATACCCATTCATCATACAGCAGAAGGCTCTTAGCAACTCTTATATTAAACTGTTACTTTATTGCTTTAACTTTATGCTTGATTTGTGTCTGTTGCCTCCTGCTGAACAGCAATAATCATGATACACTTCATGCACACATATACAAGTCACAGTGCTAAGAAGTTCTGCTATCAAAATAAATTTGAACGTAAATTCAAATTTAAGCAAAGTGACCTTTCTGATGTATTCTGGGGCATTAAAGATGACTGATTTTTATTGACCACTGTAAATTGGGTAAAAAAAATTACATTAAAACAACAGCTTCATGAAGGACTTCTTATATCTTTACCTCTGTTCTTAAACTCTCTTTGTGTCTAAAGGATTTGACTATTTATTACTGCTATATGAAGAGGCTCGGCTGACACTTAAAGTCTTGATTTTCAAGCTGTTGTGATTTGTTTTGATCTTTCATTATGCTGTTCCATTGAGGTCCTCTCAAAACTGCTTTTTTCATCGTTCATATCCTCCTTCGACTGTTCTTGTTCTCCCTTTTATCTTTATTTCTCCATTCACTCTTCTGACAAGGGCTTTTGAAGCTGGGTCATGAGAGCACATAATAATGGCATTATGATTCACTGATATTCTACTGGAGCAAATGGCCCCTCCTTCCCTGAGCGAGCCACTTTTTAAAACCAACAGCGCCGACGACGATTAGCCTGGCTCTGTCCTGGCTAATGAGCTCCTTGTTAAAGTTTAATGTCTGTGTTCCACTGCAGTCAAGAATTTTAAGCTCCGGCTCTCTTCTGGGGAAGTGTACCATGTTGTGGTGTTGTTCCAGAGCATGCTGATGATGCTGTTAGTTTTGCACTTACAACCATGTCCCAGTTCTTTGGCCTGAGGGTCGGAGCTCAGAGGATTATTATGAATGCTTAGAACCCAAGAAACTGTGTGTTTAGCACATTATGCTTCTATTACTTCTTATAAGTCAGCGGTTTTTCTTTTAAATTGAGGGTTTGTAAAAGTTTACAAGATTAGATATGTGGGTAAGATTTCTCGCTCTGATATTTAGGGATGGTTCACCCAAAAATTTAAATCCTGTCTAATTGAGTCTCTCTAATGTTGTTCCAAACCTGCATGACTTTCTTTCATCTCAGTTTAAAGTCTGCTACTTTAAAATGTTTAATCTCTCTCATTCTCCAAAAAAAACTAGGTTTGGGCAATTTAGAGCGGAAATAATGTTTACAGTCAGAGTGGATTTTAATTTAGGCCATTATGACATTTGAAGCAGCCGCTGGGTAGAAATATGTCATATAGAACTTTAATGTTTATTTAACTCAGCAGTGAAAATTTCTGTAAAAAAATGTATAGTAAAAAAAAAAGTGTATTCTCATGGAAGGGTGGGCAAATTTCACCCAAGTGAAGATGTCTGGTGAATCAGTGAATAATCTATCATCTTACAAGTCATCGCCATTCTCGTAAATGAATAAAATATGTGCCCTTTTTCTCGTATCTCAGTGATCATGCAGGATTGAGGAGACACCAAGAATCCTGTTGGTGAACCTGGTCTGAAGATCTACATGACCTTCTGGACGTCAAGTTCCATAAAAGTTGCAGAGCAGACAAGATCAAAGAAGACTGGAAGACAAGTGAAGAAGTGAACGAAGGAGGGAAGGAGTTGTTTGGACTGGCTGAAGGGGGAAACCGAAGGGCTGGATGCAAGCCTTTATTCATTCTAGAAGTTCCCAGTTTCCTCAGAGATGGCCTCCAATTTCAATGACATTGTCAAGCAGGGCTATGTCCGCATGCGGAGCAGGAAACTGGGGGTGAGTAGTAATTAGTAGCTTTTAGTGCACTTGATGGGCGGCTTGGTCTTATGCTGGTTAACTTGTATTATCATTGAGACTTCAGTCCGATTGTCATGGTTTTGTTTTTGTTTTTTTCCCAATCGATCTTTTCCGTTTAATTTACTTTTCATTCGTTTTCAGTTGGTCAGTTTTAGTTTAATTTTGTTACATTCATTTAATTTATTTCAGAGTTTTCTAGTTTAGGTTATATAATTTTTTTAGTGCAGTGACAAACAATTGGTGAAGGATTTTAGTAAATTTCACAAATAATTGCAACACATTGAATTATGAATTTTTGAAGTAGAAACACTGATATGGTATTCTCTTGCAAAACATACCCCCCAATAATCTTTGTTGTATTAACAATATGGCATTCAAATTTTAGTGGCATAAAATTTCTCCGCATAGAGTCTGAAATGCTATCTTGTGGCATTTAATAAAATTACCTTTAATTAGTATTATTATATGTTTTATATATGGTAACAAGCATTATATCAGTTTGTGTTGGTTAGCATTTACTTTAATGAATTTGCAAGATAAATGACAGCACTGCTGAATGTGGCATCAGAACGTCCAAGCATTCCTTATGTTGTTTAACATTTCACCCAGATCAGACTAGACATCTTACAGAACATATTGCCTCCTTTTTACTGGATAATTGGATGTTTTTGAAGAGACTGAGCAAATCGTTCCCTTGGAAGAGGCTCGTGAAGCAATAATGGTGCAGGACATGGGGGGACTACATTCATACTACTAATTTAACCTCATCTCTGGCCCAGAGACCTCATTAAAGCTTTACAATCTTCCTCTGACAGGAGATTCAGTCTCACAGGCTCTGAGAGCATCTCCTCTGCTGTCCCAGTTAGTTGTACTTAAATATATATTCTATATATCATAATATATATTATGATATAATTGCCCTGTTGTAAGACACAAATCTCATTCTTTTCTTTTTCTTTTTGTCATTATACTTGTCATTTTTCATTAGCATGTTTGTCTTTGCTTTATTTGCATTACATTCACTTTCCATTACGCATTTTCCTGCTCCGCATATGCTTTTATGATTGCAAGCATATGTTTTTAAACTATTTCACTGCTGAAATCAATCTGGATCAGCTGGCTGCATTGATGTTTCAGAATGTCTAAGAAGTTCCAGCATTACCATGTCTAGTGACTTTCTGAGTGCCTCTCGAGCTCATGCACAGGTCGATGGCTGAATTATGTAGTCAGCAGGATTGCGGTTACCGTGGCAGCAGCGGGGTTGTGACACATGGTCCCCCTGGGGAACGCAGTGCTAAACAATCTAAGAGGAGATTATATTTTCTCCCATTTGCCACTTTTTTTTTTATTTACCCTTACTCCTCCATCTCCTTCATTCTCTCATTTCTCTCTCATGTTCCTTCTACACGGACACATCTTGTGTCTGTACCCTATGTGTGCTTGTCTTTGTCTCTCGATTTTGCTCTCCTGTGTTGTGCAAACTCAAAATGGGTACCGTTCCTCCGTCAATGTTTAACAAATGGCTTCCCTAATTGTAAGTCAATTTTCTTTGTCTATTTAATATTATGCTAGTGCACGTAATGCAAGCACAATATCGTAAATCCCTGCTTATGCACAGCTAATACTATTTACATCCATGCTGTTGCCTCTGCTCTGATTTGGCAGCAGCAGTGAGTGTGTGGCGGCATTTGCATTTGTGTCCTATCCTTCTCTCTCTCTCTCTACTTTTTTTCTGGCTCTAGAGGAACCAGCCTCCACAGATTGGAGGAAATATTGTGTTCTTACTAATCCATTTTCATTGGCTAAAAGCTCCCACATTAAAGCATTTTCATTGTATTGTCCATCTGAGAGTTGAATTGACTGCGGGTGGTAAAGACTTTGACCACCCAGGTTTATTTAGTTGTTGCTGTGTTTGTTAAAGAAAGGGTTTGGTCAATGAAATCTTAGTCATATTTGACTTTGGTTGTAGCTCTCTGTCAAACCTGGAGCTAACAAGCTGATGCTTCTGGATTCTGTACACAACATGTATGCAAGTGCACTCACATCCAGGTATTTTAAAGGATAGTTCACACAAAAAAAATGAAAATTCTGTCATAATTTATTCACACTGATGTCATTCTAAAGCTAAATTAGTTTTTTTTATTCTGTAAAACACAAGAATGTTGGTAACCAAAGAGTTTTGGTTACAATTGACTTCTATTGTAAGGGAAAAACAGTGACGCATTTCTCACAATATCTTTAATGTTCCAAAGAAGAAGGAAAGTAATAAAGGTTTAAAACTACATGAGGGAGTTTTATGGTTCTTCAATAAAAATAAAGTCGTTTGCTGCCTTGGTGGTATGGTATGGTGGAATTTAATAGCATTGATGATATTAAAGTTAATGAAACACTGCCGGAGGATTGTGAAAATGAAAGTTATGTATATTTATAGCTTAGTTTTCCCACAAAAATTTTAAGCAGCACAACTGTTTTCAACTCTGCTAATAATAAAAAATGTTTTTTGAGCCCCAAATCAGCATATTAGAATGATTTCTGAAGGATCAAGTTAGGCAGGCAAGGCAAGGCAAGTTTATTTGTATAGCACATTTCATACACAATGGTAATTCAGGCGTTCAAAATGAATAAAACCAATGACTCACATACACATAAAACAAGGAATTTAAAAATTTGAAATTCGTTAAAAAAAAATTTATTTACGAGGTTTCAAATGATATTTACGAAGACATTATACATATATATAGTGCAATCAGTTCGGACATCGAACAGTGCTCGCACAATTACACATGAGACTGGAGTAAATGGCTGCGGAAAATCAGCTTTGCCGTTACAGGAATACGTTACATTTTAAAATGTATTAAAATGGAAGCAATTATTGTAAATGGCAACACAATTTTGCTCTTGTTTTTTTTTTATTAGTGGCCATAACGTGAAATTAATTATCCTGTTATGTAGACATTCCTTTAGCTCGAACAGTAGAATGTTGTGCTAACAAGGCCAAGGTCGGGTTCGATTCCCAATTTATAAAATGTATATATTGTATATGTAATACAATGCAGGTTGCTTTGGATAAAAGCATCTGTCAAATGCATGAATGTGAATGTAATTATCAGCTTGTCGATAGAAAGTTATGTTTGTTGCGCTTCACAGAATTGTGGTTAATTGTAAGCTGTGATGGCACCTGCTTTCTCTGTCTTCATACGTGTTGGAATCAAGCAGCCGGGCGAGTCTCATCAGCCCTTTGTCACACCGTTCTGGACCACTGTCTCTATGTCCCCCCCCACTTCCTCTTTACGATCTCTTCTTCACCTCCCTCGCCAAGCTTCCTGTGCACCTCTGGGGATGCTAATTAGCCATACTGTATGCCTCTCTATCGCTCCCTCCCTTTCTCACTGTCTATCTCTGCGGTCCACTTCGGGACCAAGAGGTCCAATCAGACTAATCAGAGCGCTGTTTAGCATTCTGCTTGGGTTCCGGCAGCCCCATACCGCCGGCCTCGCTGCCATGCTGGAATTACCCTAATTGCTCCTCAGCCACTGCCAGCCCTTTTGAGTGCATTTGCAATCATAAGAGGCTCAACACCAGACATCACAATTAGATGGGGAGGGTGTTGGTCGATGCAGACAATAAAGGCCAAAATTCAAATGGACATACATTGCAATACTATTTTCGCTATGCATCTCTGAGGGACAAAGCAAAGATCTGAAGCTACTGTGATGCAGTAGTTCTGTGACACAAACAGACAGGACCTGAATTTTAGAATAGTTTCAGAAAATCCCAAACAGGTTTCAGTGGACACAGTCAGTAAGCTGCCATTTTAAATTTAGTCTTGCCTGAGAGGAAGTGGTTTAATTTTAGCTTTAAGCATAGCAACTGTTACAGTGGTGTCATTATTCCTTTGACCATCCTAGGATGCCAAGCTGAGTTCTGTCAGATCTCAGAGGAAGAGCAGATGAGAGATGAACAGCTGACAAAAAATGCAGAAATGGATTCATTCCAGGGGCAAACAGACTCATTATAGGCTTATTATGCTATGAAATGTTGGCAGATTATGCCTCTGTTTTATCTCCTCTTCCTTTTTCTTCCTTTTCACTTCTTTAGTTTAAACTCTGAATTTTCCCTGTGCCTCCATAAGCTGTTATTGTTTACTTTGTTCTCTTGCTCCTTCCTATTCTCTTATATTGACCTGCAGTAAGCTCTTGAGATAAGTGTTGTGTAGTCCTCCATGCATTATTCCCCCATGTTTGTAACCCATTTGCTTTGACTGCCATGATGATTTATTCCCCATGGAGCAGTTTAAAAGTTACAGTGTTTTCATATAACAAACAAGACAATAACTGCCCATTTTCATACAGATTACCAATTTCCATGGTCACCATGGTTTCTGGCAAAAAAATGCCATGGTTACTTCAGCTACTGTTACCGCTGTAAACCATAATTGAGCAAAATAACATTCAAAACCACGCTGTTATTGTAGTCGTGACGATATTTAGTAATGTTTTGATTTAGAGTATGATTTATTGCTTTCAGCTAAAAGCAATTAATTAATGTCAATTACTAAGGCCATTTTGTTAGTATTTGCTTTGACAATAAAAATAGATCCCAAAGGAGCATTGGAATTGCAACAAATACAGTCATACAAACATTTATTAAAGCAGTCTCTAGTGCTCACTAAGGCGGCATTTGTATGATCAAAAGTCCGTATGACGTATTATATGTGAATATTAAGATTTAAAGTAATGGTGTCCTATTTGTAAATCTATTTTCAAAATTACTTTAGTCACTGTGATACAAATCTGGGAGTTGTTGGGGTCAGGCGATCGAGGACTGCCGCGTCTATCGGTCACATGATCCTTCAGAAATCATTCTAATATGCTGATTTGGTGCACAAAAAACATAACTTTCTATTGCAAAAAAAAAAATGCTGTTCATCCTATGAGCTTATTATTCATGATTTTAATGCATCCTTACTGAATTAAAGTATTAATTTATTAAAAACATGCTTCTGACCAGCTTCTGAACAGTAGTGCAGGATCTCCTTCAGAACGTTAAAGAGAAACTTCTTGTCCACTTCTGTCATTTTAACTCTTTCTTGATGAGTATTTGCTATGGCCAGTTTAAAATGTTTTAATTTGTAACTGGGTAAAACGACGGCATTTTAAAATGGAACTAAAGTTACCAATGATACTGTCTTTGGAAAGGTAGTGGACAAACCCGGGGGGAGCATATTTCGTTTTGTATTTACTGTTGTTGTAGGATTATGTGCTCAGACAGATATACAAACGGGTTGACAGGCAAGTGAGAGAGTGGACGTCGTCAACCCCCACACACACAACTCAGAAAGGGTCTGTTTACGATAGTGAGGTGTAACCTCAAGGGACACTATGATGCAAACCAGGGATCAATCTTTTACCTGCTGTGAGTGGAAAACCATGGGGGGGGGGGGCAGCGCAAATATTGTTCTTCGTAAGATGGGTGCCAAGATTCTGAGTTGGCATGACATTAAGGTCACTTAGATGAATAAAAACAAAAGCTCAGCAGCTCATTTCCCTTTCTATCATGTCCTCTGTTCGGCGAACCTCGACACCGTACGTTGGCCGAACGCGTTTTCAAAGTTAAGATTTTATCTTTTGGACTCCTTTGAGTCCAAATCACATATTGATATGTTCATTCATGGACAATATGGTTAAAAGCGCGTGGATTCGCTTGTTATATTTGAGGTGCAGTGCAGGCCTGTCATAATACAAGCCTGATGACTAATGCAGCGTTTATGACTGTGTGAGTCAGAATGTAACTTTATTTAAAAACAGTGTCTAAACACCAGGGAATTTGATCAGTCTAAACACGTTGACTTTAATTCATTCTAAAGGGTTGAGGCAAAAAAGACAAATAGTTCTCCCTTTTCTCCCCCCAAGCTTGCTTTTTCCTTAAAGAATACACTTTTTCCTTGTTAACTCAATACAGCTCAAATGTTTAGTTTCTCGATTGCCATTCCTGTTATCTTCCAACACTTCCAACACAAAGGAAAGCATAAGGCCGAACTGCTGTTCCTCAGCAAACCAATACATCAGGCTGTTCTGAAAAAGGGTCATAATGGTTGTTGAATAGATGATATAGAAATAATGTTGCTCAGGAACAATTTCCTGGAGCACTTGCCTAAATGGACGGGGGTTACCGTGGCAACTGTAGGATCTGTCGTTGAAGGACATCAGTGGTATAAACAGAAAATAGCTTTATGGCAGCAGGGTCGATTGAGGGAGAGAGTGTGTTTACAAAAGATAAAGACAGATCACAACTGCTGTAGATTTAATTAGAAGCTTTCATATCGCGCAAATAACACATTTATCCAGCAGCATCCCCCCCCTCCTTGTATATTTGCAATAAATCGCAGTCACGGGGGTGCCGACAAGGACCCGCATGAATAGGTGATATCTTACCCATCTCTCAGTGTAGTTTATTTGTACTACCATTCAAAAGTTTAGGGTAAGGTTTTTTTTTTTAAAGAAATTGTTATTGGTACTTTTGGGGGGGGGGGGGCAAAAAGAAAAAAAAAATTAAAGTTGGGATCCAGTGACTGTAAGTATTTTATATGTTTCAAACAGATGCTTCTGCTGCCTTTTTGAACTTTCTATTCATCAAATAATCCTGAAACTGTTGCTTCTTCGAAAGATGAGTAGGACAACCGGTTTTCAACGTGAAATAATAAGAAATGTTTTTTTTACCCAAATCAGGCATTAGATTATTTCTGAGTCCTGTGACACTGAAGACTGGAGTAATGGCTTCTGAAAATTCAGCTTTGCCATTTTAAAATTTTATATTTCACAAATTCCGTTTAATATTTTGCAATACTACTACTGTGTTCGTGGTGGTGTGTTTGTGTGTGTGTGTTGTGTGTGTTGTCATGTGTATATATATATATATATAATATCATATATTATATGCATGCCTTTGTGAGATGAGAAGTTCCTGAAAAAAATCTTACCAACCTTTTGAAGGGTAGTGTATCTGTATCAGTTGATACTGATTATTTAAATGTACATGCTAATTTTCCATATTTTACATTACATTTTACATTACACTCTGATATTTAATATTTAACAACACTAATTATTTACTAACACTGTTAAATGAAAAGTGAATCCATTGGATCTACTCACTAAAGTTAATTTCTTCCTGCCTTTTGCACATGTTGAGTGTTATTTTTGGACCCTTTGTGTTTATACGCATGTGTGTTTCAGATCTATCGGCGCTGCTGGCTGGTGTTTAAGAAGTCGTCCAGTAAAGGACCTCGCAGACTGGAAAAATACCCTGATGAGAAGTCAGCCTACATCAGAGTCTGTCCTAAGGTACACTTCTCACTGCAACAGTTCAGTTGAGGTCTAATCTAAGCCATGAAAATGTCACGGGAGAAATGAGACATTCAAGGAAAACATTCAAGTGTCACTTCAGTTCTCCAATTTTACTAACAGCCACGTAGAGCACATTCATACCGCAAGAGCTGGCGGGCGAGATTACGAGACTGGCAGTGGGTAAACAGATAATTTCTTGAATAAAAGTATCCACGTGATTTTCTCTAACTTTGCTGACTCACAGGCCTCCGGTTTCTGTGTGTTTATCGCTCTCATTTGCCTTTCTTTACTGCACTCCGCTGCTCTGTGAAAGATAAATTAGATGATTAAGAGAGCACAAGTGCCTTTCCAAATGTTGCAAATGAAGTCTGTCTGAATAACTAGGCTCTGCCACTACTTCTGAGTTTGCATTGGTTTCATTTTACACACAGGTGACAGAGATTAGTAATGTGAAGAACATCACAAGATTGCCTCGTGACACGAAGCGGCAAGCAGTGGCCATCGTCTTTACAGATGACACCTCTCGAACCTTCACCTGTGAATCAGGTACATCATCTTTTCTAAGGCTTGTTTTTTGCTGCAGCAGCTGATGAGGATGCTTCACTTAAAGAAGCTTTCATTCTTGATATTAGCGTTTCGGTCTATACGGTCTGATGACGTGCTGCTCTCAGGCACAATGACAGACCGCATCTCCTAGTGTATGTTTTATTCATAGAACATTTTCATTGAAAGAACATGTTCATTCATTGACATCATTGAATCTTCCTGTTCTCACAGAGCTGGAGGCTGAAGAGTGGTTTAAGACCTTGTCTATCGAGTGCCTGGGGACACGTCTGAATGACATCAGTCTTGGAGAACCAGACCTCCTGGCCGCTGGAGTTCAGTGTGAACACACAGGTAAGAGACTAAAGCCATTTGTACAATTGCTTTCATATGAGCTGGATTCCTGTAGCTTGTTTCATATCAAGAGTATGGCTTTAGATCTGTTGTGTACTTCAGTGACAACTTGGTAGCACTTAGTTTAATATACACTGTCAAAAATATCCTGTTAAATTTCCATTAATTAAACAGCAGCTGTGGTTGCCAGAAATTCACTGTAAAAAATATGATGACAATGTTTTGGCTATTACGGGATGGAAAATTGATACTGGTTTATTTTACTGTATATTTCATTACGTGATATGATGTAACTAACTGATCTACTTGAACATCCAAAATCTGCTTGGCCTATCCGTAACATGACACTAAAATAATGCAATAAACATTTATTAAATGACAGAAAATTTAACAGTAACCACCCTGATGTATATAATAGAAATAAGACTAAAGTAAATTATTTATATAAAATATAATCATATGTGATGTGTCACAGGGACTTCTAGGAGTATTTTACTGTTTTTCATGGATAATTATATGGTAATTTATAGTTTTAACCAACAATAAATTAGACTGTATTTTACAGGAAAAATTACATATGATGTGATGCTAAACCATTTAATTTTTTCTCCATATGTGTTAAGGTTAAGCTTTTTTGTTCTGTAAAAAAAATACTTTTTTCTTCTTTTTTATTTTTACAGTGTAGTGACCAGTTAAGCAAATACAGTTAACCAAATACCTAGTTTTTCACTATCAGTGTCTCATTTTTATTTTCTTACAGAGCGCTTCAACGTGTTCCTGTTGCCCTGCCCCAATCTTGACATCTACGGAGAGTGTATGATGCAGATCACGCATGAAAACATCTACCTGTGGGATATTCACAACCCTCGCACCAAGCTAGTAACCTGGCCGCTTTGCTCGCTGCGGCGCTACGGACGGGATGCTACGCGCTTCACCTTTGAGGCTGGCAGGTAAAATATGTTGAAGATATCATTCATTTAAAGCCAACATGACATTTTACAAAGTCTTGTGAAGTGTATATTTCAGTTCAGTGTGGTCATGTATATGTAGGAGAAACATGGAAGCAGACCTGTGGACCTCCTAAAAGGATTTATTGAGTGGATTACAAGGAGTTCAGTGGCAGATTAGGTGTTCTTATCTCCCTCACTGCTTTGATCAAATAATAAAAGAAGATTCACATCACTAGCTGGATGCCCTTTGAGAGCGAAGATGAGAGAGTTTTAAAGAGAAGTTCGAGTCTGATGTAACACTGTCCCCTACTGGCTATTATAATGCAACACACAAAGCATGTCTAGCCTATGGGTTCCTTCTTTGTAGTTTATCGTGTTTGCTTTGCTAAATTGTGTATTGCTATCTTGTTTGTTATTTTGTTAGGATGTGTGACAGTGGGGAGGGTCTGTACACTTTCCAGACACGGGAAGGAGAGCAGATCTACCAAAGGGTTCATTCATCCACTGTAGCTATTGCTGAGCAGCATAAGAGAGTCCTCATGGAAATGGAAAAAAACAGCAAGGTAACAAAGCATGCAGTGGGTTCAAAAGCCTGAGGCCACTTTGAAAATCTAATTTGAAACAGAGAATAGACTAAAATGTTTTGACACATTTAAAACTAAGACATTTCAACAAAAATAGTCTGCTCTATTTCTAGGTCACTATAATAAGCAATTTTGCAACACTGGCCTTGTGAATTCCTTTGTACAAAAGACCTTCTTTGTTAACAGTCTCAAATCAGTTCAACTTGTTTCATGCAAATTTTTACTTTGATAATATACACTACAATATACTGTTTATTTATAGCTTTAATTTATTTGATAAAAAAATACGAAACGTAATATGGAAGTATTATTATAATTTATCTAGCTAGTTTTCTATTATAATATATTTATATATTATATAAAAGGGTATTTTTAGTTCCTGTGTTGCAAGGCTGAATTTTCAGCAGCCATTCCTTCAGTCTTAAGTGTCACGTGATTTTTAAGTAACATTTAACAGAAAGTATAATTTTATATTATCACAGCTGAAACCAGTTGTGCTGTTTAATATTTTTGTGGAAACAGTGATGCATTTGTTTAGGATTTTTTGGTGAATCAAAAGTTCAAATAAATAGCATTTATTTGAAATTAGAAATTAACTGTAATATGTAAACACCCATTACATTTTTTATTTTTTACAATTTAATGCATCCTTGCTGAATACAAGAAATCATTTCTTAAAAAAAAAAAAAAAAAAAGTCATATTTTGAAACAGGTAGACACCTAGTGTGTATTAAAACAAAGCTGGAGAGATTGCAGACAACTGATTTTCTTCCTGTCTTACAACTTTCAAAACACCAGAACCAAAGGCATAATTTTGTGTTAATAGCAAACTAATTAATTCTTTCCCATCTCTCTTCTTCTATCTCTCCCCAGCTTTTATCTAAGGGTTTAGAGGGGACTTCCTACCCCTGCACCCCGACAGCAATCTTACCACGAAGTGCTTTCTGGCACCACATCACCGGATCACAGGCTGGGGTGGACACTGCCAATGGTGAGTTTGAACAGTGTGGATAAGTGTGTGTCAGTACAGTAGTCACATTATAGGAGCCTGGTGCCGCATGGCAAAAACACAGCTCCGAAAACTAATGTCGTTGCAAGTAGCAATCCCAGAAAGCACAATATTAAACTCTTTATCAACAACCTTGAGACATGTAGTCTTCTATGAAGCAACATAAAATAACAGAGAAAATTGTTTGAAAAAAAGAAGATATTTTGGGCTTGAAGCAAGTTTCACACAAAGTGACAAACAATACCTATCCATCAACACTCACTCAATCCCGATGATTCAAATGTTTACATAGTTACACTTTGTGGTTTGGTTTCCAGTTTAACAAATTTCCATTTACAGTTTGTTTTGTTGTTTTTTTTTTACAATCGCTAGGACACATTTCTCAATACTGACCAAAACTCAACAATGGTCATCTTCAACCTCTGTCACAAGAATTCTCCTAAAACCATAGATTCACGGTTACATATTCAGGGTACGGTACCGTACTACAAGGAAGAGTAGAGTTTTCACAGCACAGAACACGACACAGACACTGGATATTACAGCGATGATACTTACAGCATCCTGTGGTAAAAAGGAATCGTGACAACCTAAAAAAAACACTAACAACAGGTAGCATTATACATTGTTATACAGAGTATCACAAGAATGATACTCTCTACTGTTTATAATTCACTGCAGTATATGTTACATGGTCCATGTTTACAGGTTTTCCCCTTTTGTGTGGATGGTGATGAAAGTGAAAGACTAGCACTTGTGAAGACGTTCAGCTACATGCAACTGCTTCAACAGTGTTTGATTTTTTACATTCAGAATTTTTTTCTATATGATATTACTCTAGAAATGTTGCAAATTTCTGTCTTATTTATTTTTGTCCTGTGCTAGGTTTTGAACTTAAGTTGAACAGTTTTGAAAACAGCATGTGGACATGTGCTAATTGGCTTGCATAGTACAGAAAGTTTCAAAGTGACAAAAGAATTCATGTAATTTGACAGATGTCATCAATGAATGCATTTTGTGCCAAAGCAATGATAAATGATTCACAGTTTAGCCCACATAGACTGGTGTTGTGCTCGCTGTGTGAAGAGTTTTGAAAAAGTGACCAAAGTATTGAGAAATGTGTCCTAGCGATTGTGTAAAAAAACTGTAAATGTACACTAGCACTCAAAAGTTTGGGGTCAGTTGAATTTATTTTGGGAAAAAATTTAATACTTTTATTTAGCAAGGATGCATTAAATTGCCAGGACAACTGTTTTTAACATTGATAATGAGGAATATTTAGCATTCAGCATATTAGCATGATTTCGGAAGGATCATGTGACACTGAAGACTGGAGTAATGGCTTCTGAAAATACAGCTTTGCCATCACTGGAAAAAACTGACATTTTAAAATATACTGAAATAGAAAACTTCTGATGACCATTTTATGATTTTTGGTGTTATTAAAAGAAAAAAATCTGTATAGTAACCCAGAAACCACTTTATTTTCTGCTTGAAAGTAAAACAAACAGCCTGTTACTGCTTTTGCATGCAATATTAAGCAGACTGTGCTATTTAGACCTTCCCATTAACGCCTCTCATCCTCTTTCAGGTGACATCTACGGTGATACTCAACCAGGAGTGGACACTGACCTCTTCTCTAAACGCCTTCCTCCAGAACGACACTCAACCCTTCCTGTGGGCCACGGCTGCCCTCAACCCCCGACGCACTACCCGACGTACCCCATCGAGTGAGCGGCTTTTAACAGCAATGAAACCTTCCAGATTTTCACCTCTTGACCTCCCTCCACACTGCACTCTGCCCTAAGTTTTTCCATCAGCTCTTCTTCAGCAACGGAAGATCCGTGCTGTCATGCTGCCTCAGTTCCCCCTGAGCCTGCCAGCGACGCTGAGGGCACTTACTGTGGAATGAGGGAATGCACTGTGAAGCTTGAAGCGCTTCAACTGGAGCAGGGCTCACATACCCTTAAACCAGACACAAGAGATGCGACAAAATGTTGGAACTGGCTCAGTTGCCTTCACAGTGCCAATATGGTCACTCTTGCTGGGTTTCTGCGGAAGTAGAGACTGTACTGTAGGTTCTTCTCAATATTATCTCTTATTCTAACTCTAATCTCATGCACGCTCTTCAACCCTATGCATGTCCCCCAAGGTAAACAATTATGGAAGAGCTACGGAGGGGTTTCTTAGACTCCTGTAGAAGCCCCAACACAAGAGGGTGTCCAGCAAACCACAGCGGCCCGGAGGAAGGGCCGTAAGCACTTCTGCTCTTCAGTAAGAGTAATCCAAAGCGTGCTTTGATCAGATGCTTTAATCATGTCTGTAAGACTTCCCAAGCCCAGAGGACTTTGAGGAACTGGGAGCACTTTCTGAAAGTGTCATTTCGTATGGTCGTATATTTTGTTTCTCCTTTTCCCTTTCTTTAAAGTGACTTAAATGGACAGTTCTGATGTGCAAACTGTCTGTCCAGTCTCTGTCGTGAGATGAAGAAAGCCATTTGGACAGAAGTGAGGGTTTGACTAGCTCATGTGCTTCGTTCTCTGGTTGGTCTTTTCAGAGAGACTGATCCACCATTTTTTCTGGAAGATGTCGTGAGGGTCAGAGATCCACGAATAGATGGGAACAAAGATTATGATTATACCCAGCTGAGGTGGTTTAAGGAATTATTTATTTATTTATTGAAGTTTACCAACAAAGCACAAGACAAATTGCAGTGTATAGCAGTAGGTTTTCTTTAGCAGTTCAGCAATTCTGTATGTAAAATGGTTTATACTAGCACTGTAAAAGAGGAGAAAAACATCTTAAATAAGGTGGTAGGCCTCACACGAGACATGTTTCTGGATTTCCATGCTTGTCAACTATTTCCAGTAATTTCCATGAAATTAAGGGTATCATTATTGCTTTCATATCTCAGCAGACATTTATATTATGTGGCTGTATCATGTTTTCAGTCAGCTACACTTGTTCTGTTTTTCTCATGCTGTAGCTCTCAATTTAAAACCCTGTGTGTTGGAGCGGTTAGTGCACATTGCATAATGAGCTGGGTTGCTTTGAGTTTGATCAATCTGATTGACTAGCATGGTGAAGCTGGTTAACGGTTTCCAGTGGGCCCTATTTGTTTATCCTTCACTCCCTGCACTCTCTCTACTATCCATATAAATAAGTGACATAAAGGTCAAAATAAAAAAAACACTCATATGTCTGGCACAGAATTCATTTGGTTGTATTCTCTGATTGAGCTACAGTCCTGAGGGTTTGACTACTTGTTGCTTTATTCATTTTATACATACATAGTCGTTCAGTGCTGGGATTTATTAGCTCACGTCGTATGTATCCTTAAAAGGGCTTGAGCTGATCTGATTGTCATGATTGTACACATTGAGGAAAAAGAAAATAGTTTTTTCAGGTTTCCTTGCAGACAGTTTTAAAAATTTGTGAAAATATTTTTTAGCAGTACATATTTCAACAGCTCTTCAAAGATAAGCACCTTTCATTTAAGCTTTACTTTTTTACCATGTCTAATTTTCAGTTACTCGCAATGATGTAGCCAAAATATGCCCACATATATAAATGTACACTACCAAATGTATGGGGTCAGAGGATTTTTTTATTTTTTTTTTGTTTTAAAATTAGGACTTTCAGCTGGGCTGTGACAGTAAAGCTGACAATTCAGATTTGCCATCACATGATTAAATTAGATTTTAAAGTATATTAAAATAGAAAACAGTAGTAATATTTAAACTGTTGTACTAGTTCACAATATTACTCTTTATACTGTATTTTTGATCAAATAAATGCAGCCTTGGTGGGCAGAAGAGACTTCTTTAACATTTTTTAAATCTTACCGACCCCAAACTTTTGAATAGTAGTGTATGGAGTGATATTTCCCTGAATGTCCCTGTTTTGCAGTTTGCACATTTGATTTTATCAATTGCTTTACAGTGCTATCCATTAAAAATATATAGAAATAACAGGATTTTTATAGGCTGTTGCTTGGTAGACATCTAATAATACCACACACCAGTGATGTACACACCAAAAGAACATCATCCCCTCATTTGCAGGAAATCTAAGAACTATAGTAATTCAACATTCATGTAATCACCCTGAAATTATATATTTGTACATAAACAGCCAGCAGGTCCTTGGAGAGATTCTGGATCTGAATGTATCGCTTATTGACATTGTGCTTAACAGAACAATCTGTTTGAATTATCAGAGGATGTTTTTCATCTCTTTACAAGGCCGCAGCACTAGTGTGAAAGTTAATGCTGATATGCCATAAGTTTACAGACATGTTCATACCATGAGTACACAAATAATAAAGATCCTAAAGGAAGAAAGTACATGAAGTCATGATTGAAGAAATGCTGAAAAGTTGTTTTACTAAACTTAAATTTCGGTGCTCTTTGTAAAAGAGGAGAGTGATAAACATGCTATGTTGTGGGCTTTGCCAGTTCTTCAGCAGTTCAGATTGGCCTCTGAGCATGTTACCATGAGTAGGAACCCTTTGCATGAGTTTTAATTGCTAAATGACATGTGTGTTCTGTAATATTTGTGGTAAAATATTTTGCAGGGTTTTTTTTTTTTCCAATAAAACATTTTTTTTTAAATAAAATTGCATGCAATAATGATCATTTTAATCAAAATGTACACAGATCTCTTGTTTTTCTCTATCTTAAACTTTTAAGTCACATAAGTAATTTATGTACTGAAATACTAATTCCATACACAGCCAAGTTAACCATTTTACCAGCCACTCATCATTATACATTTTTGTAATCCAAAGTTATCATAATTGCATTTCAGGACATTTTAGCCGACTATTACTCTTAGTACTCTCCCATATCAACTAAAATGCAGAACACATGGAGGATGGAGGCAATTAAGCATTAAGAACTCCTCCCTTTCTCTGTAATGTTGTTTCTTCATCAGTTACTGCCAACCATATCAGCCAACAGCCTCTGCGTCAGGTAAAACCTTTCCTTTGTTCTTTCTTACCTACAAGCTCATTATTAGTTTCTTAGATGTTTTGTTTTTGTCTGCGTATTCATGTATCTACAGTTAACTTTTTTTTTAACTTTGTTGTTTGGATAAATATTCAACCTTTATTATATTATAGTACACAAACAACAAAACAGATTTTATAATTACCAGATTTTTTTATAGAAATATTTTTTAGATTTATTTTACAGAAATATTATTTTTTTTAGATAAATAAATGCATATCATTTGTATTCTATTCCATTGCAGATTTTTGCAAGTAGATGTTGCAGTTTACAATCAGCAATGAGTTTGATTTTTAAAGCAGTATTAATCATTAAATTGGTTATTGAAGAGAGCCATACAAATTCACCTTCTTGTTGCTTTTCAAGTATGCTTGTTAGTGGGTTATTTTCTAATGGCAATGAAGGAAATTATCCTGTGTTTCAGGTCGAGGAGTATTACAGGACAGACAAAAATCTAAATCACAACATACAAATAAGGTATATGTGTTTTAATATGCATAGGATAATACATTTTAGATGTTTAATTGCCAAGTGATTCACTGTTCATTCATCATTATTTATTTATTTTCTTTGACCCCGTGTATATTAGTATTCACTAAAAAAATAACTTCCAGATAAAACCTCCCTGTATTGTACCCTTGTTTCAGGCCTTCGCATTCCCGGGCCTTAGGATTTTTTTTGGCCAAAATTAAGTGAGGAATAACTGACGAGGGACCATTAAATTATTAGAATATAATGCACAGCCAGTTATTCCACTTACCACACCTCGAGAGATTGTTCAGATGTTGTATTTCAAGACATTTGTCAGGTTTTTGTCTATAAAACGCTCTTGTGTGTAGGAGTAATTTCTTACGCATCTCATCCTATGCTTCAGTTGCTAATTCCATAGTATCGTTTCCGACCTAGTAATGGAGGCATGAACCGTTGCTAACAGACTAATTCGTTGTAGACCGAATATTTAGGCGCGTGTGCATTACCTGAGTCTGTGTGTCTCTCAACAGAGCTCGGCAGCAGCATGTCTACTAATTGCGAAACTTGAGCTTACAATACAACATAAACCTTACATGAAAAAGCAAATTACATGAATTCTGAATCAAAACCATATTTGTTTTCATTTCAGTTTGAACATCCTGAGCCCAGTTCACAGAGCATGGCCTACCCTGAAACCTCAACCAACATGACATTCCAGTTGGAAGTAAACTATTTAGCTTGGTTACTGGAGAAATTAAACTGGACATCTGTGAAGACAGCTGTGTGTGCATCTTCATCTGAAATGGTGGTTATCTGGATTATTTTCTCCATTGAGTTTGTTGTCATATGTCTGGCACTCTATGGACTGTGTTATCTGCTTAGGTCTAACCATGCTGTCCCTGTATTCATCATAAATCTATTTGTTTCTGATATCATACAGATTTGTGTCAAGCCTGTTCTGAATTTTTGTACATTTAATATAAAAAAAGAATGTATTCTTTTTTGTATTTCATGTTTATATCCTCAGCGTAGTAGTTAACATTGGCTTCATGGTCTGTATCTCTGTGGAAAGATACATAATGATCAAATACCCTGTTTGGTACCGACTTCGTAATTCGTATAGGAATTTAGTTCTGATATGCTTTTTAGTTTGGGCAACACTCTGGATTTATGGTGATGGATGTGATTATTGCACTTAAAGTGGATGTGGAACTTGCATTTCTTCTGAGTCTATTTATTTTTTTGTTACCTTATCCACTGGTTGTGTTTTCCTTCGTGGGTTCGTGGAAGGCTCTGTCTCATTCGGTCGCAGTCACCCCTGATGAAAGAAAGAGGATTTTGATGATTCTGGCTCTTGTACTTTTCAATTACACTGTGTTGTTCCTACCAAGCATTGTGCAAAACATCATGTTTGCAGTATCCTTTAAGCACGGAATAAGTAGTTATTACGATTGTTTACATTCAGTGCAGTGTTAATTTTGACTGGCATTTTTGATTTAGTCCTTATCTTGAGAGAAATTCTATGTCTAGGGTCACGAATTCATCCAGGACTGCCGTTTGTTCCACCACCAGAGGTCACCTTTCCATTTCATTGACTCTCGCACACAAACTGTTGCATAGCACCCCGGACTACATATCCCATCATTCTTTGCACGGTTTGCACACTGCACTGATTGCACTGATTGCACACAGCTGTTTCAAATCACCTCACTCACTATATAACACCCACTCTAACCACCTTTCTCTGCTGAGTAGTGTTTAGCCTGTACCCATTTCCGAGTCGCCGTGTTTTTCTTGTTTTGCCTTTCCTGTTTTTGCGGTTTCTGATCTTTGCCTGTTTTCTTGGATTTCTCCCTCTCATCTCGTCCCTGTGATTCTGTTGGCTGATCGGTGACCTGCGCTAGCCCTAGGACTATTATTGTGTTTTGCCCACCATATACCTGTCTGCCTCTGTTTTGACCCTGCCTGTTTACCACGTCTCTTAAATACAGCCTGCATATGGATCCACCGTCTCCGTCACATTTTAGTCATTGGAGTCTTCAATAGTTTTAGTCGATGAAAAGTCATTGCATTTTTGTACATTTTAAGTCATTACTTTTAGTCAAACTGCAGTTACCAACATTTATTTTGGTAGCTATTTGGTAGCCATATGTAGTCTTCAAACAAAAATAGTCATTCATTCTTCTCTCTTTAAACCAAATAAATTAAGCTTATGAGAAATTTGAATCAAGGATTGAAATTTGTGAAAAACTTGAATAATTATGACAATTGTAAATTGGGGGTAGGCTATCATTTAACAGTAGTGAAAAGGGAGCAACTTTATAAATTATAGTTGTTCATATATAATTTATAATTTAAAAAAATGAAGCAGAATAAGACAAAGAAGATACACATTAAACTCATTTTTCAGATCAGTCATTTTTTAAAATATTGTTTGTTGGTTATCATAATGACCGTAGTACTTAATTCAGTAACCCACAATTATAAAGGAATAAGAAAAGGCAATGCAAACTGCTAATTACCTTACATTTTACAATTTATAGAGCACAATATACCTTGTTCACACCAGAGGTGTAAAGTATTTGAGTACATGTAATGAATTGCTGTACTTGAGTATCTTTTTTAATACTCTGTATTTTTTACTGAGTATCAAAGATATTACAAACTTTTACTCTCTAGTTCGAGATAGCTAGTTCACATTTTGGTAGCCTATCCATCCACTGCGGCTGCCATACTGAGACTAGTAATAATAAGAAAACAGGAGAATATTGAAAAAATAAGGTTAAGTAAAATTAAAAAGTCAAAGCCTTGCACTGGATGAGCTGGTTTCAGCCTCATTGCTGTTGCTAAGGAACTCGCATTCACGTAAAGTAGCCTTGTTGACAGGTTTGGGTGAGTATAAGGGCAAAACGCACAAGATATTGTACTTTCAGTGTCCTGTAGTTGGTGATATCACTTCTTTTGTAGCAGAAATAAACTGCTGCAGAAAAAGCTAGATGCCATGCAAAATGTTATGTGTCATTGCAACACTCATTACAAATGTAGTGGAGTAAAGAGTACAGATACTCATTCAGTAATGTAGTGGAGTAAAGAGTAAAAGTTGCTAATATCTTTGATACTCATTAAGACTACAAAGTATCCGAAAATATACTCAAGTACAGTAATTAATTACATTTACTCAAATACTTTACACCTCTGGTTTGGACAAGTTTCTATTGTGCTGTATAAATGTAAATGGTAAGTTTAATTAGCAGTTTGCATTGCATTTTCTTATTCCTTTTTATAATTTTTGTGTTTAATGAAGCTCCTCTAATTTGTTTAACAAGTTGTCATATTTTTATATTTTACTTTTGCATCATCAAAAAATACTACAGAAGACCAGTGACCCTCACAGGTTGGTTCCCACCTTCTTCAAACTATCTTCTTTGGTGTTCAGCAGAAGCAACTCGTTTGTTTAACAACTGTGGTGAACGGCACATTCCAGGACCCGGTTTATGGCGGAGCCCCTCTCTGACCACAACAGTGGACAAAGGTTTGCTTTATTTTGATTGGATCTTGGTGGACTAACATAAGCAAACTGTCCAACACCATCAGATAAAAATGTTAGGACAACATCCAGACACCTCTTAGAGGGCAAGAAGAAGACCTCTTGTACCAAGCCCGAGAAGGACAGGCCCCACCCATCCCCCAACACACATACATACACACACACATACGGTTCTCAGGATGAGGATTTTAACGGCGTTCTGAGAAGTCCCAAAATCTAGTTACTTACTAGTTCTGAGCATCGCCCAACAAAGCCCAAAATCAGAGATTTGGACCTTATCTTTACTGCTTAGGATCATTCAGCCCAGTTCAGCAAGAGATGAAAGCTTTATTTGTGTACTTGTGTTTTGGGTGACAGCTGAGCGGGGTTTCCCTTGTTGGCTCCTCTCAGGGAATTCCAGCGCCTCTGATTGGTTGCCGATCTGTCATTTGGATGTTATCTTTTTGGGAGAGCCCTCGTTGTGAATGGAGGTTTGCCTTGTGACGTAGGAGCTTTGGAAGTCGGTTGCCTTGGGTAAGGAGAGTGAGGCTTGCCTTGAAGCTCTTCTGAGAGTTTCTCTGCTTGGCTTTAGACTTTGAAGATTCCGGAGTCACGGAATGTTTGGAGCTTTGAATGACCCGATCGCTTGATGGTGCAGCCTGTGAGCGCAAGTTGGAACGCGGTTAACACACAGGCGAAAAGGCATTGAATCTGTTCAGACATTGGGTTTTTGATCCAGCTGCATAAGTCCGTCCCACAGATCGTTGTTCCAATCAGATATTGGCTGCCGGGCGGGGTTATAAAACATTGGTTAAACTTGCACTGATTACAGGAAACACATCAAGCATATATAAGACATAAAACATATTATTTGTGAATATAGTTGCCCTTTTATACTTTTAAATGATTGTCTTTTGAATTGTCTGTGTAAGTTCTATGTTCCTTGTCTGTGACAGGAGAAACGCGCGTTTTTCTGGAATGTAGAGAAAGGGGGATACCGAAGTCCTGAGGTCAATGGAGGTTGCAAAAAGTCATGCGGTGTAGACCTGCTATTCTTCTCGCTCGGACATGGAGCTATTAATCTGTCGCTTTCTGTTTATCGGATTATCGATTTATGCGTTAAACGGTCATGGGGTCCAGGAGTGTCTGTCGCTGGAACATTTCCAGATACAACGTTCTTTGTTCTGTTGTTTATTCGATTTTTATTTATGCTGAAGCCAGTCACTAGACAACACTGAAGTTCTGTTGCTTAAATGAGTCCAGATGCAGGGGTCAGTTATTGCTGTCTCAGTGCTTGCAGACCCAGGAGGTGGTTTTGTGAATCACACTCTTCCTGTGTTTCTTGCAAAGATAAGCCGAGCGGGACAGGATTTATTTGAGACAGTTGGCGCCTGAGCTGACCACGGTTCAGTTTTACGACTTGCACTTGAGAGGTTGAAAGGAGACTCCTTAGCTTCTGCTTAAGGAATGTGCTGTTCTGTTCAAAGGAGATCCTACAGGTGACAGAAATAGAGAAAAAAATCCTTGGGAGAAACCAGGCTCAATTGGGGGGGCCAGTTGTCCTCTGGCCAGACGAAACTAGCATGGTGTGGTTTAATTCCAGGCTGCAACACAGGTGCAGAGGTCTTGTCTGGGGTCCTGGTCTTGTGCCGATAGTCGTCGAGAGGACAAGGTCTTCACAAGGGATCTGTTTCTGGGGTGCATCTAGTTGACGTGGTCTCCGCTGACATTCAGGGCTGTAAAGGTCATCTCTAGGTACTGATCCACCATCTGGACTGGATACGGACTGGATCTGAGTGACAACGGTAACCTCGGAATAAGAATGAAAGAGACTAATATTAGCGTAGATGCATGCGTCTTACGAGGTGACCGAGTACATCGGATGTTATGGGAAGTGTTCCCGGTTCCAGTTTACCTAATTAATGCAGCCTAAAAATCCTTTAATGGATTTTAATATTAGAAATGTGTTAGTGTGTTGTGTATGCCAGGTTAAAGAGATGGGTCTTTAATCTAGATTTAAACTGACAGAGTGTGTCTGCCTCCCAAACAACACTAAATCCGGGCGCTAAATAGGAAAAGGATCTGCTGCCCGCAGTTGATTTTGGTATTCTAGATATTATAAAATGGCCAAAGTTTTGAGATTGCAGCGGACGTGAAGGACTATAATGCGATATGAGCTCGCTCAAGTATTGAGGAGCTAAACCATTCTGGGATTTATAAGTAATTAGCAATATTTTAAAATGTATACGATGTTTAATAGGGAGCTAGTGCAGTGTTGACAGAACTGGGCTAATGTGGTCATACTTCCTGGTTCTAGTAAAAACTTTAGCTGCTGCATTTTGAACCAGCTGGAGTTTGTTTATTAAGTGCGCAGAGCAACAACCCAATAAAGCATTGCAATAATCTAACCTTGAGGTCATGAACGCATGAATTAACGTTTCAGCATTTGACATTGAGAGCATAGGTCATAATTTATATGTATTTTTGAGATGGAAAAATGCAGTTTTACAAATGCTAGAAACATGGTTTTCAAAGGAAAGATTGCTATCAAATAGCACACCTAGGGTCCTAACTGTTGATGAAGAATTGAAAGAGCAGCCATCAAGTGTTAGACAGTGTTTTAGTCTATACTGCGGAGGTTTTGTTCGCCATAATTAACACCTCGTTTTTTCAGAATTTAGTCAGTAGGAAATTACTAGTCATCCAGTTTTTTATATCAACTGCATTCCGTTAGTTTTGCAAATTTTTATGTTTCATCAGGCCGCGAAGAAATATAGATCTGAGTATCATCAGCATAACAGTGAATGCTAACACCGTGTTTCCTGATGATATCTCCTAGGGGTAACATGTAAAGTGTGAAAAGCATTGGTCCTAGTACTGAGCCTTGTGGCACTACATACTGTACTCGTGATCGATATGATATCTCGTCATTTACTGCTATGAATTGATAAGTAAGATTTGAACCATGACAATGTAATCCACTAATGAACACAGTCCTTATGAATCCACTAATGCCAACATCATTTTATAGTATACTCAAAAGAATGTTGTGGTCGATAGTGTTGAACGTAGCGCTAAGATCCAGTAGCACTCATAGAGGAATACAACCATGATCGGATGATAAGAGCAGGTCATTTGTAACTTTAATAAGAGCAGTCTCAGTACTATGATACATCTAAATCCTGACTGGAAATC
>JADLZN010011686.1:72500-222425 GCA_018155175.1 Sinocyclocheilus anophthalmus | reverse complement strand
ATCTAAATCACAACATACAATTAAGGTTTGATTATATGTTTTTTAAAGTGCATGGGATAACAATACAGTTTACATATTTAATTGCCAAGTGATTCACTGTTCAGTTGTTTATTTGTTTAATGAATTAATATTAATTAGCTTAGTGCAGGGCATTCTGCAGTGTCAGTGCCATATGCCTTAGAATTTTGGTCAGAATTAATGTGTATCTAATTAATTTATTTAATATGTTATATCACAAGATTACAGTACAACATAAACCTTACATGAAAAAACAAATTACATGAATTTTGAATCAAAAACATATTTGTTTTCATTTCAGTTTGAACATCCTAAGCCCAGTTCACAGAGCATGGCCTACCCTGAAACCTCAACCAACATGACATTCCAGTTGGAAGTAAACTATTTAGCTTGGTTACTGGAGAAATTAAACTGGACATCTGTGAAGACAGCTGTGTGTGCATCTTCATCTGAAATGGTGGTTATCTGGATTATTTTCTCCATTGAGTTTGTTGTCATATGTCTGGCACTCTATGGACTGTGTTATCTGCTTAGGTCTAACCATGCTGTCCCTGTATTCATCATAAATCTATTTGTTTCTGATATCATACAGATTTGTGTCAAGCCTGTTCTGAATTTTTGTACATTTAATATAAAAAAAGAATGTATTCTTTTTTGTATTTCATGTTTATATCCTCAGCATAGTAGTTAACATTGGCTTCATGGTCTGTATCTCTGTGGAAAGATACATAATGATCAAATACCCTGTTTGGTACTGACTTCATAATTCGTATAGGAATTTAGTTCTGATATGCTTTTTAGTTTGGGCAACACTCTGTGGATTTATGGTGATGGATGTGATTATTGCACTTAAAGTGGATGTGGAACTTGCATTTCTTCTGAGTCTATTTATTTTTTTGTTACCTTATCCACTGGTTGTGTTTTCCTTCGTGGGTTCGTGGAAGGCTCTGTCTCATTCGGTCGCAGTCACCCCTGATGAAAGAAAGAGGATTTTGATGATTCTGGCTCTTGTACTTTTCAATTACACTGTGTTGTTCCTACCAAGCATTGTGCAAAACATCATTTTTGCAGTATCCTTTAAGCACGGAATAAGTAGTTATTACGATTGTTTGCATTCAGTGTCAGGAATCATGTTGTATTTAAATCCACTTGCTGACTCTTTGCTGTATGTTTTCATAAGGAAGGATGCTAATCACATGTTTAGAGTTTTGTGTTGTAAGAAGCTGTGTGAAAATCACGTGTAGTGCTTCAATTCAGCAACTGCAATTTTGATCCCCTTTAATATGTGTATCAAGTTTCATTTGTGTCAAGTATCAAAGACAGCACAGGAAACAATTTAATGCATTTAACCGCTTTACTGAGTACTCATCATTACTCACATTTGAAATATAACAACATTTCTGTCAATCCCTTTGAGCATAATTAAGTTTCAGGAAATGCTAGCCAAATATTAATCTGATTGCATATGATGAAAATGCCGAGCTAATGGTGGATGGATCTGGTTAAGTGTTAGTGGCTCCTCCCTCTCTGCGTTGTTTCTTCATCAGTTACTTTCGACCATAATCAACCAGCAGAAGCAGCTCATTGTCAGGTAAACCCGTTTCTTATGCTTTTTATGTTTGGACAGTCATTGCGCATCGTCTTGGGAATTATTTGTCAAATTATAATATTAATTTTACTTTTAAGGTATTATGTATGAAAATATTACAATCAGAATTTGCAATGATTTTGCTTTGTGTTGTAAATGTATATAAATAGCTTTCAAGAATTTAAATATTTTATACTGTCTTTTTTGGGGAAATAAATGAATGATTCTATGATGAGAGTGTAGAAAAAATCTTTTATGTATTTCAGCTCAATAGAAGTGTCACTTTCACAAAAACTGATAGGACAAATAATCACCACAGGAGGTATGTTTGGACAAGTTTCTGTTGTGCTCTATAAATGTACATTGTAAGTTTAAACATTGTAAGTTTTATTAGTTTATTTTGTGTTTTCTTATTCCAACTTATAATTCTATGATTTTGTGTTTAATGAAGCTCCTCTAATCTGTTTCACAAGTTTTCATATTTTTTACAGTAAAACTATTATCGAAATGGATTTTTCATCTAAAATATCTACACAAAGCACATTTATGGACTGCACATTTCCATCATTAATGTCTCTTTCAGCCATTAACAAATGAATAATGAAACATTTAGAGCTATAACTTAAATTAATTAATCTGTGAACTGGTGTTTAAGGGATATTCAGCATTCTGTAGTATATTTTTTCCCCCTCATCATACATACGCTCTAAAAAATGCTGGGTTGTTTCAACCCAACTTTTGGGTTAAAAATGTAATGTAAAAATTTAACCCAGCGGTTGGGTTAGTCCATATTTGACCCAAAGTTGGGTTGAAACAACCCAGCATTTTTTAGAGTGTACTGTAGAATTCAAAGGGAACCAGAAACTGTTTGGTTACCAACATTCTTCAGAATATCTTCTTTTGTCTTCAACAGAAGAAAGAAACCCACATAGATTTATAACAACTTGAGGGTGAACTATCCCTTTAATTTCACAAATTGCATTTTCCTTAAGACTGGCTTTCATTTAAATTAAATTGACAGAATCTGTGGACAGAGTATTTATCTGCTTCTTCCATCCACTGAGATTGTGTAAGTTCTCAGGGGGCTTTCCTAAATTCACAGAATGATGGAGGATGGAAGGATATTTTCATAAAATTGGAAAATCAAGACTGAAAAGAACAAACTATTGTGACTAAACTATGTTAAGTAAAAATGGATTTGTTTTAAAATGTTGCATCATCTGAAATTTTGGAAACTATAAAAACTAATAAGGAAATATGATAACAGAACAAAAAATTTAATTGTTTATTTAGAAAAATAACTTGTTTTTGTCGTAATTTTACCATCCAGTGTCCATCCAAGACACAGGAAATGGTTTATACTGGAACATCAACCAATAGGACATTCCAGCTGGAAATAAGCCACTTTCCGTGGAAAATTGATGATTTGAATTTGACATTTCTGGAAAAAATACTTTGTGGATCCACATTTGAAACTGTGGTTATATGGATTATTTTCTCCGTTGAGTTTCTTGTCATGTCCTTGGCATTCTATGGATTGTGCTGTCTGATCAGACCTAACCACACTGTTCCCATATTTGTCATAAACCTCTTTATCACTGATGTCATACAGATTTGTTTCAGACCTATCCTGAAGTTTTGTACATTCAGTGTTATAATTGCATTTATCTACTACATTTATTCCTTGAGCATAATAGTTAATGTTGGCTTCATGGTCTGTATCTCTGTGGAAAGATACATAATGATCAAATACCCTGTTTGGTACCAACTTCATAATACTTCTAAAAATCTAGCTCTGATATGCTTGTCGGTTTGGGCAATACCATGTGGAATAATTGTGATTGATGTAATTATTGCACTTCAAGGGAAGGTTGCACATGCATTTTTCATAAGTGTATTTGTTTTATTGATGCCTTATCCACTGGTTGTGTTTTCCTTTGTGGGGTCATGGAAGGCACTTTCTCATTCAGTCACAATAACCCCTAATGAACAGAAGAGGATTTTGGGGATTCTGGCCCTTGTACTTTTCAATTACACTGTGTTGTTTATGCCAGGCATTGTTCAAAGCATTATTATGATGCTTTCCTTTGAGCAGGGTCTAAGACTTCATGGCTATTTATTCTCAGTGTCAGGAATCTTAGTGTATTTAAATCCAATCGCTGACTCTTTGCTGTATGTTTTCTTAAGGAGAGATGTTAATTGCATATTTAGATGTTTGTGTTGTGAGAAGCTACATGAAAATCAGACAGAAAACTCCTCCAATTCTTTATCTAGGAGGGGTGAAGTGCAAATCAGTATAAAAACATACAGAGAAACCACCGAGTTAGAATCTGTATGAGTGTCACTAATCAGTGGTTTTGTTCACTCCTAATAAGGATTTTATTTATTCATTTATTTTCAATTGAAAATGTATATGTTAAAATTGCATGTTAAAATTATTTTAAATATTACTCTAACACCAGGAGTGGTTCTATGATTTCATCCTGAGGGGGGCTTAGCCCTCAAAGGGACCATTAAGCTACAAAGATACAAATTACCTATAGGCCTATAAACAGTACTTCACAGTGCTTGTGAAAACTATGAATATACACAAATACCTATTAAAGCTACAGAACTTACTTAGTTAAGAGCAGTGAGTGATTCTCTATTTTTCTTTTGTTGTTTGTTTAACATTACTAACATAAGAAATGCACAGATCCGTTATATTGACACACATCCGGTATTTTCTAAACTCTTTACTTTCACTTAAGACTTAACCGACTGTGTTTACTTGGATACTGTCAAGACAGCCATTCTGACATAATTTTGTGTGTATTTGCTCAAGAAGTCATAAAATAGAAGCTGAAGCCCACCTAAGGGCTTATATTTATTTATTATAAAGCACCCATCTTTCATTCAGAGTTTAAATATGACATTAAACAGACTAGTATGCTAAATGTCAATATCCCTTAATGTCAGTAACATTGTATTTTGTAGGTATAATTAATAGGATAGAACATAACATATATGATAGGATATATATAGGATATCTAGCATATCATTACCATTAGCTTTAAACATTCCCATACAGAAATGTAATGTATGCACATATATGTCCCGGTATCCAAGTGGTGATGTGTTTTCATATAAGGCAATTATTAGTACATGTATACATATATCCTCACGATATATGAAGATATAGGTTTATACCATATATGAAATACTCATATAAAAAATAATATACACTACTGTGCAAAAGTCTTAGGCCATTAGTATTTTCACCAACAAAGTTATTTCATTTGCTTAAGTGTGTCAGTAGGAAATATCAGTTTACATTTCCAAGCATTCCTTTTGCCATTAACTGTAATAATCTAGTGAGGGTTTTGTATGCACAATGAGTCTGACAACAGCCAGTGCTCCACACAGAGATCTGATCTCACCATCATCCAATCCATCTCGGATTACATGAAGAAACAGAAACAATTGAGGCAGACTAAATCCAGAGGAACTGTGGCAACGACTCCAAGATGCTTGAAGAAACTTACCTGCAAAGCTACTTGAAAAACCATGTCCAAGTGTACCTAGGACAAAAGCTGTTTTAATCAAAAAGGGGGTCACACTAAGTTTGATTGATTGGGAGTGATAGAGGAATTGATCAAATCTATTTATGACATTATTTTTGAAAGCATCCTCACTTTACAGCATGTTTACACAAGTGCCTAAAATCTTTCACAGTACTGTAGCATTGTAGGAAGGTTTCTTCAAGTATCTTGGAGACGTTGCCACAGTTCTTATGGATTTAGTCTGTCTCAGTTTCTTCATGTAATCTCAGACAGACTGGATGATGGTGAGATCAGATCTCTGTGTGGAGCACTGGCTGTTGTCTGACTCCTTGTGCAAACAAAAATCTCACTGCATTATTACATTTAATGGCAAAAGGAATGTTTGGAAATGAAACTGATATTTCCTACTGACAAACTACAGCAAAAGATAATAGCTGGCTTAAAATCATTTTCTGTTGGTTAAAATACGAATGGCCTAAGACGTTGCAGTACTGTGATATACAATATTAAAATTATTTAGATGATGATTTTTATATGGTACTGGATATTTTAAGAACCATAAATGTGAACAAATATATGTCCAAATATACGTCCATGTAAACAACTTTAGCAAATATATGTAGGCTTATAGGATTTATCGTTTGAACATTACTCATAGTAAATTTGTATAAATACATATATAAAGTATTTGTGATTATTTTGTATGGTAATGTATGTTATGCTATATATGTAAACCACATATATGTCTAATCTTATATGTACGGTTATTTAAACATATGCAAAACATGTAGTATGCTTATATAGGATTTTCATGACATAGGGATTATAGTGTTATATTGTTTATTAATATAATGATAATGATATTTTAATATGAATCTCTATATGGTATACTGTGCAGTATGTTAAGACCATTTATGTTAACAATGCATATTTGTGTTAATACGTCTATTAAACCACATATATGCAAACAACGTCTGCTCGGCTGTGGTGGTCTTCTGCTCCGCCGTGGCGGGTTTTCAGTCCTGTTTCTACTTCAGGAACCTGGCCCCACCCCCACCATGCCCCTCTGTCCCGCCTCCCCCTGGACTGTGTAAGGACCAATATGTAGATGTTTTATTAAAAAGAGCAAACGACCGCACAGAGTAGCATAAGAACAGAACTTTCAAATGTATTTAGTATGATAAAACAGCACTGCTTTTTTCCCCCACACATACGCACGACCGGAAAGAGCGGAAGCGCTCGACTGTGGGGATTGAAGACAACAACTCCCATGATTCCACACTCAGTCACGGCATCATCAAACTACGCCTTTGCCTCTTTGTTTATTTTGAATATACGCCTTCTAGCGGCGAGAATGACATATTGTGCCTTTAAAAGGGGAGGTTGTGTCAGTCTTCAGCTGGTGTGCCCATGACGGCCACCAGAGGGCACTCCTGTGCAGGCGCGCCGTTGACACGGGGACAGGGAGGGTCATGACCCCCGCACTTTTGAAAAGTCAGAAATTAATTATTTTCACACCTGGACTAAAACGTTGTCAAAAGTTATCAACAAATCAGACTTCCATGACTGACCGATTAAAATGCTAGTGAAATCTAATGAACTAATTAGCTGGAATTCTTTTGACAATTAAAGATGGATCTGCAATTTCGTTACAATTTAATAGCCTAATATTTAGTCATATTAATCAAATGTATATTAGAAATGGCTGGGATTGGGGTGCTTGGATGATTTGTACAAATAAATAACCTAGTCTGTCTGTCTAACTGGTTGGTCAAACCAATTGATTTAACGATCAAACAATTTATCTAAAAACAACATATTATACCTATGGCCCTAAAGACTTTATATAAAACATCAATGATATGTCATAATATGTCAGACAGATACCTCAACTGAATTTAAAATCAGTGCAATGAATTCTCAATCTTATGATGCCAATAATAGGTAACAATTATAAAGTTTCATATCAAATCAACATCAAATGCTAAATGTAAATGATGCACAAAATATAACACAATAAATGCTGTAATGAATCGCTGTTTGGATATTTATTGGGAGTTTTTTTTTGTCCATCCAGTTTGTTTTCAGTTCTGATTTAGGTTGTTTTTTTTTCATGAAAACGTCTAGGTTACGTATGTAACCGTGGTTCCCTGAGGGAACGAGACACTGCGCTGAAACGCTATGGGAACGCCTTCAGCCGTGACCACGCTCTGAAGCACGTGTGTAATCAGTCCAATGGAGGAGCAAGACGTCACAGGCGGGGTGATTTAAGTGACCAGGGAGCTTATAAAAGCACGTGTGGTGAGACCAGCGTCAGCTTCTAGGAGTGAAGCAAGCGCTGGCAGGGATGCCGAAAGTATGGCACTGAGACGCAGCGTCTCGTTCCTTCAGGGAACCATGGTACATGCGTAACCTGAGGTTCCCTTCAGGAACATTGAGCTGCGTCAAAACGCTATGGGAACGAGTATGCCCACGCCGCCAGACTTGCAAATCCCTGCATAGTGTGGAAGAGCACAGCTAAGGCGAGAGAAAAAGGAGCCAGGAGTGGCTAAAATAGGTAGAACATGACAAATAGCAGGGGGGGGGAAATATCCAGCCCAAAGGCCAACTTCAGAAGGAGTTTGCCTTGACCCCCAATGAAGAGGGGAGATCAGAAGACTCGAGGCTATGGAATAGCATCCTGATCCACCGCTTAGCATAAGCTTCTCTGGCCAGAGGCCTCAGCGCACCGTGGAGGAAACGTAAAACCAGGGGGTGTCTGCCCACTGACTAGCCACCAATAGGAGCGCGGTAGGCCGCAATGGCCACCACGTAGACCTTCAGGGTGGAGTGGGTCAACCCTGCAGAGAAACGGGCCTGCAGGAACTCCAGCACTGTACCAACTGGGCAGGTAACTGGGTCAAGCTAGCGATCGCCGCACCAAGAAGTGAAAAGCTTCCACTTCAAAGCATACAGTTTCCTCATTGAGGGAGCTCTGGATTGGACGATGGTCTCAACAACCTCGGTTGAGAGACGGGAAGCTACGAGTTGTGCCCCCTCAGAGGCCACACCCATAACTTCCAGAGGTCTGGGCGGGGGTAAAAGATTGTACCCTCCACCTGTGAAAGGAGGTCCCTCCTGACGGGAATCTCAATGGAGAGCCGTCGAGGAGGGAATTCAGGTCCGAGAACCATACTTGGCCTGGCCAGAACGGGGCCACTAGCAGTAGACGGACCCCGTCCCAGCACACTCTCTCCAGAACTCCCGGGAGCAGAGCGATCGGGGGAAAGGCATACAGACGAAGCCTCGGCCACATCTGTACCATGGCATCCAGCCCCAGTGGAACTGGATGAGTCAGAGAGAACCAGAGGGGACAGTGACCTTGAGCATGCGGAGCGGGTTTCCCCTCAGGGAGAATCCCTTGTTCTTGAGCCACCACTGTAGGGGTCTCATGTACAGCAGGCCAAAAGGTATCACGTTGGACGCAGCTGCCAGCAGACCCATCTCGATGCCGAACCGCCATCTGCCCTGATTGAGCTAATATCAACCAATCATCGATGTGGTTGAGTATGCGGATGCCCTGGAGTCACAGAGGAGCCAGAGCAGCATCCACACACTTCATGAAAGTGAGGGTGAAAGTGCAAGGCCGAAGGGAAGAACCCGATATTGGTAGGCTTCTTGCCCCTGAAAGCCAACCTCAGGAACTTCCTGTGATGGGGAAAGATGGAGATGGGCTGAGCTATAGGAGTGGAGGCCTCAGCATAACGACTCTCTAAAGCAAGAGGACAACTCTCTAAAGCGATAGACCTCTTAGTACCGCTACATTTTCCGGACGGTGACTGAGAGAAGTGCTCGCCGGAGACTGCTGCGGCCTGAAGCACCGTGAGTGGCAGGGTTGGCAGACCAATCTCCTGAGGGCACTGAGGAGAAACGGGCACCGTGTAATGCGGTGTACACCGCTCTTCCCCAGAGGGGCCTGCCCTCTGAGGTCCTGAGCCATGGTATCAGGACTCTCATAGCTGAAGTCTCCTATGAAAATTACGGTCCTCGGACCAGCATCATCTCCTAGGAAGACTAGACTGATAAAACCAAAGCCTGCTCGGGGCAGGACCCAATGAGGCATGCTTGGCAGGGGCTCCCACACCGCCAGGTGACCTACTAAGGGAACCAGTCTCTCGAGACTGGCCTCTGGTGCACTTAGAACAGCTAGGTCGGTGCCCTGAAGCGGCAAACTGGCAGGGAACGGCCGAACCAGCTGCTCTAAAAACCTCAGAAGAGGTAGCGAGCCTCTTAGTACCGCTACGTTTCCGGGCGGTGACTGAGAGAAGCGTTCGCCGGAGACCGCTGCGCCCTGAAGCACCATAGGGTGGCAGGGTTGACAGATCGATCTCCTGAGGGCACTGAGGAGAGACGGGCACCATATAATAAGGTGTACACCGCTCTTCCGCGACATTTATATGCTTGATAAAGCTATTATCTAACAAACCTATGAAAACTTAGCAAGTTTGGCACATCGGTCCTTGATTGCATTGACAATTAAAGAAGTTAAAATATTTTAAACGAATTATTATATATTTTTAATTAACTCTGACATTTTTTATACATCAAAAATCTATTATTTAACCCTTTCCAACATGTTATGCTCTGTATTATGTTGCTGTATTATGTTCCGGTATTATTAACGTTACCTATTCCTTAAAATTATGAAAAACGTTTACCCACAAAACCAACATTGGTAGACAATATTTTCTTGAAGGGTTAAGTGCATCCTTTACTGTCATTTTTGCTTAAAAAATAAAAAGCTAATTCAAAATATTAATAATAATCATAATAGATGTTGATTTTTTATGTTTTTGTGAAAAATGCCCAATAGTAATAAAATGTATTTAAAAGGCCAGGAATCTCAGAGTGCAACTGCTGATGGGACAAAGATTAACGCCGACACAGCAGAAACCAAAGCATCAGAGAGCGGCACAATGCATTCAGGTCCCAGGTGATAAAATAAAAAATGGTATAATACCTGTATGATATTTGCTAAGGAGAACATCAGTTGTTGTCTAAGATGAACAAATACTGAATGATTTTTCTTGTATCTTCTAAGAATTACTAAAGAGTTTTTAAGAGAGCTCTGCAAAAAAAAAAAACTGTACCTGACGCCAAGGCTGAATGACACATTTTATCTTCACTATAAAGGTTTGAAATTTCCGTATTTGAAAGACTGTCTTGATATTGCATCTTTGTTATTTTCTTTTCAGCTCTTTATGTAAAGTTGTTACTTCTGCCTTGTAGGTTTTTCTTGTATTGAGGGTTTGGAGGAATATACTGGCCTGCGCTGCCTATGGCTGGAATGTAATGGCATTCGCAAGATTGAAAATCTGAAGAATCAGACAGAGCTTCGCTGTCTTTTCCTCCATCAGAACCTAATTCATACTCTGGAGAACCTGGAACCACTCAGCAAGCTTTGCACCCTCAATGTCTCAAACAATTATATCAAGGTCATTAAGAACATATGTGAGTATTTGCACACACAAGTGAAAATGGCACCACACAATGTATTGTTAACACTTTGTTCCCTGTTCTGCAATATACCATAAAGTAATTTATCTTTTGTTTTTCAGCCTGCTTAAGTGAGCTGCAAATATCCCATAACTCACTGGAGAATGTGTGTGACATGGAGTAGCTGTCACACTGTCCATCCATCAGTGTTCTTGATCAGTCTCACAACCGCATCAGAGATCCAGCCCTCATCAGTGTTCTAGAGAGAATGCCTGACTTGGTAAAACAGTGTATCTGTTTCCTCATATATATGATCAGTAATGCTTGCTTCTAGATGTGGACTGAATTGCTAGAAGTTAATTCATGCTTCTTTGAATTTGCCAGTGGGTGTTAAATCTAATGGGTAATGATGAGGTCATCAAAAAAAATCCCAAACTACAGGAAAACTATGATTGTACGTCTAAAGCAGCTGACCTATCTAGATGACCGGCCTGTGTTTCCAAAAGACAGGTTAGCAGCATTGTTGCAATAGCATTAATTGCCTGACAACCGCCATGGTCAGTTTGAAGACCAATAGTCCCTACAAAGCTAGTCTTTGCTACTAGTTCATCTAGAGGCTGTTGTTGAGTCTTTTACAGACGTTTGCACTGATTCACAGAGCATGTGCAGAGGCATGGGCAGCTGGTGGTTTGGAAGGTGAGCGAAAAAAAAGGGAAATGTGGGAAACAAGAGAGAGAAGGAAGATCCAGGAGAGTTTGGATGCAATGACCACTATTAAAGAGAATGCACTGACAATGACAGGCTTGAGAACTTTTGGAGAAAGGCAAACACACATTCTGTTCACTTTTCTATCTGCCTATACTATTTTTTTTCTCCCGTTCAAATTTTATTGTTGTTAGCGTCTGTCTTCATTGATATGATTTTATTTAAGCGAATCTGAAATTTTCATTATATGGTGTTTTATTGACACCTTAGCAAGGATGCATTAAATTGACAGTAAAGACTTCTACATTGTTACAACATATTATTACTATTTCAAATAAATGCTGTCCTTTTGAACTTTCTATTCAACAAAAAATTCTGGAAAAAATGTATCGTAGTTTCCACAAAAACATTACAGACCACAACTGTTCTCAACATTGATAGCAAATTATTCTGGAGCAAATCACATATTTATAAATGATTGCTGAAGGATCAGGACACTGAGACTAGCGTAATGGCTTGCGAAAAATTAGCTTGCCATCCAGTGTAATGAAATTACATCATTTCTAATTGTAGGGCAATTACTTTATTATCTCAATCCTGTTATTCAGGTTTTAAAGGATCGGATCTGAAAAAGTCGAGGTCACCTGATTTAAACTGATTTTAATTTAAAGGGTTTACACCCTATAAAGCTACTCGGCCACGAGAATTCATCGCAGGGTATCTACCAACTGAATATGTATTTTCTTTGTATTTCTCTGGCCACGGTCAGTACAATTATTATAAGTAAGCTATTATAATAATTATTATAAGTAAGCTACGAGCTATCTTTTTGGCAAAAGGGTTTAACCTTGAAATAATATGGCACCAAACAATGATTTTCTATAAATGAAACAATTTTATTGGCTATTCTAGATTACATTAAAACTAAGCTAAAACACACAAACATACACACCATGTACCAGTTTCTTAGCAATGAGAACGTTGACCGGAGTTTTCATAGTTTCTACCCGTTTGCACGATTGTTGATTTAAATTCCATAACCTGAGGAATTATTTCAACTAGACAGGGATTAGCTTATGTTTAGTTTAAATGTAGCTTTTGTGCACAGTGCAAAGAGCAGAAGATTTTCGCTTCGTTTAATTGCGATTGTCTGCTGGTTGAAGCTGACAATCGCGTAGTCGTTTCTCGTGGCTATTTGGATTGGCTCCGCTGGAGGAACAGTCCTCGCAGGGGTTTCGTGTGGCACTGCGTGAGTGAAGTCGTGGATATGAAGTTCTTGGGACTACAGCTTCTTTTTGTTGGGTTGTGTTTGTGTCTGTCCCTTACCGTGGTTTATCCAGCGAAGTTTACTTTTTTTTTTTTCCCCCCCCAAGTATTGCGCCTTCAGCTCGGTTCCGCTAATAAAGACTGATTTTGCAAGACTTTGAGTTCTGCAGAGTTACAAAGCTTCAACTGAAGTGTTTGAGTTCTTAGATGGTCGCGGTGTGCGATTGTTACGGCCAGGCGGGGCGCTTTGTCGCGATCACCAAGGTGAAAGCAAAGTTCTTTGATGTGTGAGGAGAGCGAGCCAGTGCGTTGAGGCCTTTGTGTCCATTTTAAGCAGGCTGACTTTGGTCTGCCCCACGACGCGATCTTCCAATCGGATGCTGTTGCAGGGCGGAGCGTGCATACATTAACAAAGTGGCTTCAATTCATCACATGAGAAAAATCTTTGCGCAGACTTAGTTGATACTTTTATAAAGTTTCCTAATGCGAGTCTTGTACCCCCTATTAAATTTGACTTCATTTCAACATTCGGCATTTGTCGTGCCCATCCGTTCAAGATTAAACTTCACATATTACACAAATTTGAATAACCTTATTTCCTAAAAAGGGTAATAAAACACTGATTAAAGTTGCACCGATTACATGAAACACCTCAAGCATATATATATATATATAGTATAATATCTATATATAATTATATATATATTTATATATATATATATATACAGTGGGAAAAAAAGTATTTAGTCAGCCACAAATTGTACAAGTTCTCCCACTTAAAAAGATGAGGAGAGAGGCCTGTAATTTTCATCATATGTATACCTCAACTATGAGAGACAAAAATGAGAAAAAAAAAAATCCAGAAAAATCACATTGTAAGATTTTTAAAGAATTAATTGGTAAATTATGGTGGAAAATAAGTATTTGGTCAATAAAAAATTTAATCTCAATACTTTGTTATATAACCTTTGTTGGCAATGACAGAGGTCAAACGTTTTTCTGTAAGTCTTCACAAGGTTTTCACATATTGTTGCTGGTATTTTGGCCCATTCCTTCAGGCAGATCTCCTCTAGAGCAGTAATGTTGTGGGGCTGTCGCTGGGCAACACGGATTTCAACTCCCTCCAAAGATTTTCTATGGGGTTGAGGTCTGGAGACTGGCTAGGCCACTCCAGGATCTTGAAATGCTTCTTACGAAGCCACTTCGTTGCCCGGGCGGTGTGTTTGGGATCATTGCTGAAAGACCCAGCCACGTTTCATATTCAATGACCTTGCTGATGGAAGGAGGTTTTCACTCAAAAATCTCAGGATACATGGCCCCATTCATTCTTTCGTTTACACGGATCAGTCGTACTGGTCCCTTTGCAGAAAAACAGCCCCAAAGCATGATGTTTCCAACCCCATGCTTCACAGTAGGTATGGTGTCCTTTGGATGCAACTCAGCATTCTTTCTCCTCCAAACAAAGTTGAGTTTTTACCAAAAAGTTCTATTTTGGTTTCATCTGACCATATGACATTCTCCCAATCCTCTTCTGGATCATCCAAATGCTCATTAGCAAACTTCAGACGGGCCTGGACATGTACTGGCTTAAGCAGGGGGGCACGTCTGGCACTGCAGGATTTGAGTACCTGACAGCGCAGTGTGTTACTGATGGTAGCATTTGTTACTTTAGTCCCAGCTCTCTGCAGGCCATTCACTAGGTCCCCCCGTGTGGTTCTGGGATTTTTTTTGCTCACAGTTCTTGTGATCATTTGACCCCACGGGGTGAGATCTTGCATAGAGCCCCAGATCGAGGGAGATTATCAATAGTCTTGTATGTCTTCCATTTTCTAATAATTGCTCCCACAGTTGATTTCTTCAAACCAAGCTGCTTACCTATTGCAGATTCAGTCTTCCCATCCTGGTGCAGGTCTACAATTTTGTTTATGGTGTTCTTTGACAGCTCTTTGGTCTTGGCCAGGGTGGAGTTTGGAGTGTGACTGTTTGAAGTTGTGGACAGGTGTCTTTCCCTCCCCCCCCTATAATGATAACAAGTTCAAACAGATGCCATTAATACAGGTTATGAGTGGAGGACAGAGGAGCCTCTTTAAGAAGAAGTTACAGGTCTGTGAGAGAAATCTTGCTTGTTTGTAGGTGACAAATACTTATTTTACCGAGGAATTTACCAATTAATTCTTTAAAACAATCCTACAATGGAATCTGGATTGTTTTCTCATTTTTGCTCTCATAGTTGAGGTATACCTATGATGAAAATTACAGTGCCTCTCTCATCTTTTAAGTGGGAGAGACTTGCACAATGGTGTGGCTGCCCCACCCACCACCCTAAAATACTTTTTTGCCCGTATATATATATATATACGGCATAACACATGTAGTGGATACATTTTCACTACTTTTTAAATGATTTGTCTTTTAAAATCATCATGCAAGGTTCTGTTTCTTTGTCTGTGACACAAGAAACGTAAGGGTTTCAGTCATGCAGGAAGCAGGTGGTCAAAAGTCATGTGACGTCACGCTGTATATCCCGTGCTTGCAGGCCCAAGGGCGTGATTAAATTACTGTCCTTTTCATGTTTAGATATAATAGTTACATTCATTGGTGGTCACAAGACATCGTGGTTTCTATATGTTGTGAACGAACCTTTTCAGTACTTTATTCAAAGAATCTCTGTGTTATCTCCTGAATGGATTAGTTCATCATCACTCCTCTGAGTAGATGAGACAAGGCTGACAGGAAATCGACCCAGAATATTGGACTCATGTGCTGGGTGATTAGCAAACCTCGTGATGGCTGATATCAGTGTCCGTTCATATTTAGAAATCCCTACAACAGGAATAAATTACATTTTAGAATGAATTAAAATAGAAAACAGGTTGCAATAATATTTCACAATAATGCTGTTTTTACTGCATAAGAGATGTCTTTCAAAAAAGAAATAAAAAAAATGACCAACCCCAAACATTGAACAGTTAACCCAGTGTAGTGGTAAGTGTAAACCTATTGCAGTACAGTAGTGTATACACACACCCATATTCTGTCACCTCCTTCTGACATACAGCATCATTAACAGCTTTCGGTTTACCCTCAGGAATGATAGAGCCTCCAAGTCCTGTTACTGAGGATCAGATCCCTCAAGACGAAACATGACTCCTCAAAAACAGAGCAAGAACAAACTGATCCATTAGAATCAGAGATGGACTACATTTTCAAATCTGCATCTGACGAGGAACAGATTATACAAACAACACTTGATCAAAATCATTCCGACCAGTCAAAACCAGAGAGACAGCAGACAGGTTCAGAACAGATTCTCCATCCTTTATTTGACCAGGAACAGACTGGCAAATCAGAAACCCGGGGATTGAAGACTAAAGAGGAGGAGAAAGAGAGAGGAGCAGGAAGTAAAGTAGGAGTAACTGTACCAGAAAATCAGTGTTCACACAAAACCGTTGTCATATCAAAAAGTCATATCAGAGCGTTTTAGTCTCAGTTCCTGGTGCTCTTGTCACTGAACTGATCTCTGAGGATGAAATCGAGTCTATCACCCTGTCAGATGGACCAGCATTACCAATTGATGTGAGTACTTACACCATTGCTCACGTCAATGTAACTTCCATTTGTTTTTACAATGAATAGAATTTCCCTGCACTGTATATTTGATTTAAACAGAAACTTTGTATAAAATTTTACTGCAAACCGTTTTGATGCTCCTGATTTCTAGGGATCTTCCAGACCTTGAAGATGAAGAAAATAACCTGATATTTCCAACAACATCAGAATCAGAATCAGAATCAGAATGAGCTTTATTGCCAGGTATGTTTACACATACAAAGAATTTGTTTTAGTGACAGAAGCTCCACAGTGTTTAACAGAATGACAGTGACAGAACAAAAAAACACAGATAATTAAAAATAGAACAAGTAAATAAGAAATAAAAATATACAAATCGACAATTGAATGCACAGGTATATAACAATAGACAGTTGTAAGTACAGGTATATTATGTGCAAATTTGAGGTGTAGACTGAGTATGAGTGTGAGATAAATAAGTGTATGAGTGAATAAAAATAGTGTGTGTTCCACAGTTAGTTAAGTGTTCATGCGATGGATTGCCTGAGGGAAGAAACTGTTCCTGTGTCTGGGCGTTCCGGTGCTCAGTGCTCTGTAGCATCGACCAGAAGGCAACAGTTCAAAGAGGGAGTGTGCTGGATGTGAGGGATCCAGAGTGATTCTGCAGCCCTTTTGCTCACTCTGGATGAGTACAGTTCTTGGAGAGAAGGGAGGGTTGTACCAATGATTCGCTCAGCAGTCCGGAATACCCTCTGTAGTCTTCTGAGGTCAGATTTGGTAACTGAGCTGAACCAGACAGTTATTGAAGTGCAGAGGACAGATTAAATAATGGCAGAGTAGAACTGTTTCAACAGCTCCTGTTGCAGGTTGAACTTCCTCAGCTGGCAAAAGAAGTACAACCTCTGCTGGGCCTTTTAACAATGGACTCAATGTGAGTGTCCCACTTCAGGTCCTGAGAGATTGTGGGGCCCAGGAACCTGAATGACACCACTGCAGTCACAGTGCTATCCATGATGGTGAGTGGGAGGAGTGCAGAGGGGTTTCTCCTGAAGACCACGGTCATCTCCACAGTTTTTAGCATGTTGAGCGCCAAGTTGTTGAGACTGCACCAGACAGACAGCTCTCTAACCTGCTGTCTGTAAGCAGACTCACCGTCCTTGATGAGGCCGATGACTGTACTGTCGTCTGCGAACTTCAGGAGCTTGAAAGAGGGGTCTTTAGAGGTGCAGTCGTAGGTGTACAGGGAGAAGAGCAGTGGAGAGAGAACACAACACTGAGGAGCTCCAGTGCTGATAATACGGGTGTTGGATGAGAATTTTCCAAGCCTCACTAGCTGCTGCCTGTCTGTAAGGAAGCTGTTGATCCACTGACAGACGAGGTGGCACGGAGAGCTGAGTTAGTTTGGGTAGGAGGAGGTTTGGGATGATGGTGTTTAAGGCCGAGCTGAAGTCCACGAACAGTATCCTCACATAAGTCCCTGGTCTGTCGAGATGTTGCAGAACATAATGCAGTCCATGTTTACTGAATTGTCACAGACCTGTTTGCTCTGTAGGCAAACTGAAGAGGATACAGCAAGGGTCCAGTGATGTCCTTCAGGTGGGCCAGCACCAGTTGTTCAAAAGACTGCATGACCACAGACGTTAGAGCCACAGGTCTGTAGGCATTAAGTCCAGTAATTTTGGGTTTCCTTGGGACGGGGATGATGGTGGAGCGTTTGAAGCAGTAAGGGACTTCGCACAGCTCCAGTGATCTGTTGAAGATCTGTGTGAAGATGGGGGCCAGCTGGTCAGCACAGGATTTCAGACAGGCTGGTGTAACACAATCTGGGCCTGGTGCTTTTTTCCTTTTCTGCTTCCGGAAGACCTGGCGCACCTCGTCTTCGCTGATCTGAATTGCAGGTGTGGGGGAGAGGGAGGTGTGAATGGTTGTGTGGAGAGGTGGTCAAGGCGGGTGTGGGGTGTTTTTTCAAAACTGCAGTAGAATCGTTCAGACGTCTGCCAGGTCGTTGATTATCACAGTGTGGGGGGATGTGCTGTGTTTGGTGATTTCTTTTAGACGTTTCAAAAACAAACCCCACTGATTGAGTCACTGGAAGAGAATTTAATCTTTATTTTTTCAGAATAATTCCTCTTTGCCACTCTGATCTACTTTTCCAGTGTGTATTTAGCCTGTTTATACAAGACATTATCCCCCTTCCTGTAAGCATCTTCTTTGGCCTGACGGAGCTGTCTGAGTTTTGCAGTGAACCATGGTTTATCATTGTTGTAGGTTAAAGGAGTCCTGGTAGGAATGCACATATCTTCACAGAAACTGATATAAGATGTTACAGTCTCTAAGAACTCGTCCAGATCGGTGGCTGCAGGTTCAAAAACACTCCAATCAGTGAGGTCAAAACAAGCTTGTAAGTCCTGCTCTGCTTCATTAGTCCATATTTTTACAGTCCTTAAAACAGGTTTAGCTGATATCAGTTTCTGCCTGTAGGACATTATAAAATGAACTAAACAGTGATCAGAGAGTCCCAAAGCTGCCCGTGGGACAGAGTGATATGCATTCTTTATTGTGGTGTAACAGTGATCCAATATATTACTGTCTCTGGTGGGACATGTGATGTGCTGTCTGTATTTTGGCAGTTCACGGGAGAGATTGGCTTTATTAAAGTCCCCGAGAATGATTTAAAACAGAAATACATCACAGGTAAAGCAGGGTTATTACAATTACCTAAAACTAAAAACACAAAAAATGTTCCTTGAAATAAATACAAATTGTAAATATTAATAAATACTATAACAATATCTCAATGATACTTAAATAACACTTGGTGAAAAAGCATTGTTAAGTATATAATTAAATGATAACATTTCCTAAATTGTGATGAAACATTGTGATTAAATTTTATGGCAAAGTTGTGGAGATTTACATGTTACATTTTTCAGAGTGTGATCCGTCCAAAGATTCAGGTCATCTCTGGTGATGACACAGAATCAGAAGCTGTTACAAGTTTGTATCACTGGCCTCAGTCAGATGCTGTAGCCACTGATCAATCTCAGCTGCTTATTAATGTCTCCACTAAGAGAACCTCAGTCAAGCAGCAGAGTCCTGCCTTCACCAGTCAATCAGAGGCAGGAGAGGATTTCCCAAAGCCAGCGGAAAACAGAAAGACTTTTCTGATTGAGGAACTGGACTGAGTTTTTATGGTTGAACTAATGAATTAAACTATATTGTAGTGTTTCCCAACCCTGGGGGCCCTCCAGCACAAACCTTGGATGTGTATTTAAATTTGATGTCTATCTGATTTATAAATTGTGTTTAACTTTAAATCACACTAATTCATATTAATCATTTAAATAAAATAATACAAATAAAATCAATAAAAAATAATTTTGCTTTGAATTTTATGGCATATATTTTAAATGTATTTTGCAAATACTTCAAGACACTTTTATAATATATATATATAGAGAAGAGAGAGGAGGAGAGGAGAGACGAGAGAGAGTATATATAATATAATAAATATAATTTTATTAATTAACTTTATAAATTATTATATCATTATGGTCATTTGACACAAGCTACAGATTCTAAATCCTGTACCAAACCATAAGATTTGAGTACAGAACATCACTGAGTTTTATAGAAAACATTTTGTCATAATTTTTAAACAAATGCATATATGCCTTGAGTATCTTACCAAAGAGCTTACACATTAAATTACACATAAAATTGAAATATACCAAGATAAAGAGTGTATGCAGATATGTCCTGTAGCAGTGTCACTGGCATCAGTCCAGCTATGTTAAACGGATAGGTTACATCCAAAGCAGCAGGAGAAGAGAGAAGCATATCAGGAGCAGCTCTTTACTGACTGAGTGGCTGGCAGAATGAGCAAGTCCTTTGAGTGTTTCCTGGTTGGTTTGGTCAGTGTTGGGAACCAGAGGTGTGGTTGCAGTTGCAGCTTCAGTACGACTGGCACACATGTCGTAGAGGTTACCAGCAAACACTGTTTTCCGGGACTCCGCTCTCAAAGATTCCCAAATTTCTGCTGCATCACCTCGGCAGCCCAACAAGACACCACTCACACACACCTGGAAAGCATCCCATGACCTGCAGATGTGAAAAGTGCAATGTATTGAGATAAAAAGTTGTATTCTGTGAGGGGTGTATTTGTGTGTGAACTTGGCTCACTTGCAAATGGAGTTGATGTCCTGTGGGTTATCAGTCTTGGAGCTCACACTGTCACCCAAAATGACCAGACACTCAGCAAAACCTCTGTATACAGAACTACATGGATGTGATACTGCTGCACTCAGCACAGAAGAACAGAGACCTGAGAGGGGAAAAAATTAAAGCAGTTCAGAATCAAAAAGACCTTTATTGCCTGATATGTTTACACACACAAGGAATTTGCCTTGGTGACAGGAGCTTCCATTGCAGAAGAAAGTGCAGTCATAGTACAGAACACACAGAAATTAGGAAATAACACAATTTCATTTAAAAAGACAAACATTTAAATATGCAATACAGTAATACAAATATTACAAAAATGTATAATACATTTCGGAATGTACAAAAATGTTATTTACAGGTGTACTGTTTATGAACTTATTTACAAATGTACAATTTTGGATTATGTTATGTACAAATGTTCAGATATTAAAGTTTTAATTGTTCAGATTTAATATAGCCTATGGTTCTAATGATACAGAATACAACCTAGGCAGTGAAAAATAATACACCTCGGGGCTGCAATGCTGAGACCTGCAAATGCACTTCAATTTCTAGAATTATTAGATTGGCATATGGCATAAACTGACAGAAATGTGAGCTGACGTGTCTGCTGCAACTCTACAATATTATTGTAGCAACATTCTATTGTATCTTTGTTTACGTGTGCCTATTTCTCTATACCGTTAGATGTTGTCATACGTCACATGAATTAATCTAGGGATTAGACCCAGAGTAAAAATTACATTTAATCTCGCTGCAGAACAGCTCGAAATGACAAATCTCCTCCATTTTTCCCATTTCTCTACAGTACTTGTTTATTTTAACAGAGAAATATAAAAGATGCTACTCATACATTTAATAGCTCAGGAACATTAGCTACAGCAACATCAGCAATTTCTGAACCTCAAAAAATGTCTTTCTTTTGGATGATATTTTAATAGTATGTACAGTATACTATGCCCTATGACCGTGGCCACTAATTTAACTCTATTCAAAAACAAAAACAGACCTAAGAATTTAAAAAGACACACAAAACAGATTGTCTATATATGTAGAATGATGATTTTATATAGATGAACTTAAATTTTTATCACATAAAAAAAACGTGATATATACATATAGTATCTATAGATAGAGATATATATTATATTATATTATATCTAGATATATATATATATATATATCTATATATATATATATATATATATTATAAAAGACAAATTATGTTATTAACACACAAACACAAGTTTAAAGATAAAATAAACTTTTACTCACTGAGGCAGAATGAAATGATCAGCAGCAGATGCATTCCGTTGAACAGCCAGAATTTTGAACTGATCACAAGCACTGGAGAACCTTTACATTTACACTTTAAAAACGTTTTTTCAAAATGTTACAAATCATCCAAAACATTTTGAGGTCCCATTACCTTCTGCAAAAATGAAGCCAACTGTTGAGCCTGATGGATAAACGGGGGCTGTGACATCTGATTATTAAAAGGGGGGGAGGGGCTGTGGGATTAAAGATCATTTCCGTCTACACTGTTCATCATATCAGAGAAGAAGGATAGAAGAAGGATATACCTCCTTGACAATGGTTCTATAAAGCTTAGAGTATTGGCTTTTTGTCTCTCTGTCTCTCTCTCTCACTCTCTCTGTCACACTCACACACAATATACAAACAGATGGGGAAAAATCCCAGTAGGACTGTCATTTTAATTCCAGCATGGTACTTTCTAATACATACACAGTGGACAAGCCTCTGTCTGATTGACAGGCTTGGATTATGCCATTGCATAAAACTAAAGGGAGAGGAGAATAAATACGGATTACTACCTCTTATATAAAGCCATTACTATCAGTTCCTCTCTCTCATTTTCTCTATCACTGAATCTGTCACTGTTTTCCTAGTATTCATCTACTGTGTTTTTGGACATGGAATGATTGACGTACCATGGTATTCTTTAAGGAAGCAACTATGTAAATGGCATGGTAGCTTACATGATATAGGCTAGTATATAATTCAATACCATGCAATAGACAGCCATGTGCCATGGTAATAACATCTAAATCCATCACTGTTCACTGGTAAAGCCATAGTAATTTTTGTAGTGTTTTCCTGTGAACCTATATAAAAAAAACTGCATACCAAATTCTTTATTATAACTAGTATAGGCCTAAAGATTCCAATAAGGTAAAAAATGTTTAATCAAGTCACAAATGTAACGTGAATTATGATATATTAATTATGTTTTTACACACTGTATGAGAGGCATTTAACCTTTTCAAGTTGCTTGTTAAAAAAAACTACCATTAGGTGGGAGTAAAGTTTTTTTTTTTTTTTTTTTAATTATGCAAAAATTATACAAAGATTTGTACAAACATATACAACTCGCAGCAAGTACAAAAACAAATAAATAATCATAATATGTAAAGTGAAACAATTCAAGCCAGGGGTAAAATTACAACAATTTAAAGTAACAAAAAGCTTCATAGGTCTTTCTAGCTTTTTTGTTCTTAATTTTGTCTAATGTGGTACCATATTGTTTAATCTCTTTTATAAAATGTTCAAAATTTGGCTTAGCTTTAGACCATTTTTTCACATGAATGTGATATTTTCCAAATAAAATAAAAAGTTGTGTAAGAAAGCATATCGTACTTTTGGAATCAACATTGTCCTGTACAAAAAATAAAACAACATCATACAGATTAATTTGTATATATGTTCCAAACAACCTAGAAATGAAATTAGAAACATCCAACCAAAACATATTTGAATATATACAATCAAAAAAAAGATGAGTCACAGATTCTTTGGCATTGCTACAAAATTCACATAAGTTTTCAATATTCAAATTAAAACGTTCAAGCAACTCCTTGACAGGGTAAATTTTGTGTAAAATTTTATAGGATACTTCTCTAATTTTATTAATAATAAAAAACTTATTTGTTATTGACCATACTTTTTCCAGTTAACATTTTCATATTTAGTAGACCAAAACATTGTTGAACAAGGCAAATAGTTTATTTTTAAAGTATTTCTAATATATTTGTTACTACATTTATCTATTACAATATTAATATCCCCAATAAATATTGTATCACTACAAAAATTGGTTTGGTGATCAATGTTTACAGGATAAAATCCAGGATTTCGTAATAGTGATACAACTCTGCCAGGAGGTGGGAGTAAAGTGAGTCGAATACTCAACAGTTGTATGACGCCCTAGAGTCAGCGGAAGTGACGCAGTTTGTGTGGATGTGGGGCTGTCATGGATGAAGTTGGTTCACCGTCGCGTCGTCGCGGTGGTCCTACGGGGTTCTCCGCCGTGCAGTCCGACACTATAGAGGGTCTGACAGAGCTGGAGGATCTGGAGCGAGTGTATGCGCAGCTATGTGCCGAAGAGGTGAATATTTATTAGTGGAGACGCTGTTCGTTAGTCTCTATGAGCTGGACTACTAGTAAGGGTAGATAAACGCTTGTCAGCTGTGTTAGTTAGTTGATTACATATATCTATCAAATCAGCGTGTGCCTGAACTGTGAGATTGTGTGCATGTTGACTATGCATTGGCATGAACTGATTATAAACGCACCTCCCTGACAGGCGGAAGTGCAGATGGAGTTGGGCTCTCTTATGGGACAGCAGAGCAACATAGAAACAAAGATGCTCGCCCTGCAGAGGATGGGGTGAGTGTGTATGCGTTTTACACTTAACATATGCTGTTGAACTGAAAGAATAGAATAGAGTGTGCTAATGAATTGTGTTTTTGTGCGTTCCTCAGACCCAACTTGCAGCTGATCGAGGGAGATGCTGTGCAGCTGTCTGGCATGATCAACTTTACATGCAGCCTGGCAGAGAACGTGAGCAGCAAAGTCAGACAGCTGGACCTCACTAAGGTGGCCATCATACACATTCGCATAAAATATACACTCTATCGAAATGACAGTCTCAGTCTGTGTATGTCAGCTTCCACCCAAGCTTTGCACCTGGTTCTGTTTCAGAAAAGGCTGTACCAAGCAATTCAGAGGGCAGATGATATTCTAGATCTGAAGTTCTGCACAGATGGTGTTCAGACAGCCCTGCGTAACCAGGATTACGAGCAAGCTGCTGCCCACATTCATCGCTATCTTTCTCTCGACCAGTCAGTGATTGAGCTCAGCAAGCAGGGTGGAGAGGGTGAGTACTTTTGGGGTTTTCTAGCAACAAGTATTACCACTGCAACTATTGAATAGTAATTTATTGAGTCATTTTCAAACATGTATGTCTATGGCAAGGGTGCCTGGTGTTAGAAATTGAATATATGATATGGATAATTTTGCTGAATAATTCAACAAAAAAATGTTATATTTCAGTAACCATGTTCTTTTGCCTATTGGTGGATAATCCAGTGAATTAAATATGTTTGGCAATTGTAAAGTGTTTTATCTGATTAGATTTTTTTTTCTTTTTATTTGAAAATTGATGGATGCTAATTAAATGGTATGATAATTCATAACGAATAACAATCTGACATCTTAACAGCTTAAAAAGCTGCTTTTGGATGGTTATGACTTTGCAGTTTAATAAGTCATCCTTGTAGCTACTATAATATACATTGTTTTAAATTTTTTCTAAAGAAATCTCTTATGCTCACTGGGGCTGCATTTATTTGATCAAAAATATATTTTAAAACTTCACTATCACTTTTGGTCAGTTTAATGCATCTGTTGAATAATAGTATTAATTTCTAACAAAAAAAAAATAAATTTAAAAATCTCACTGACTTCGAACTTTTGAACAGCTGTGTTTGCACACTTGTCACTGCAAGTTGTCTGATACAAACAGTATTATGCATATTGTTAAATGTGATTTGTAGAAATAATAGACATTGTGCACAAACTGATCAAACTGATGCACGCAGATACTTAGAATAAGATACTTATATTATTGTATTATCTGTATGCTATACATTGTGCAGGCAGTGCAGTTGAAGCCAGCCTTGCATTGCTTCAGGAAGCAGAGCGCAATCTGAAGGCACTGGTTACAACACGACTGGAGGAGGCAGTTGCCACAGGCGACTTGCCTCAAGTGGAGCGCTTTTTCAAGATCCTTCCTTTACTGGGACTTCATGAGCAGGGACTTGCACGCTTTGCTCAGTACCTTTGCAGTCAGGTAGGGGCATGTGTGTATGTCCGCCTTAAGCCCTGGACACACCAAGCCGACGGGCAATGTCGGGTGGGTTTTGAGTGCCAGTCGGCTTTTGTTTTTTCAAAGTTGGAAGACCAAGGGCTGACAATGCCAGTGCCTTTTGCAACTTAGCAGACATGATTGAAAAAAGCTACACAAATCCATCAGTAATGAGCATGGCTGGTGTAAACAATGGTAAAAGCAAGCACTGCTTGCTTTGTATGTCCACAGTTCTAGCTCTTCCGGTTTCCCTGTTTGAATGCAGAACTATTGCCACCTGCTGGTATGGGAGAGTTACGTTCTCTCAAGCAAGCGCAAAGCGTACACGCTAGTTGGGTGTCAGCTGTAGTCTGTCCGGTGTGTTCTAGTGCAACTTTTTTTTCCCCGACGTAGGCGATGTGAGGCGACGCCACAGTTGGCTTTCCTCAGCGCTAGTTCTTTGGCCTCAGTTTGGTGTGTCCCTACCTTTGCATGACAAGTGAAATCAGTTGAGAATGCTTTGGTTTAGTTACTGGGATTCTAATATTAAAACCTGTGTCTTTTGCTTGCTTTTCTTTCAGTTGGCCAGTAAGGCAGAGGAGAACTTACTCCTAGCTGTTGGCTCTGATCTCGGCGAACGCAGAGCACCGGTCATTTTTGCTGACACACTCACACTGCTTCTTGAAGGTAAGAGCAGATGTATCGCTGTTTAACTTGCCAATATCTATAATGTTTAAACCGAGATCAACCAGCCTTTTTCTATAACTGTTAGGTATTGCACGCATTGTTGAAACCCATCAGCCCATAGTGGAAACATACTATGGACCAGGACGACTACACACACTCCTTGCACACCTTCAAAAAGAGTGTGATAAACAGGCTCAGAAAATAGTGGACAAATTCATCCAACAGAGAGATTACAACAATAAGGTGTGTAGTGTCTTTACTGTATGCTGCATTTGTGTGTATATGTACTAATACTTAATGTTTGTACTATGAATGAAGTGTGCTTTGACGTAGTTATACACATGATGCATACATTTGACTTTTGTTTTGCAATAGTTTCAGGTTATCCAGAGCAGCATGATGAGGGGCATGACTACAGAAAATATTGAGCCCAGGTGTGGTCTGTGTTATAATTGTTTATCTTTGTATCTTGTGAATACATGGTGTTTTATTTGTTGTTGTATGTTTAATCTAGAGACCTGGATCCCGTGTTATGTGAGGTTACCTTAATGAACTCCAGAGCCGAGCTATACTTTCGGTTCTTGAGGCGGCGTATAGTGGCTGACTTTGAGGTTGCAGATGCAATGGCAGATGAAACAGTTATACAAGGTAACACCTAACTTTTTATGCAAAATGAAACTACTCTATGAAACAAAATGTATAAAGTACAAAACTGTCATTAGCTGTAGCCTGGCAGTTAGCACACATGCTACTGCACAGTACTTCCTAATCCAGTTTCTCCCCACCATTGCCTGTTAAAAAGAAATGTATGTAACTAAACTGGGCAAGTGTTGAATATGCTGTTGAATATGCTGATTTATGTAAATGAATACTCATCACTATTATGATTTGGTATCTTCTGCTGGCATTGTTAATGTTTGATTGTTTGTTTTGTTTTCTAGAGCATCAGCAGAGTTTAGAACAGTTACTAAAGAACTGCCAGCTGAGCCGCACTATGCAGGAGCTGATTGGTTATTACATTCCCATGGAGGAGTATTACATGAGAGAGTCTGTCAACAAGGTGTGACACATATACAGTCAATAATTTCATGCTGTCTTGTGTGAATGTACATTACACTTGAATCAGAGATATCAGAGTTATTGTCAGACACATGTATACTTCCATTCAAAAGTTTGGGGTCATTTAAGATTTTTTATAAAATGATTTAAATTGACGAAAGGCGGCATGTAAAGGGATCTAGTGACATCAAATACTTTTTTGTTGTTACTAAAGATTATTTCAAATTAATGCTGTTCTTTTTACCTTTTTATTAAACAAAGAGTCTTGAAAAAAGTTTTCTTTTTCACAAAAATCTTAAGCAGCACAACAGTTTACCAAATCAGCATATTAGAATGGTTTTTGAAGGATCATGTGACACTGAAGACTGGAGTAAAGACTTTAGCTTTGCCATCACAGAAATAAATTACATTTTTACAATACATTAAAATAAAGTTATTTTAAATTGTGATAATATATCACTTTTTTACTAAATTTTTAAAAAATCTAATAAATGCTTGGTGAGAACAACAGACTTCTTTCTGACCCAAAACTATTGAAAGGTGTAGTGTATTTTCTAATTGTGTCCTTGTTTTATCTACAATAGTGTTTTAGTTTTGCCATCGTTAAATTGCAGATACATTTCTTTGGCAGAATCTATGTACTCATAGGTTGGTTGATATGACCTTATAGGCAGTTGCCATGGACACTGCTGAGGTGGGTCAGCTGAGCTCCAGCATGGTGGACGATGTTTTCTACATTGTGAAGAAATGTATCAGCCGAGCCCTCACCAGCAACAGCTCTGACTGCGTGTGCGCTATGATCAATCATGCAACCAGCGTTCTGGAGACAGACTTCAGGTATACACACAAATTTAGATTTTAATTAGCCTAAGTATGTTTTGTTACTATTGTGTTACTAACGTAGTTGTGGTTGAAGAGTTAGAAATTCACATCATAGAATTTTTTGAAAAAAACTAAAATCTGTATACGCTTTGCATTTCTTTCCTTGTATGCAGAGAGGTGTTGGTATGTAAGCTGCGAGCTGGTTATCCATTCAGTGCTCTGCAGGACCTGCAGCGTGGGGTCAGCAGTGCAGTCAGTCTGATGCAGAGCAGCTTGCAGCATGGCAAGATAACAAATCTTACACAAACACTTGGGATTGAGAGCCAGGAGCAGGCAAAGAGCACCTACTTGGTCAGCATCAAGTCTTTCTATCTCTCTCGCTCTCTCTCTCTCTCTCTCTCTCACACACACACACACTCAATGTATTGTCACTTTTCACTTGTTTTCCCTTGTGTAACTTAAATAATGATATGTTTGGTTCTCAGGTGGCTCTCAATAATGTGGAGGTCTGCAGTGAGAATATCAGCACCCTGAAAAAGAACCTAGAGGTCAGTGTGATATTACTCTCTGATTTTTAAAAATTATATATATTTTTTTATTCCAGCCACCAAACAGAATCACGCACTCTGTCACTTGCTCACCATCATGTTTTCCCAAAACCGTGAGACTTTTTTTCCATGGAACACAAAAAGAGACATTTTGAAATCTTTTCTATGCAATTACAGTTGCAGATAGAAGCTTACAAGCCCCCATTAACAGATTAAAAAAAACGTTCTCTCCCTGTACGTCTCAGAGTGATTGTGCCAAGTTATTCAGTCAGGGAGTGGGCTCAGATCATGCGAAGGCTAAGATAGACAGCTGTCTATCTGATTTGGTCAACACATCCAGTAGATTCAAGGACCTCCTGCAGGTCAGTGAAAATCTGTTGATACACTACCATTCAAAAGTTTGAGGCTGAATTTATTGGATCAAAATACAGTAACAACAGTAATATGTGATTACAAATGTATTTAGTTTTAATTTAATTAAATGTAGTTTAAAATGTAGTTTATTCCTGTGATGGTAAAGCTGAATTTTCAGCTGTCATTACTCCAGTCTTCAGAGTTACATGATCTATCAGAAATCATTCTAATATGCTGATTTGGTGCTCAAGAAACATTATCAATGTTGAAAATAGTTGTGCTGCTTAATATTTTGTGGAAATGATGAAACGTTTTTTCAGGATTGTTATACGAAAAGGTTAAAAAGAACAGTATTTATTTGAAAAGGAAATCATTGGTAACATTATAAATGTTTTACTGTCACTTTTGATCATTTTAATGCATCCTAGCTGAATCTTCTTACTGACCCAAACTTTGGAATGGCTGTGTGTGTCAACATCATCTGTCTTAAATGTTTGTGCTGTTTTTGTTAATGGTTTATGCTTGTACAGGAGGGTCTACAGGACCTTAATAACACCTCTATCAGGCCACAAGTAAAACCCTGGATCAGCAGCTTCCTGTCTGTCTCACACAATATTGAAGAGGTATATGATATGATAACATTGCCGTATCTACTACTATTACTACATCTGCTGATAAAGAGTGGAAATAAATCTGTCTGCACTTGAGTTGACAATGATAGCAATAGAAATACTTTTTTACTTTATTTATTTTTTCAATTTGTCATTTATTTATTTGTTTGGGGATAAGTTAAGCCGTGTTTTGTTTTTAGGAAGAGTTCAGTGAGTATGAAGCCAATGATCCTTGGGTTCAGCAACTCATTGTCCAGTTGGAGCAGCTTATGGCCGAGTTTAAGGTATATTAATTTTAACCCACTTATAAAACCTATTATAATACTAAAGATGCCTCCCTGTAGGTTGGCCTGTCACCAGTCATTTACGATACTCTAACTAGCCTGATGACCAGCCTCATCGCTATGGAGTTGGAGAAGACTGTGTTCAAATGCACCTTCAGCAGGGTGAGATGTAAACCTGCCCTGCACAAATGAACAGCCACATATTTGCTTAAAGTCACAAACATCCTAACTGTCCTCTCCATTCTGCATTGCAGCTTGGTGGATTACAGTTTGATAAGGAGCTGCGCGCTTTGGTTGCCTACCTCTCCTCTGTCACCTCCTGGACCATCAGGGATAAGTTTGCCCGACTCACACAGATGGCAACTATTCTCAACTTAGAAAGGGTATGTGGCTTTTTGACTGGCATTTACATTTTTAATCACTGAAAACTGGTCTAATTGTATAAGAAAAGAGTGTTTTTTAAATTTTGTTTGTGTTTTCTTCTTTTAGGTGTCTGAGATCCTGGATTATTGGGGACCCAACTCTGGGCCTTTGACTTGGCGTCTGACCCCTGCTGAGGTTCGCCAGGTCTTGGCTCTAAGGGTAGATTTCCGCAGCGAGGACATTAAAAGATTACGCCTCTAACAGAACTAAACAAAAACACTTTCCACTTAAGGTTTTTATGCATAGAAATTGTGTTTTGGGTAACTTGAATGGAGGTGTGTTATCTCTGAACTTTTGTATACGCAATTTCTTCTTCTTTTGTTTTTTTTGTTTACATATGTAATGTATTACCAGCCAACATTGTGAATCAAATAGTCCATGAGCTATTCTGAAGCTCACACTCACTTAAATAAGCTCTTCATACAAATAAAGGCCAGTATCTTCTGCCCACAAAAGTATTTTTTGCCAAATACTGGAAAGGTTGGTTAATTTAAAGGGGTCATATGATGCGATTTCAATTTTTCCTTTCGGAGTGTTACAAGCTCTTGGTGCATAAAGAAGATCTGTAAAGTTGCAAAGACCAAAGTCTCAAAAAGACCAGCCACGCCTACCTAAAACAGCTCGTTCTAACACACCCCCACATGTCTACGTCACGATGTGGGAAGATTTGCATAACGCCGCCCAATAATAATGTACAGTATGTGGAAAATAATGTGTTTTTTTAACCTTAAACCGCATAAACACATTTAATTACACCAAATAATGTTCTTTTTAGCAACATCATATGACCCCTTTAAGACAATTCATTAAAATGAAGATTCCTAGAATAAATGTGATGCCACGAGGCTTCAAATAGAAAATAAATAGTTCTCTATAGTGCACAATATATTCATAACTTTTGTGGTAAAGAATCTTACAAAGCGGATTCAGAACTAAACCATTTGCTTAAATGTCATACCACAAAAAAACTCCCACGCTTTATAGTTCAAAAGCAGTTTACTTCCAACCAATAATCTTTTCTAACTGCGTTAACCTGCATGTAAAGAATCAGTTCGTCTGGACCAGAAGCTCTGATCTGATACACTTGGACATTAAAAACAAAGAAAATCCAAATGATAAGCTGTTGTTTACACAGGTATGAAGCAGTCTCTGTGTGCATGTAACATGGTTATTGAAGTGTGGCAGTAGGCTGATCTTGGGTCTGCTGCCTCCGACACTCAAACAACACAAACGTGTATCATTAAATATTAAATGAGAAGGACCAGTTTGCTGAACTCATCTCAGTTCCCGTGCAGCGCTGTGCCTGACAGCTCGTGCATACAGGTTGAACTCCTGTATCTGCGCTCTAACACACAGCTTGTCTACTATCCGAGTCCTGGAGAAATTTTAAATGAGAACTACGATGATACTTCATTGTCGTCGCCTTGTCTTACAGAAGCACCGAACACAGACCGTCCTTTGCGTCTTTAGTCCATCGTTTCTTTGCGTTGTTCGTCAGAGTTTCCTCGTAATGATGGTGTTGGTGGAGATCAGACGGTCCCGCTCCCGCAGCTCCTCCTGCAGCCGTGCCTCGTTGACGCGCAGCTGTCGGATAGTGTTCTTCATCTCCTTCATTTTGATCTCCATCAGAGCGATGATGTCCCGCTGCTCATTCAGCTTCCGCAGCAGTTCAGCGGACGTTGTGCCGGTGGTTAGAGAGTACGAGTGATCAACTCCGCACAGCACGAGATCGGCCACGGGGCACGATGCGCTGCCTCCGGACAGATTTCCGCCCGAGACCACCGCCGTGAGGCAGGAGCCGTCTCCTGAAGATGTGAAGTCTACGGGCGTGATGTACTGGCCGTTCTGACCTATCTGCACCACGGTGGCGTTTTCGGTGTCCCCTTCTTCCTCCACTGGCACTGACTCATTAGCTGTGGAAACGACGCTGCCGATGATGGGCACGACCGCGGAGACCTTCCTGCTCCTGCCCCGTCTGCTCTTCCTCTCGTTCACCCCGCGCAGAGGGAAAAGAGTCGGGACGCGGATGGTGTAGGTTTTCCTGCCTCCGGGAAAGTGGACGCTGCAGACCCGGTGGCCGGTGGTGGGCTGGAAAGTGCTGAAGCAGCCGCTCACCCCGGCCCGCGAAATGTTCTTCAGCCATATCTCTCGCTGAGTGGGATCCTTCGGAAATGTGTAGAACCGCAGATCGCGGTCCCGGTGTGAGTTGTTGTAGCATCCCGGAACGCAGCAAGTAAAGCCGGGCATGATTGTGTAGAAGATGCACCAGTATTAGCGCGGTCCCTTGGAAGTTTCCTTAATTTTGTTTTGTTTGGTTCCTTCGTGTGTTGTTATCCAGACCAACGGCCTACAAGCGGAACTACACGTCCCACAATACTTACGACTTCCTGTTTTGGTTTCAAACGCTAGTCGATAGACTTGAGTCTGTGCAGTTATACGCCTTTGGAGGACTTCACAATGCAAGACCACGAGTGTTTGTTTAAACAGTGTTTAACTACTATGTACTATGTGTAACAAACCTAGACAGTTTTGAGATCATATGTGTATGCTAAAAATAGAAGTAGTTTCATTCCTTTTTAAATCAGTGTAAGGCACAGAGCGTGCTGTTGTTACGTGGTGCATTGTAGCACCAATTGAAAACTTTTAATTTTGTGTAGCCTATATCATTTTTATTGTGGTAATTACATTGACTTATTCTAAATACTGATGGCATCCCCCAGCAGCACTCCCAGTTAACCAAAACATTTCAAACAATGTGTCTTGTTTAGGAAATGCATTACATCACAGCAGCTTGAGCAACCGATGCCTACAAAAATATATAATGTATGTAATTTATTAATAGCCCTTCAAAATGGCATGACCACCAATATGTATTATGTAGCATGTGCTTACATCATATAAATAGAGAGTCCAAAGCATCTAAGGTAAATCTAGGTTGCTTATCTTCATGATAAGCCCTGAACACTACGTAAATATGCCTTTGTACCTACGATAAAGAGGTCTTTTGAAGGGATAGTTCACCAGAAATGACAATTCTGTCATTTAGATGACACAAGTTTCTTTCTTCGGTTGAACACAAAAAAAGACATTTTGAAGAAAAAGCTAGGAACCAAAAGTTATGGTAGCCTTTCTTCCACTGACTATGGAAGAAAGAAACACATACAGTCATGGCCAAAAGTTTTGGCAGTGACATACATTTTGTGTTTTGCAAAGTTTGCTGCTTAAGCTGTTGTCGGTGGTCATTCACATTGTTTCTAGATTATTGTGTAGAGTGATCAGATGCATTTTAAATAATTGCTAAAAGCTTCATTGGCCAAAAAAGTAACTTTTCACAAAAATAATTTCACTGTTTTTTGATCCTGACACAAAATGACCAGCTAACATTAACTGACTAATCAAATCAGCAGCACATGTGAAAGTGTGAATGAGTACTAGTCAGGTTAATCACTATCATACTAATTAGATTGTAAGAGCAGACTGATTGATATAAAAGCAGAGAAGAAGCGCTTCCAATCATTGTGTTCTTGTTAGCAATAGTTACCTCCAAAGAAACACATGCAGCCATCATCGCTTTGCATCAAAATGGCAAAAGGAAATTGCTAAAAAGAATATTGCACCTGAAAGAACCATTTACCAGATCATCAAGAACTTCAAGGAGAGAGGTTCGACTGCAGTGAAGAAGTCTTCAGGATGTCCCAGAGTGTCCAGCAAGCGCCAGAACCATCTTCTCCTGAGGAGTCAGCTACAGAATCGTGTCACCAGCAGTGCAGAGCTTGCTCAGGAATGGCAGCAGGTTGGTGTGAGAGCATCTGCACGCACAGAGGCCAAGACTTTTGGACAACGGCCTGGTGTCAAGAAGGGCAGCAAAGAAGCCACTTCTCTCCAAGAAAAACATCAAGGACAAACTGAAATTCTGCTCCGGAAAACGTACCAAGGACTGGGACAGAAGGATAGGACAGCAGTAGACTGGTGCAAAGTTATTTTCTCTGATGTAGCTCCCTTCCAACTGTTTGGGACATATGGAAAATCGATTGTTCGTAGAAGTAAAGGTGAACACTACCATGAGTCTTGTGTTGTGCCAACAGTGAAGCATCCTGAGACCATCCATGTGTGGGGTTGCTTTTCAACCAAGGGAGTGGGCTCTCTCATAATTCTGCCCAAAAACACTGCCAGGAATAAAGAATGGTCTCAAAACATCCTGCAAGTGCAACTTCTTCCAATGAGCAATTTGGTGATGATCCAGTGCATTTTCCAGCATGATGGATCACCATGTCACAAAGCAAGAGTGATAAAGAGGCTCAAAGATCATTACATTGAAATTTTGGATCCGTGGCCAGGCAACTCCCCGGATCTGAATCCCATAGAGAACCTGTGGTCAGTCCTCAGAAGGCGAGTGGACAAGCAGAAGCCCACAAATTGTGATCATCTCCGAGAACTAATAAGGCAAGAATGAATCACCATCCATCAGGATTTGTCCCAAAAGCTAATATCCAGCATGCCAGAGCGAATTGCAGAGGTTATGAAGAACAAGGGTCAATACTGTAAATATTGACTCATTATATGTTTTGGGCCAATTAAAAGCCTTTAAAACTTATATGCTTATCATTGTTTTTCAGTATACCATAGAAACATGTAGAAAAATAATCTACAAATACTGAAGCAGCAAACTTTGAAAAAACACAATTTATGTCACTGCCAAAACTTTTGGCCATGACTGTACAGTTTGGGAACAACATGAGAGTGAGTAAATTACAATTTTAATTTTTGGATGAACTATCCCTAGAATGTTTTCTTTTTCAACAAATTGTCATGTGAACGAGGTTAGAATTTTTTGAGGCCATATTACCAAAATATTAGAAAACGAATATGTGCAGTTTAAATTCTGATTTGTGTTATTTTCTAGTAAGGGTACAAATAATTTCCAGCGTGTCACAATTTTAAGGAATATAACCTACTTACTGTACAAAGGAAAACGGTTTTAATAATTACAAATATTGTATTACAATTCATCTAATATCAATTCAATGGATTACCTCAAAATCGTGACAATTTTGTTATTGTTTTCATTCGATGCAACCGAGGAGACCTCTGTTGTGGGACAGACTAAAATCGTTTAAAACTACTTTTTATGCTGGGTTCTTGGATATGTTTAATTACAAGTGTAATTATGCGTGTTTATCAAACATATGTAATATGTCCTACAACCAAAAACTTGTGACTGTGCATTTAGACTAAAAGACTCAGTTCAATGGGCGTGGCAGGGAAAAAAAGCAGACCGTTTCGCGCACGCGCACATTATCGAATGTCTAGCTTGGGAGATCAGCGATGAGTCCACACAGCAATGAGCCGTAAGCGCAGAAGCAGCATTGTGGAATTACACGCGAAACAACACACCGTGATTTCAAGACGGACGAAGAATGTCCCATACGTTGAGAGGGTGGGAGGCGTGACGGGTTTGTCCTGTTTTTCCTCCTGCTGTTGAGACACGACATGAGAGCTCAAAGCCCTGGCTAAAGTGGAGCTGAAAGGGAGGGAGGTGTCCACCATCCTCTGGCCGTCATCGTTCTCCACAGCACCGGCGCCATAGCATCCCAAGGCTTTGTGTTTCGGTAAGTTACATGCCGTATGGAACTAACATAGTCGTTTAAAAGGGAACTAACGTTAACCGAAAGCGTTGAATTTGTACGAGTTCAAACGGATGTGTATTTTTGTGAGTGTGTGTGGCTGGACTGGACCGGTCTCGGCTAAGCTACAACGTTAGGTATCTGGTACAAGGAATGTTTAGTTTGAAAGTTTCGTGGTTTATATTGTTTTTAAGTAAAATATAACACAACCAACGTCTTTAAATGGTCAAATGTAAAACTCTTAAGGGATAGCTAATCCGCCCGTCATCCGAGGGTTAGCGCGAGAAAGTGATGCTAATGTTAGTGTGCCCCTAATATGGGTCCCAAAATTGATATAATTTACGTTTCTTTATTAAAAACGTCATAATTCATTCTTCCATGTCAGTTCTTTAAGGATGTTCTTGAGAGTCATGGTTTTTTGCTCACCCTTTCTCGAGGTATTTACTTAGAGACATGGATGTTTGCAAATCAAGACTTTCTTTTAGCCCTACTAGGAACTACCTTGTTTTTAGTCCATAGAGGAATTACAAACATGCTTCTCATTTGCCTTTGCTGGGCAGGTGCACAGCCATTGGGATGTAAATTAAATTGCAAGCCAGCTGGTAGGTCAGCAACGCCCAGGCTTATATCTGACAGCTTTCACTCGAGCCACTGGTAACAGCGGGGTCATACAGCTCCTTATCTCTATTGTGTATCGATCATGATAGCCTGAAGCGGCCCTGAGGTTAATTTTAACTTGGAGCTTGGTGTCGGCATGCTTGCTATTACATGCACTGCGTCTAGAGATAATTTTGCATTCCTGTGTAAATGTCAGCGTCAGTGAACTTTGATGTTTCTCTCTTTTTTTCACAGGCGAGCATCTGTGTCACAAGAGATTACATTAGCAGTGTGGAATGAGACACCGACTTGCGTGAAAATGTCTTCTGTTAGAATAATGTTGCCGGGCGTGGGTGTATTTGGAACAGGGCAGACGGTACGTACCCTGGTGCCGTTGCTCCAAAAGGAAGGCTTCCCTGTTCAGGCTGTTTGGGGCCGTACGCAAGAGGAAGCAGAGTCACTAGCCAGTGAGTTGGACATTCCCTTTTCCACTAACAAGACAGATGATGTGCTGCTACACCCAGAAGTCCATCTTGTCTGCATATTGACACCTCCTCCACACACACGGCAGATTGCGGTAAAAGCTCTAGGTGATACTTATTTTTCTTTACCTCTTATCTTGATTGTCCATGTTGTCTCAGGGGATTGGGTTGGGTTCCTTCCTGGATTCAACTAGAGTGTTTACTCTGCTACTGTTTACTTTTACAACTTGGCACAAGCCACAGTGGGCTTTTTTTCCTGCTGATCAAATGTTGCATTCTCAGATCACAGTGAACCCCGCAGCACGGTTGAGATTATGCCGATAAAGCACTTGCTTCAAGCAGAAACTTGTTAGGCAAACAACATTTGCAGTTTTGGTCATCGTTATATACCGGTAATCATTTTCTTCTCTTTTCTCATTCTCTATAGGTATAGGTAAAAATGTGATCAGTGAGCAGGCAGCTACACTGACAGATGCCTGTAAGATGGTGACAGCGGCAAGATATTATCCACAGCTTATGAGTATCATGGGAAATTCCTTGCGCTTCTTGCCCGCATTTGTCCAGATGAAACGCCTGCTTGGAGAGGGTTATTGTGGGAACTTGCAGGTATTGGAATTTAAAAAAAATAATTAACAGATACATTAATCATTCAATCAAAAGTTTGGGGTCCACATTATTTTTGAAAGAATTTAATACATTTATTCATCAAGGATGCAATAAATCATTCTAATATGCTGATTTTAAACAACATTTGATTTTTAACAACATCTGAAATAGAAATTTTCTTGATGTGTGTCTCTGAAGACTAGAGTAGTGGCTACTAAAAAATTCAGCTTTGCCATCACAGCAATAAATTAAAAAAAATTTATATATTGAACAGATTATTTTAAATTGTAATCTTTCACAATTTTACTGTTATACTGTTTTTGTTCAAATAAATGCAGCCTGGGTAAGCATGAGAGACTTCTTTCAAAAACATTAAAAAGTCTTAATTTCCAATGTTTGAACAGTAGTGTGCTGTGGGTAAAGCTTATGATATACTGACACATGAATGTTAAGATTAACTATTATACAAAAAATGCTGTTCTTCTGAACGTTCTATTCAAAGAATCCTCAAAAAAAAAAAAAAAAAAACGTAGCACCGTTTCTGCAAAAAAATGGAAACTCTTTCCAACATTGATAATAATAATAATTGATTCTTGAGCAGAAAAACAGCATATTAGAATGATTTCTGAAGGATCATGTAATACATTATTACATTAGTAATACATTATATTTGAAAATAGTGGATAAAAGCATCTGCTAAATGATTAAAAATACATTAAAACAATATTAACATATTTAATAAGTTAAAATTGTAAGAAATTTCACAAGATTACTGTATTTCTGAACAATTAAATGCAGCTTTGATAATACTTCTTTCAAAAACATTAAACAATCTTTAAAATCTTATATAAAATAACTCTTTTAAGTGACTGTTAAAAATGTGCATAGTAATTCAAAGTTCAAATTGTAAGCCATTCTTAAAATACTAATCATCTTGACTTCCCTTTGTTAGGGCATATGTTACTTTATTACGTAACTCAGACTGGTCAAAATAAAGAACTTATTCACTTAACGTTTTTTCTCTCTTTTTCAAGGTATGTGAAGCACGTGTTTATGGAGGCTCGCTGCTCAGTCAGTCATATGGATGGGCATGGGAGGAGCTCATGGGGGGAGGTGGCCTGCATACAGTTGGCTCATGCATAATTGACCTGCTGAGCCACCTCACGGGACGTCGGGCTGTGCGAGTGCATGGAATGCTCCGGACGTTCGTATGTCAGAGTGGCCCGGCCGGAGGGATTCGATCTGTAACCGCAGATGACTACGCTTGCTTTCAGCTGCTGATGAGTGGAGGCGTGGTCTGCAGTGTGACATTAAACTTCAATCTACCTGGCACAGATGTGCATGAGATCATGCTTGTGGGGTCATCAGGACGACTTGTTGCTCGAGGAACAGAGCTGTACGGCCAACGGGCCAGCATGCAAGTAGAGGAGCTTCTTTTGAGCGATGGTGGAGAAGCTGTAGGGCCATCTGTCAGGGGACTGAACCGTATGGTGACTCAACTCAGACTATCTTTTCAGGCACAAGAGGACAGGCGCTCTTGGGTGCGGCATCCTGTTTCCATGGCAGCCTCCTTCGAGGATGGGCTGTATGTACAGACGGTTGTAGATGCTATCAAACGGTCAAATCGCACTGGAGAGTGGGAGTCAGTGGAGGTCAAGATTCAGGATGTTGACCCAAACCACAACCACAGAACCCTGCCAAACTAACACTACACACACTGTTACATTTTACATCTGCTATCTCAAGGCCAAGCCTATTCATATCTTTCACCTTCTTTTACAATAAAATAACCATGCTTTCATTTTAAGCATAAAGATATTAATTTAACTGAAAGTTTATGCATAATAACTGAAAGTTTTAAGTTAGAGTTGGGTTGCTAATGCTTATGCAAAACACTGGAAATGCATCACTGGATAGGAATTGTGGTTTCAGGGTTGTTTTGTTGCTTATTTACTGTAACACAAAAAAAGATGTGCAAAGCTTAGCTGTGAAAAACCATTTTTGTGCTCTTCCTATTTTTATGTGATCTTTTGAGGTTAAATTTGAGTCACAGGGGTTTAAATGTGAACCTCTTTAAGTTTTTATATTTTATATGAATCGTGAATATAATAAGCTTGTGCTCTGCTGAGGATTTTTTTTCTGTATATGTGTGCATGAGAGCGAGCGCTTTATGGCATTGATAAATGTATTATGCTGGACACTAGATATCATTTACTGTAATGTACCTGTTGTGACTTATAGCCTGATGTCCAATGCATTGGACATGCTAACGGTTCTACTAAGCTGCACAAAGTTTATTGAATTATATTTTTTATTGCTGAATTTGTGTCTGTGCACTGTTTAAGAGCAAATGATGGGTTGGTGTGTGTGGATGGTGTTTTTATTCATTGTTATAAGTTTCAAAATAAATATTATTTAATTTAACTAAAATATTTGTAAATCTGAGTTAAAAGAAATACCCGCTGAATAACAGAACAGATATTGTGACATTTTGTTCTTTTTAAATGTGGCTTTGACACGAATATCTGCCAGCATTCTAAAGAGGGCGCTAAAGGGTTGTGTCTAGATCAGGGGTGTCCAACCCTGCTCCTGGAGAGCTACCGTCCTGCAGACTTTAGTTCCAACCCTGCGCCAGCACACCTGTCTGTAATTATCAAGCAACCCTGAACACCTTGATTAGCTGGTTCAGGTGTGTTTGATTGGGGTTAGAGCTGAAATCTGCAGGTTGGTAGCTCTCCAGGAGCAGGGTTGGACACCCCTGGTCTAGATGGTAACCTTCGTTCGAAATTCTCGCGAGATTAGTTAATGTTCTATGCTCAGAGCTCTTGGTTTGGGAATCGTGCATCACAGAGAATGGACCGGACAAATATTTTTTTTTTTATAATGCTTCGCCAATTTTTGAAAATCACAAAACTAAGAGGATTCTGACAATATGTGAAGCTTGTACATGTACAGTTACAATGTTTTGGACTTGAGAGTCAAATGTATATTAAACAATCTTTTAATTCTAAACAAACCAAATGATTTTCGTATAGTGAACTTCGTATTTATGTGACGTGTAGTTCAATTTTCACTATAAACAGCCTTGATTAGTTCAATCATACATAATTCAGTAATCAGTTTAACATTGTAGACGGAAGTTTATACACAAGATGAAAAAAACAAAACACTAGCTTCTCTAATCTTTTTGTATTCTATTTGTTTTTTCTTTTTATTTATTATACAATTAACAAAAGCAAAAAGGGCCTCTAACACTTGCTCTATTCTTTTTCTATTCTATCGGTTTTCTTTTTATTTATTATATCATTTAAAAAACCTTGCTAGTATGTGTACTGCGTTAAGCTGAGACTTGTTATAGCACTTGCATATCATTGCTTTCTTGATAAAAGCGTCTGTTAAATTACAAAAAAAAAAGATGACCCTACTAAAAGACAAAAAGTGGATGATAAATGCTTCATATACAAAACGATGAACTATTGTTTTTGTTTCTTCCTCACATTTTTCTCTGACCAACGCGTCAGTGCCAATACCCATGCGCGAGAATTTATCGCAAAGACGGTTACCGTCTAGATTCTAGAATACGGCGATCAGTCAGTCAGTATTCAAAGCCGTCTAGTTCGAAAATGGCGGCACGAAAGCGAAGTATAGTCTGGTCATTTTTCCAAGCTGAAGATGACAGAAGAGTGTTGTGTCTTCTCTGTATGAAGACGGTTTTGTATTTTGGTCACACGACAAACATGCTTCGCCATTTACGAACGAAACACCCCTCTGATTTTTCCTCGTTGGACAAAAGGAAGCCAGCGACAGATGCGGCATCCAAACGCAACGATAGTGGTTGCGTGGAAGGTATGAAAGGTTCATCTATTGTATTGCATTGTTTGCCATCATGTACAGTGTCACGTCTATTAGACATCTGGTTAGTTATGAAACTTAGAAAAGACACCTTATATATTTTTTTCTTTGATTTGTGATGTTTTCCCCTCCATTTTGGCCTACTATGCACGTGCTTATAACTCATCACATGTGGGTCCAAAGCCAATACAAAGGCGCTTTATCGTTCAAAACAGCTCTCGTTGTGACTGAGATTCAGTATCGACTCCTCAGTAAGAACGGGTTCGTTTTACAGAGTCTTTGGTCAAAGCGACTAGAGTTTCGCTTAGGCCAGGGTTTTGGGTGGATGTCGCAACGACGCCATGTTGTTTTTTTCAAACAATTGTCTATCGCGTTGCCTGTTTATAGAAGGCCAATTTTGCGTTTTTGATAGAATCCCAAACGAATTCCCCCGACTGGAGTCGATTCGATTCGACTCGTTCAGTCAAACGAATGAATCTTTTGAATCGTGTCGCTGATTTGGATCAGCAATATACGGTGCTCTGACTGAAAGAGGCTGCCCGCCCCCTCCTCTCCAGAATAAACTGGCCAGAAAACCTTCAACCGTAACGACCCCGTTCTGTATGATGTATTCAATAATATATACGAACGATCTATGATTGGTGAATTGTACATAATGTCTGTCATTTTCTAAAACCCAATTGCATTGAACTGTATTTGATCCGAAATTGTCACGTGATGCACCATCTGTCACATCCCCGGATGGGCGCGATTTTTAAAAAAAAATCTAAAACTATTAGGTCATTGGCTGAAACTAAGATTATTATGTCGCTATGCCTGTTTTAATATTACTTACGTTATAAAATATATAGTAATAAACAGATAGGGATAGAAATGGTTATGACGTGCAGCACTTGATCATGACAGTGCTCAGCTTTCATGTCGAATCATTGCTTTTGTTGCTTAGCAACGTTCTGTTCTGTCTTCATAGCGGAAGGCCGCTTAATGATTTAGCTTATGTATCTCAAAAGCCCAATTTGTATTTTCAAATAAAGCGTTATGGATTGTGCATCTTTTGTCGAATGTGCACTTGTTCCCTCATTTGCCTTATTTTTCTGTTTACATTTAGCTTTGCATAATTTTGTTTTTAACCATCTCATTGTCTTTTAGTAATACATATTACTTATGTGGATTATTACAAAAGCTATTTTGTGCTGCTTATTGTCTGTAATTCAGTCTGTCCTCATGCACTCGACCAACATTTAAAGAGTGTCACAGGTTCCGTTAAAGTGCATTTAGCCATGTGAAAATATTCTATGCATCTAATTTTTTCCTCATTTTTTTCTGTATCAAGTTACAGTATTAATGGATGAGCAGCAGGTAGAGGTGGAGTCCGTGGGAGAAGATGGCGAAATGGATGGTGCCATCAAAGGGATCCTCCGTGCTGCGGCAGGGGAAGGGACAACTGAAGCAGAGGTGGCTGATGAGGAAGGCGAGGGGCCTGTTGATGAAGGGGATGGGAAAGAGATACAAGAGGATGACAACCCGGCTAATACTCGCAAGTGGAGCTCCGTGTGGGTGCACTATCGGAAGCTTGGCCAGGAGCCACGAGCCTTGTGCTTGCTCTGCATGGAGAAGATTCAGCACCGGAGTAGCACAAGTAATCTTATCAGACATCTACAGCATAAGCATCCCAATGAGTTCGCACAACTCGAAGATCACCCACAAAAGCGGCCTAACAAGCGCAAATCTGAAGATCCAAGCCGCATTGCCTCCTCTCCCACATTAGCAAGTGGGACTCCAAGCAGATCACACATTGTGTCACCGAAGCGGGATGTCCGTACACCTTGCAGTACCAGCCTAGACAGATATTCAGGTATAGTTTATAATTCTTCTCTATGTTCGTGTTTTACATTTCGTGTGAAAAGAATGTTGTGCCATTGTTATTATAGTTATTATAATACTATGTTTATTGTAATTATTATGCTATTATAGTAAATAAGAACTTAAACTATAAAAATTATTAATTGAGATAAAATATAAAAAACCTTAAACTTATTTTTAGTCATTGCCCAGATGATGCACTAAAGTAATATATATATAACATGATGCACTAAAGTAATTAAAACAAAACATTTATGAAGACTAAATATTAATAACAACACAATGATACTAATAACTATTGATGCACTGGTACTAAATTTCTCTGCCAATACTGATAGCTGATTATTCAAAATGATATTATCTACCAGTAGTTTGGTTTTCTTAAGGAAAAAAAAAATCTCTCCAAACTAATGCTGTAAACTGTACAGGGAACGCTATAATTTGGTACATTATCACAGTATTGGAGGTTAAAATTGACAGCAGAATCCATTATATTCAACTTCTATTTATTTTAAAATATAATAATCACACTCAACTGAAATGTTTGTTATAACTCAAGTAAGTTTATTCAAACATGCATATATAAATAACAGTAAATAAGCTCCCCATTTTTGTAGCTAAATAACGAAGTGGGAACACTAGATAACTCCTGATGCACCATTAAGTGACGTTGATCAGTCACGCGCTGTTTTATTAATGTGTTTCAACGGTTAAAGTGCTAATTGAGTAATTACATCACACATGATACATTTTGGTAAGTTGTATTGTCCACATACCTTCTGATTTTCAATCAGGTTTATTTCATGCTACTATTAAATTAATTAATAAATAAACTATTAAAGTGGAATTGATGACTCACACTGCTGTGGAATTGATTTGTCATGGCACATTTAAGAGCATCAAAATGGCATTTATTGTTTGAATTTTCTGATAAATTGGACAGAATTTGAGAGCTGAGACTGTTTCTTATCAGAAGTAATAAAGCACAAAGCTCCTTGCAGTTGTTCTTTGATTATGCTTCTGTGCCTATATTAAGAGCTTTCATTTCACAATTTTTTGGTCCCTTAGGTGCTAAGTGGTCTGAGGGTGTGCGTATATTAGAAAGAGAGCGGGAGCTGACAGAGGCGTTGAGGCGTGTCCAGCAGGAAGAGGGGCGGAGCATTCAGCTGCAGAAGGAGTTACTGCAGCAGTTCCGTGAAATGGATGCTGAACGCAGAATGCTTCAGAACCAGAAATGTGAACAAGAGCAGGAGCACGCAAGATTGCGGAAGGAAAAAGAAGACCTCCAGAAGGAGAAGAATGAACTCCAGAGGGAAAAAGAGGAGCTGCAGAAGGAGAGAGAGGAGATTCAGAAAGAGAAAGACGAGCTGGAGAAGCAGAAACAAGAACTGGACTCTTGGAAAAATTCTCATGCGCAGGGACAGACCTCTGGATTTTACAATTGTTGATATACTTCAGTATGTCTGTTTCACAAGGAAACAAGGATTTCCTTTTTATGGGCGATAGTTATTTCTTTATCCTTTTTATTTTTACAAGATTGATTTGGATTGTGGGAGTGGGGGAAATGCCAGGGATGTTAACCTACCAGGATTTCAAACACGTACATGCATGCGAATTATAGATTACCTGCCGTTAAAATAGAGATTCGTAATAAGGCCTTTCATGTCAGATATCTAGAAAATCAGTTTCATACATTCTCGCGCGGTGGTGTGGATGTATATTATGTATATGGATCTAGGTATATATAAATGAGTGTTAACACAAAGTTCGTTCCAAAATCGACCAGTGTGTGAATGTATTCAAGTGTTTTTGTACATATCTGCACTGGGAATAAAAAGAAAACTTACAGCAAATGTCCTTTCACAGTCATTCCTGCACAAGAGTTGATAACCTATCACATTATGTCACTGTTTTATTTTTTAAGTTGACAGTATTGGTTATCATGAAGGCTGGTAAGATGGATACAGTGTTGATATTTATTGTGAAGAGAAATTTAAATGAACTAACATGTTTTTACACGCATCTATTCAAAGCGTTCAAAAACTAATAGTTTAGCATCAAGAAGTTTCTAACATTTTTTTTAAACCAATGAGACCAGATTGTCTACCCGTTGCCGAATAGGCCACAGGATCACACACAAGTTTTTAATTTAAGGAGAAGATCCACCAATGTTTTATGAGATCGTACTGGTTTTAACCCTGTGAGAGGGTTAGTAACAGCAATCAATCAATAAAGGTTTTTTTTTTTTTTTGTAAAAGCTGATATAGTTTTACCAAAATTTTCTCGTCATGAAAATAGCCACATAAGATGGTGTTTAAAAAAAACTATTTTAGCATCTCCGAGGATATACTAGTGCTTGCATGCCAGCAAAAGATTAGTGTTCAGGTTTTAGGTGAGATGATGGAAATGTTAAAAACACAAAGAATGCTCAAGGTAGGTAGAGAGAGGGGGGAAATCTGTAGGATTTAAAGAGATAATTCACCCACAAATAAAAAATTCTGTCATTTCAAGTCTGTATGACTTTCTTCTGTGGAACATAAAACTTTTTATGAAAGTTAATTGTTCAGCAAAATAAAGTCATGTAGTCAAACATTATTATAGGAAATTATTACTTTTCTGTAATTTAATCAGAAGCCAAAACGTGTGAGGAAAAATAAGAAGGCAATTTTTATACACGGCTCGTCTCACATAGCTTGTAAAAACCGGCAACCACCTGCCGTAATACGGCTGCTGCAAATGATCACGTGATTTGTGTCAGTTACGACGCTTCGGTCGCAGCAGCAAAAGGCTGATTCCGAGTCACAACATTTGGAAATATCGTTGGAAGAGTTTTTCTTCTGGTCCTGACTGTCAGAACATTTGGACGTTTCCACCCACGCCGTCTAATTCGCCATCATAATGCTGAATTTCTGTCCTCAGTGTGGCTCGAAGTTACAGTCTGGTTTCAGATTTTGTCCGTCATGTGGTGGGAAACTGCCAGAAGAGCTAACAGAGGCTGTAGCTTCACAGCCATCCGAACCACATCCACACTCTGCGCTTTCATCTGTGCGCGCCATTGAAGGTAAATACAGGTTTTAGTTCATCCTTATTTTAATTACGTTTATCCGAAAAGTGTCATCATCAAGGACTACAGTTCGTTTTGCTTGAGAGTCCTTATCAAAGAAGCAGAACAAGGTTATATGAAGTATAATATAGTAAAGCAACCAAAGTGATGACATACAGTAATGCTTTGATTCATGTCTTCATCGCAGCTTAAATACTTGAGTACGTTACATTACAACTGTTTAGTGGACCAAATGTTTGCTTGCTTCATATTTACAATGATAAGAACTCTTTATTGATACATAGGTAAATTCAGGCGATAACATGGTCCAGTTTTCATGATTCATTTGTCATTTAGTTAATCTCCCAACTCCCCATAGTTGTCTAGTTGTAGCAGGTTTCAAAGTGGGCTTAATGTAATATCAGCATTTAACTGAAAGATTGAAAAATTTTATAGATATTTATATATACTTATCAATATTATATATATATATATGCCAGTGCATCGGTATGATATTTTCGTAATCAGACATAAACCAGTCATATTTGTTTAAAATAACTTGAGACCCCCCATAAATCCCATGAATGGTCTCTCAACTGTATTCAATATTGACTGATACACCAAATCAGCATATTAGAATGAGTTCTGAAGGATTATGTAACACTGAAGACTGAAGTAATGACTGCTGAAAATGTAGCTTTACATCACAGGAAAAAATGTTATGCAGTATTGCATTTTTGTTGTAGTTGTAGTTCATCAATTAAATACAGCCTTGGTGAGTGTAAGAGACTTCTTATAAACATGTTAAAGGGGTCATATGATGCTTTTTAAAGATAATTATTTTGTGTATTTGGTGTAACAGAATATGTTGACATGCTTTAATGTCAAAAAAACACATTATTTTTCAAATACATTATTGTAGGTCCTCTATGCCCCCCCCCTCTCTCAAACGCTTAGTTTTCCAAAGTAACGCCTTCCGACAAGAGGGGGGGGGGGCCGGGGGGGGCAAAAAAACCCCAACCCAGTTCTGCTCTGATTGGCCAGCCGACCCAGTGCGTTGTGATTGGCCGAACACCGCAAGCACTCGTCGGAAATGTAACGCCCCTTACCATAATCGCGAGCTTCATCTTTCAAAATAAATGTAAAGATAGAGCCCGAAAGGGGAACAGAGTTGCGTGACAGACACAGTGATGAAGCTGGTATGTGTTTGCCATACACAAGCCACGGTTAAGACAGCTGACTCCACTGTGATGTGCTTTCGCCTAGAAACACACAGCGTCTCCCTGACATGGCTGCTTCAACACTAACTGCTGTTCCTGAAACCACGGCTTCTTTCTTTGCATGAACATTTGGGCAGCATTATGCTAATATTTCCACATAGTGAGGTAGACATGTGGGGGCGTGTTAAAACAAGGCGTTTTAGGTAGGCGTGGACGAGTCTTAACTTTTATAAAGAATATCTCTTTGGTTTGAGACTTCGTCTTGCAACTTTAGGGATCTATATAGCACAATAGCGTAAATCCAAAGAGGAAAAGGCAAATTTGAAATCGAATATATACCGATCCCTTTTAAAAAAAAAAGTCTTACCAACTCTAAACTTTTGAATGGTAGTGTATGCATAATACTTGTAAATCTATGTATATGCCTTCTGGCCTCAGTTGCTTCTTTTAAAATGAGTCATGGCAACACAGTAATCTACATTATTTTTGTAGTCACTTCTGCTGGAGACTCCTCACAATCTACACTGAATCGCCCACCTTTGCGTTCAACACGGCGGAAGACCTTGAGTGGCACAGCCACAGAATCTTTAGGTGAGTCTAAGGGTGTTGTGTGTTTCTATTGTAGAAACAAAGGCTTTGTAGTCATGCTAGAATCTGTGTGAAAGATGACTGCTTTATTTCAGATAAGACGTCTTTGCCAACTTCTCGAAAACGAAATGCATCCCCTCTGGTTAAAGAGGAGGAAGAAGTGTCACAGACAACATCGGCCATAATAACTCAAACCCCGGGTAGACACACTAAACTCACATTATTACTTTGAATGCTGGAGGATTTTGTGTGAAAAACTTCTGCTTTGTTTCAGTTAAGAAGTCATTGACATCTCCACGAAGAAGAAAGACATCCCCCCAGGTTAAAGAACAAGAGGACGTGAAACAAACTTTTTCGGTCACACTTCAAACTCCAGGTAAGATGTTGTGTACTGGGAAACTCTGGATATTATCTTAAACTTTAGATTTGGTAGCATTCTTTTAGCAGATTTTCTTGCTCAGTCATGTAGTAAATTGCAAATATGACCAAATTATTACCAATGTAATCATTTTTACATGGTATTACAGGTAAATTACTAATTAGGAGATTTTTAGTGGTTTGGCCTGAAGTTTTTGGTGTGCTGCATTATTTCAGATAAGACGTCTTCGATGTCACCTCGAAAATGCAAGGCTTCCCCCCAGGTTAAAGACAAGGAGGCGAAGCAAACATCTTCAGTTATTCAAAGCCCATGTAAGATGCGCTGTATAGAGGACAGGCTGCTCAATGTATAATAAAAAAATGTTTCATGGTCTAAAAGTGATTACTTCACATTTCTTTAGTTTGTTTCATACTAAATGGCAAAATGTTGTTATTTTGTGGGGTTTTAGCCAAATGCAAAGCCAGGAAGCGTGTGTGCACTGTTGAGCCTGTCCCGGAGGGTACAGTGGTTTGTGACCAGTCCAGCAAAAAATGGAAGCTGGTTGAACTTCTGTGGCATACAGAATTAGATCTGACATATGCAGGTAAGACGTTTGTCAATCAAACCTTGCGGTCTTGATTAATGAGATGTGGGTGAATGCATCCATCTATGCATCTTAAATCCTTTTATCATTCAGATGATTTAGATGATAAAGTCAGATGAGATGATTAAGATAAAGATAACAGCAATGCATTAAATGTGGCTTATGAATCTAAATATTGTCTGTCTGTCTATTCTAATAAAGTGTGCCAGGCAAATCAGCACGCAGACTCAAATGAATGCAAGTACATGTTGCGACTGGTGAGTGCTGTGTTCACACAATGTAGCCTGTCTGTGTGCATGTGTTTGTGAGGAAGGTCCTGATGACTTTGTGTTCTCTTCCTCAGGGTGCTAAAGAGGGACAGCTGTTTAATGAACAGAACTTCCATCTGAGAGCAGCCAAACCTGATGCAGGTCAGTCATTTTAGCACTTGTAATGGATACATAAAGACCCAGTTTAGTGCAGCTACAGGATTATAACCACACCTTTCTTTTTCTTTGTCAATAGTGGAGAAATGGTTGAAATTGCACAAACTGGACTTCCTTGGGATTCCCTCCTGTGTAGGGTTTGGTCTTCATGAAGCATATAGGTATGTGGGTTTGTATGCTTTTGTTCAGAAACTTTTATAGAATATTACACTACACTACTACAACAAATGTCTGGGCTCAAAAAAATATAATTTTTAAAGCAAGGATGCTGAATAAAAATGTCAGCGAAGACATTTATAGTAATTTATTTCATTTAAATGTTGTTTTTTGACCTTTCTATTCATCAAAAAATCCTGAAAATATGTATGGTTTCCTCCAAAATATTAAGCAGCACTGCTGTTTTCAACATTGATAATATGGACACTAAATCAGTGTATTAGAGTGTTTTCTGAAGGATTGTGGAGTAATGGCTGCTGAAAATTCAACCGTGCCATCACATGAATAATTTTTTTAAGTATATTAAACTAGAGAACAATTTTAAATTCTAATAAGATTTCACAATATTACTGTTTTACTGTATTTTTTGATAAAATAAATGCAGGCTTGGTGAGAACAAGAGACTTCTTTCAAAAACATTTAGAAAAATTTAGTGACCTCAAAGTTTTGAATGGAAGTGCATATATAATCATAGATGCCAATACATAGTGAGGAAAGATTCCAAATGAAGATAATTCAAGACATTACATTGTGTTAGAAAAGTAATTAAATTGACATTACAAAAATGGTTTTTGAAGCCAGTATATTATTTCCTTATCATTGAACAAAAACTGTATACATATCATTGAATTACAGCCAACAGCAATTCATTTTGCTAGTTGTCAAAATGGTGGAATGTATTTACATACATTTTTCCACACCCCATCTGTATTATTGTTAGTCTTTGTAGACTGGCGTCTTTGTTCATTGATTTGCATTTCACTGATTTTCATAGTCTTGTGTCCCGACTGAGTGCCACATTTTATGATTGTGTGTAAAGATAAAAAAGGTTCAATGAGTATGACCTCATTGTGGAATCTAATCATAACCATATTCACCTCCCTGTAGGTTTTTAGTTTTTCCTAGCATGGGCCAAACTCTACAGACAGTCACGGATGAAGGGAACTGTACTCTGTCTGAGAAAGCTGTTCTCCAGCTTGCACTACGACTAGTGAGTGTGCTATTAAACGACTTCACTCCCAGATTTGATGCTATTTCCATAGTCATGCCATTCTCAATGAAAAGGTTGTGTATATAGTATGTGTGCTTGTATGTGTTTTGTAGTTGGATGCACTTGAATTCATTCACGAGAAGGAATATGCCCATGCAGACATCCATGCAGGAAATATTTACATCAACACTAACAGTCACCCAGAGGTCAGTAAGCATGTCCCTTATGAACTGAACACAAATGCTCTATATAATACTCAAGTATTAAAGCATTTGTTTGTGTTTTGTAGGTTTTCTTGTCAGGGTTTGGTCATGCATTTAGGTTTTGCCCTGGTGGAAAGCATGTGGAGTACAGACAGGGTAGCCGCACTGCACACCAGGGTAACCTCAACTTCATCAGCATGGATTCTCACAAGGGGGCTGGTGAGCATCAGTTGTTTATTACATTATTTACATCATCCATATAAGAAAGCAAGTCTAATTTGCATGCCCATTGGTGTTTTGCAGGTCCCTCTTGTCGTAGTGACCTGCAGTCTCTGAGTTACTGTATGCTGTATTGGATGACAGGCTCACTACCCTGGAGTCACCTCTCTCAAACAAGCTCTGCTATTGCTGCAGAGAAGGAGAGGTCAGTAAAATCACAAAAACACCTTCATCAGGCATGTATTCAAGAAAGACCGGGTGCATAAACTGCTTAAACTAGCCTTACAAGTTAGTCATCCATTTTATTTTCTGCAAGACTGGTCACAATTTTAAGTCCGTTACATAAGAAGGTAAATTGGTCTAAATTGAATCCATGAGCCAAGAGCTTTCACTGGCTTTTCAAAAGGCCCTTAGTCTAGAAAAACTGTCCCTTTGAGTGTACTTTTTAATCCGTTTAAATACAAGCGCCTGCTTTCTGACTATTTAACCGTACCATATGCATTTAGAATCATAAAGGAACATTACTACTGGATGTAGAATTTTCAAGAATGAAAACATACCACTTTACAGAGGTAAGGCTACAATGATGTGCTTTTAAGTTGAATATGTTTTCTGCTTGCCTACAGGTATATTTCTGATATCCCTGGACTTGTGAGTTACTGTTACAAACAGAAGAAAGCTTCAGGTGAGCATGCATATTTCTATTCTCACTTCATGTGTTTAGTGCTAGTGAAGATGTGTGTGTGTGTGTGTGTTAGGGGTGTGCAATATATATCGTCTGCGATAATATCTTAATTGTTTTAACGATGTGCGATTTGACATTATCGAGTATTTTGCAAAAAAACATTCAAAACAGCCCCACAAAGTGCACGCATACATTACATGAAGTCTAGACTAGTGCGAGTGCGCATTTAGAGTGCCTTTCACTGCATGATTCATTCTAATGAAATGCCTTTAGATTGGTCACAAATTCAAGACATGGGGGCAGAAAATGTATATATTTATACCACTTCATATAGCCTAGTTAATCAATTTCACACGAAGAATGCTGTTTTTCTCCAGAATTAAGCGTGATTACAAATGTGATATTGATTTTTTTATAACAGTTCAATAAACAAGAAGTTAATTAAGAGACTTACGTTTTAGACACCATATTGCCTATTTTTTGCTTTATTTTGCCAACAAAAAAATTGCAAACACAGCCACAGCGCTGTTTTGCTTCTCTGAGCAACATGACGTTTTTTGTTTCTGAATGAATCAACCGTTTTAAATGATTCGGTTCAATCGCAATTACTCACTTAACAGTGACTTACTGCCACCTACTGCCGGTTTTAATTTCACATTCAAAGTATCTTTTATTATTTAAATAATTTCAAATAGCAGTATTCAAAAGATCGGCACTGTTTAGAAAAATGGCTTTAAGGTAAAAATGCTCCATAAAATGTCAAAATCAGTTAAAACTTTTTGGAAAAGATTAATTTCTCTCAGTGTGACCCTGACCACCACACAGAATAGGAAGAATATCAAAAACTTTAGGAGTCAGCTGTCCACGTCAGTCCTGCAGCGCGACACACTCAGCAAAATATCATCTGTTTATCGTTATCGATAAAATCCCAGAAATTATCGAGATATAATTGTTTGTCAATATCGCACACCTACCATGTTGTTGTTTGTGGTATATTACACTATATCATATATAATAATATTCTTATATATATATACATCATACATACATACATATACATACACTCCTAAAACCAAAATCTTTAACCCCGGGGGAAATATTAAGAAAGTGAAGTGAAATGACATGTGGCCAAGTATGGTGACCCATACTTGGAATTAGTGCTCTGCATTTACACACACAGTATGACACACACACACACACACACACACACCCAGAGCAGTGGGCAGCCATATTCCTGCGGCGCCCGAGGAGCAGTTGGGGGTTCGGTGCCTTGCTCAAGGGTCTCACCTCAGCGTAGAATTGAGGGTGGAAGAAGCGCGGTTATTTTCTCACATCCCTATCCAACAATTCCTGGTCGACTATGCTGCTGCTCCCCTCAGTACCCGTAAGACGGCATCTGCGAGAGAAGGGCTTAAAGAACAGAAAACGTCTTTAAAGGCCACGTCTCCTTTCACACCACAAACTTGCCCATTTGGAATTTGCAAGGGAGCACCAAACATGGGACATTGAAAGGTGGAAGAGAGTTTTATTCTCTGACGAGAAAAAATTTAACCTGGTCGGTCCTGATGGCTTCCAACGTTACTAATGATTTTTGCGCAGATTTTAACTTTTTAAAGCTATGGTCTTAAACTTTTGATCAGCTGATTAACAGCCTGTTTGAGTTTAAATGCAGTTTTCAATAAATTGCCTACTCTCTATTTTTTGTCTCTTGCTCCGGTTTCTTCTTTTGGCATTTGGGATTTTGAAGCAGTACTTACCAACCTGGATAATGATCCCCCCCCCCACCCAGCACGAAAATGCGAATACTGTGTAATATTTCCTCCCCCGGTCTTAGAGTTTTGTTTCATGTTTGTGTGGTATACTGTATGCATGTATGCATGTATGTATGTATATAATATATATATATATTATTAGATTATTTATTATATTATAATTTTTTTTTTTGAATTTAGGACATTACAGATTACCTGGCTAACGTGATGAGCCTGCAGTATACTGAAAAACCAGATTACACACTTCTGAAAGCTGGGCTTCACGAGAGCTTACAGAAGATGGGTGGGAGTCTGAATGAATCACTGAATCTGCAGGTAACACATATTCCTATATTTAAATGACTATTCCTATATACTGTCTGCATATTATGATGCCTTTACATGTTGTTTGGAAGATCCTTCTTTCCAATTTTGAGGACGTATTTATGAGTATCACTTTCAAGGGCTTTATGGCCAGCAAGACTAGGTAACATAGTCCTCCAGTGTCCTCATGTATTTAATGCAAAACTGCAACAGCTAGCAAGGTAGCTGTAAAAAATATATTGTTCATGTGCAACCTTTAAGTAGGCAACTTGCATTCATGATCGTGACAACAGCATATGAAGCATTCACAGCATGTAAATCTCAGTCTCACTTGTTTGTTTGTTTTATTTACAGGTGAAACCATAATCACAAGAGTTAGCAGGTGTGGAATGTGGATTTAATTGTTTTATGGAATGTTTAAGAAAGCTCTTATGTTTTTAAAATCAACTTTTATTGCCGTTTTTACAATGATATTGCTGTGCAGAATTTGCATGTTTTCTCTCATAGGTTGAGTTTTAATCACTGTGATGTATTAGAATTTTTTAAATAAAATGTTTAAAACATTTAGTTGTAAGGGTGACTCTACTTTACTTTTTTGTTTTTGTGGGGGTTTTTTTAAACGACAAATCATTTCTTCCTGGTCTTGATACAGCCATTACATTACATGCCATTACATGGAAGTAAATGTTTTGTTTGTGGAAAAGGACATGTTCATGTTATAAAGGGAATTATTTTTCGTATTTTTCTTTTTCATAAGTTGTATTGTACATTACTGAAAATAAACAACAGTACCCCAAAATGTACTTATCTTTGTTATTTATGATTATTGTTACCGCAAGGGGGCACCAACGATTCAAATGTATATGACTGTAGCGGAACTCAAATCGCCAGGTGTATTTTTCTACACGGAACGAAAATATAGCATCAATGTTCAATAAGTAGGCGCGAAGACTTTAACGCTTTGATAAACTCGTTTATGGTATGTACACAAGTGGACAGTAGCAGATACACACCATGAATCCACCAAAGATTAAACGTCGCCGAATGGCTGAGCTGGAGCCGTGGATCGAGAAACTCATCCAAAACTACGGCCAAAGCCAGTGTGAAACGACTGTGAAAGCAAACGTTGTCGGCGTAAGTAGTCGTATATGTGTGATCATCTCTGTAGAGTGTCGTGTGAGTACTAAAGTGCGGGTGTGTGTTTGTTAGGTGTGTGATGTCTCAGACTCGCAGCGGACGGAGCACACAGATGCCTGTATGCTGTTCATGTCCGACGGGAGCGCTGTCATTCCAGCAGTGCTGAGCGACGCCGCATGGGAGCGTCTGCAGGAGTGAGGGCCGATTAAACCTCTGTTGTGACACACCACTCACTACACACCTGAGCCCCTGTTTGTGTCGAACTCTTCTGATTAGTCGGACTCGGGCCCAGTCAAAATCACGCTGAAATAACAAGAAGTATAATCTAGCTGTTACAAGGGCTGTGATCTTCTGCATTGAAGCAACCGTTGCCTTGAATTTTGCACTTGCATGAGTGAATTTTAGAGAACAACAGGCACTACTTTTAGTTTAGTGTAATGATGGTAATTAAATCAAACTCAAACGTGATTGTCAGAGTTTTGTTCAATGTTTCTTCAGCTCGGAGGAGATGGAGTCTTTCACTGGCCTGCACAATGCTATAGTATATGTACGCAGCTTTGAGCTGAAATTCGACATGAACCCTGATCTGGTATGTTATATGTATGCCTTTTTTTTATCCCAAACTCTAAACTTTTTCATTTCAGTGCTGTGGCATTACTAAAAAATGGGAAAAAATGTCATGCCAATGTAGCAGTGGCCTTTTTCAAACCAAGCAGCTATTGGATAGAGACAGAGCAGGGTCACACTAAAATATATTTCATAAATATGGCCTATAATTCATACAGTAGCCTAAATGTTAATATTGTGTCCTATTAATGCCGTTAAATACTTATTATAATTGTGCTTATGTTGCAGAAATGTTCAAATATTTTTTTGTTGATTTTCAGAGTAAAATTTTATTTTAAAAAGTTTGTAAAGCATTTAGCTGAATTTCCGCTTCATGGCAGTATCTGTGTTTGAAAATAGATTAATAATGTATGTTAGTTTTTTTTTTTTTTTTTTTTTTTTTTTTTTTTTATTACTTTCTGGTCTAGAAAAATACCTCAATTTCAATCATCCATGCTTAATCTTAAAATTAAGTAGAAATGAAGAGTCCTGGCTCATGGTCCCACCTCTTTCTTCCATATAATTCCATATTCCATATTACTCTTACCTTTCCTTTGGTCTTTGACTTCGCCCTTACTTGGTCCTCCTGTCGGCTCTGTAGTGCGCTATCCAAATAAAGTTGCAAAATGCAAAAAAAAAAAAAGAGAGAGAATTCTATGTTTTTCTAATATATTTTATTGGGTAGAAATTGTGATTTCTTAAATCCTTCGGCTGCTGAATTGAAAACCTGCATTAAAGCACATTAAAACAAAAACTGATACTATCAAATTAAATTGAAGAAGGTTATTTGAGGGGTGTTGGCTTGTGAATTCCAAACAGAGAAATTGTGTATGTGTTAAGGTGCAGTTACAGTTAACATTGTTCAGGCACATTTTTGCAGGTGAAATGCAGTCATTTCAATAGGAATCTGCATAGTTGGGAATTCAGATTTCACAATGGTTTCAGATTGGTCACACAGATTCGCCATATTGACCAACAGAAATCTTCTTGTTTAAAATGGTTTCAAAATGACTTGTGTGAACTGTGCTTCATACAAAGCTACATTATTGATGATGGACCATTTTGTTTGCAAAATTTTGCCAAACCTTTGCTAATATGGCTGCACCTTTAAATACATGTTTGAGCATGTTTGTGTGGTTCATTTCTTTTTTCTTTGTTTGTTTGTTTTCAGGCATCTTGCCAGTTTTACTTGAAAGTCAATCAAATGAACATCATATGCATCTCCTCAAAGCACCAACACCCCCCCAGCTGGCAAGTCATTGATCTCTCTAAGCGTGCACAATGATGTGTCTAATGCACTAAATCATTATCAATTAACCTTTGTTAATCTACTTATCTTTCACTATCTTTCAGTACAACTATCCAATCAGTCAGAGATCAGATCATAAAGATGTGGAGGTGTGTTGACCTTATTTATAGTCTGTGTGAACACGTACATCACATGCAGAACTGCAGTGTGTTTTTAAGATGGTGTGTTTAACGGTTCGTGTTAATTGTATTGCTCTCTTTCAGATCTCGCAGGGAGGGTTCAGTCAGTTCAGCCTCTGGTAAGTATCACACACACTCTTTCTCTTTGTTTGTTTGTATAGATTGCATATACACACACCTCTTGCATTGAATGCCTGTAATTTGGATTCTCAATACCATTTATAAAGCGAAGACACATTCCGCTTCACAGAAATGATAAACACCTGCGTTATGTACCTAATTTACCAGGGGTCTCACTCTCATCTCTATTGGACGTGTGGCACAATGACATTATAATAAATATTCTGAATGATGCAACGGAGAAAATAACCATGTCTGCAACATATTGTCCAAGTGCGGCGACACCAACTCACTGGCACCGAGAGAGGCTTCACTGGAGGGTAAAGCTGCTTCCTTGGTAACTTAAAGGCACCAGCTGTGGGCCAGAAAATTATCATTGCGTATGGGTTTGTGTGTGTGTGTTTTCCAGGGACAGGAGCAGTTCATTGTCCCCGTGCCTTTTCTTCTCATCCCGGTGGAACAGAGGGAGCTGATGACAGCTGATCCCAGTACTGTCTGCTATCTAATTAATTGCTTTTTTCGTGACAACCCTTTGGACATTCAACCAGATTTCCTGCATGTGGCGCACTGTGCATACGTGTTTTTGTCTCGTGTGTGCAGTTGCAGATAGTGAGAGTGAGACACCAAATGACTTGGCCCCGCCCCCTGTAGAATCACATCCAACCAGCCCGTCAAGTGCAAACCAAACAATGGCTGCTCAGGACGGTATAAGTGTCTCATGTCCAGATGAAGGACAGTCTACTCTGGTACGCACAAGACCAGGTGAGATTTTACAAAAGAAAGTCAGTGCTGTTCCATGTGGATGATGTGTTATTAATCTCATCCCTTCATCTCCCAGAGTTTGGGGGAGGGGGGGGGGGGGGGGAATGGGGTCCCTGTCTGTGTGCTGGATAGAGCCATTGGATATGTATCACACAAATCGGCTCTTATTATTTATTATTCCACCTCAGACCTCTAATGTGTTTTCCTTTCATGGTACAAATATTTATTAAAATAACAGGGCATCATTGTAATTGTGCACTAATAATTTAAATCATTACTGGGGGGGGGTTTACGATACCACGAGCTCTGTATACATGAAGGTCAATCGCCTGTCCCATAAAGCTGTTCAGTCCTGGCACCGTCCTGCCTATAGCAACAAGCACCCAAGCCCAGTTCTCAAAGCAGATCTCAGGAGGGATGTCAGTGGATGGCATTACGCTCAGTCAGAGACCAAAACCGACTCAGTTTAGTCCTTCCCACTCCCACTCGACGATCAGTCTCGAGAACCCCAGTCAGGAGCAAGACAAAGACTGTGCGCTGAGTCCTCCCTCGTGGCTCGTCCATAATACAGCCCCACCCTCTGAACAGAGGCCCTTAGCGTCTCCACCTGTTGGGCCAATGCCCTCAGCTTCTCCACCCACCAAAGCCAGGAAAGTGAGTGTAAATTATATTAAAGATATTTTGCTGTGTCCGAGCAGGGCAGTGTGGCTGATTGTGTAATATAATATGATTAATGCTTTCTGTGGGACTAACCAAATTAAGAATATATCTAATCCTAATCAATTTGTGCATTGCATCAGAAATGTTGCTACATTGTCCCAGCTTCCCTGTTGCAGGCACACTCAGATGGAACTCCTTTTTCCTATTTGTATCATCCACAGCCTCAGGTTGCCACAGCCCTCAGCCATTTCCAGTGAGTATGATGTGTTCCCCACTGAGACATGCTGATTATAATACACTTGTAATGTGATGGCCTATTATCTAAGAACTTTGTTTCACAGTTTTGTATTACTGTAATTACACAATACCAGTCAAAAATGTGGATGTATATACAGTATATTACTGACTCCAAACTTTCCACAAAAATATTAAGCAGCAACTGTTTTTAACTTAGAAAATAATCCAACAAGTCGCTGAATTTGTCCGCACACTGAAAAATGTTTCCAATCACTTTTTTACAAAAAAGTTCTCTCAAAAATTTAGTTTTTATTATCCATATGCAAAAGTGCAAAGTGTATTAAAAACACACCAAAGAGCAGACGTTTCAGCCCATGCTTTCTTCAGTGCATGAGCAAATCTCAGAGCATTGTGAAAAATTACATTTTTGAGAGACCTTTTTTGGTCTGATTGGAAAAAAATTTCAGTGTGCGGACAAATTCAGCGACTTGTTGGACTAAAACTTTCTCCCTTTTGCTCTACGCACCTGAGAACTCATTGTTCTTTTTGAGCACACACAATTCCTGTTTGATAACTTAGAAAATAATTAAATGTTTCTCAAGCAGCAAATAAGCATATTAGAATGGTTTCTCAAGGATCATGTGACCCTCAAGATTGAAGTACTGGCTGCTGAAAATTCAGCTTTGAATGACAGGAATTACAAATAATTAATATCCGAACACTTTATTTATTTTATTTTAAATTGTAATTATTTTAAAGGAAGTTCCCAAAATGAATATTAGCCCATTATTTACTCACCCTCAAGCCATCCTGGGCATATATGACTTCCTTCTTTCAGATTAATTAAATCGGAGTTATATTAAAAATTGTCTTTGATCGTCTAAGCTGTTTAATGGCAGTCTGTGGGTGTTGCAGTTCATCAGTCCAAAAAGAAGTGAAATAAAGCTCATCCATCAATAATAAAAAGTGCCTCACACAGCTCCAGGGGGTGAACAAAGTCCTCATGTAGCGAATCGATGCGTTTTTTGTACAAAAATATCCATTTTCAAAATGTAATAATCACTTTAATGTAGCTTGCGCTCGCTGTTGTAAGCAGTTCCGGCGGATGACGTATGAGGTCAGCGTTGCGCATGCGCCGGTGAGTCTTGTGAAAACCAACGTTTGTTAACAGGAGCAAAGGAAGCAAAGTTTCCTTACTTTAGCAAAGTTTCCTTACTTCTCTTGGCTTATATCGAAATCCTCAGAAATTCTTCTTTACAAATCCTCGTTTAGTACTTCTAATTTCGTGACCGTTGTTTTGTTTTGATCTCTCTGCTGCGTTTCCGCGTTTGTCACTTCTGAGCGGCACATGCACAACGCCTACGTCATCTGCCCGGAACTGCTTCAGTAAGCGCAAGCTAGATTAAATTGATTATTACATTTAAATATGGTTATTTTTCTTACAAAAACGCATCGATTCGCTACAGGAGGACTTTGTTCACCAACCGACCCGCCCCCCCCCCACCATTTTCAGTGTCCCCGTAATTCCAAAGGCTTATAAACAATTCAGAATGAGTTTTTTTGAAAATACAGAAAGTTTCCTGTGAGGGGTAGGTATAGGGCAAGAGAAAATACTGTTTTGTACATTTCAAACCATACCCTATGGGATTCCCCATACACCTAAAAACCACCTGTGGGGGTTTGTGTGTCCTAGAATCCTCAGGGCAGCTGATCCGTGTCAGTGCGTTATCTGGGGACCTCTGACTGTGGAGATGTCAGCACTGAAGCTGGTTCATAAGCAGTTACCTCAAATGACTTGATGTTAGTTTTTTTGTTGTACAAAAGTTATTTTTTTTTTAATATTAGGTGTAGTCTAAAATATATGTATATACATTATATATATATTCTATAAAACCCTACTGTTAATGGATGCTGCTGTCTTAAGTGTAAAGTAATTCAGTTGTGTCAATTATTATTAATAAATGTTAATATTCAAATAACATGACCTGTGTCACAGTTTGCATTATTTAATCACAATTTAACTTACATAACCATGTTTATCTCTTTTAAGCCGTGGTATTAACGCTTTTTACCAAACAGAATTTTAATTTGTCACAAAGAAATGACTGAAGGTGGGCATGTTGCCAAAACACTAGGGATAAAATTTCAAAATAAAAACTCCACTTGGAGGCATTTTGCATCTGAACTCTTCATATACACACACACACGTTTTTCCTGTTCCTTTTTAACTTTATATTAATAAAAGAAACTTGAAAAAAAGTATCACAGGTTCCAAAAAAATATTAAGCAGCGTAACTGTTTCCAACATTGATAAATCAGAATATTAAAATGATTTCTGAAGGATCATGTGACACTAAAGACTGGAGTAATGGTTGATGAAAATTATACTTTTAAGTATATTACAGTTTTTCTGAATTGCTAAATCACATTTCTTGAAACAATCACTCATTTTCTCAAAACCTTAAACACAAATCCAAACCTTCAAACTATATTCACAGAACCCCTGAATCTTCTGGCAAAATCAAACAATCGCTTCAAAACCATTTCACCTTTACTCGAAATCATACAACGCTTTCAAATCATACACACAGTCAATAATATACACACTACAGATCATTCATTAGACACTACATCAAAAAATGGAGAACAGTGTCCAGTGTATGTAGTTACAAAAAATGTTTATTGTATTTAGTTAATATTTTGCAATAAACACACAAAATAATATATATATATACATGCATACATATATATGCATACATATATATGTGTAAAAAAGAATCAGAGGACTTCTTCTACATTGCAGGCAGGCAATGGGGAAAAAAACGCTCTGGTGTGGCTGATCCAGCCTTGACATGGCAGCACGTTTATGTCACCACAGACCTGTTCTTCCACCCTGTCTTGCAATTCTACACAAGATTCTTCTCCATTCTTCTTTTGCCGTTCCTTTGAACTTTACAACGGATTATGGTGGCCACAGAGAATCTGCTCAAATTAGGTTGAACTCTGTCATTCCACGCACAAGAACATGGTCTATCACAGTAGCTCTGATTGCATCTGAAATGACTGTTCATGGTCTTCCTCTTTCTCGTCCTCCTCTTCCTCCATCTCGTATACGCACTCTTCCGTACCTCTCAGATTGATGGATGCACCCATGCCATCTGTGCACTTTGAACTGGCTTATATTCTGTGCATTCACATATTTAGAAACAAGTGTGAACAGTTTTGAATTATTGTGTGTAAATGATGACAGCCGTGTTGCAGTTGTGCTTAACTTTTGCTTTCTTGTGATTAGGGTTTTGCATCCCAAGTTTATCACAGTGCAAATTGCGTTTTAGTGAGTGAGAATGTGTTTAGAGTTTTGCAAAAAGAGTGCGTGAGATCTGCAAACAGTGTCTAAACTGCCTGAACTTGTTTAAGGTTTTGCAGAAAGAGTGATTTATTTGACAAATTGGTTTAGGCTATTGAGAATTTGGTTCAGAGAATGGGGTTTAGTGTCTTAGCAAATGTGAAAAACTGTAAAGTAGAAAAACTTTATTTTAAATTTCACAAATATTACTGTTTTACTGTATTTAAAAAAACATTATACATTTTACTGATCCCAAACGTTTGAACAGTAGTGTATTTATTGTTTTTTGGACATACTATTTAATCAGAATCAGATTTCAATAAGTTTTCAGAGAAACTCTGCGCTATTCCACAGCTGACCTGGAGGGGCAGTACAGATCCAAAAGCGCCTCTGATTGAATCTGCACGAAGAAGAGCCAAGGAAATGAAAACAAAAGTCCCCCTGGGTTGTTATGCCAGCTAAAAAGCGACAGAATGATCCCGCAACGGGTAAAAAGAATAAGAAAGAGAAACGAGGTGAACTCGCCGTGATTAATTCGGATTTGAGGGATGAAGCTGTCCAGAAAGGCATGAGAGACGCATGGCAGAGGAAAGAGAGCTACGCTAATGGTATGTTTGTCCACCCACGTGACACAGTGAGCTTACACGAGTTCAGCAGTCTTTTACAGAGTTACTGTTAGCAGAAAACAGCAGAATCAATTTGCTTTTTGCAGATGAAGCAAACTGGTCTGTGTATCTGTCATGTCTGTGAATTCTCTGGTCTCTGTTCCAGGTAATATCCTCCTGGACTGTGAGCCCTTCCCTCACTGTCAGATCACTCGTTTCCTGCAGAGTGAGAGCTTTGTGGAAAGTCTGCAAGCAGAGCTCCTGCAGCTGAATTTCAACAGCAAGTCAAATGATTTGTACAAGTTTCAACAGGTATCAGTCTGAATCATAGCTATATATTATGAAGAAGTGGATACTCAGCCCTGAATTCTGTTTCTTCTGCAGTCAGATGATCTGGGAGAGAGAAAAGAAGATCATATCTCACAAATAAGGTGAGTTCAAATGAGCTTCTGTGTTTAAGTTTCTGTCATTGACTTGCTCACAGATGTGGTGTTTGTTGGGATCTCAGGTCTGTGATTTTTGGGGAGTTTCGTGTCTGGCTGTCAGAAGTGTTGCAGGTGGATCTGGAGGCGACTGTCGATATATCCTGTGCAAAGTACGAGCATACAGGTAAACCATCTGACCACTTCTCGACGAATCACTGGGGTGTAGACAAGGAGATGATGTGCAGCTGGTCTTGACGTCTCTCGCTGCTCTTTGTGCAGATGTTTTGCTGTGTCACGATGATGAGCTGGAGGGACGAAGAGTTGCGTTCATCCTCTATCTGGTACCTCCCTGGGAGGTGAAAGATGGAGGGACACTGGACCTGTTCAGCACTGATGGTGTGTGATACAAGAGCATAAATAGGGTCATTTTACCAACAACATTGTTGTTATTAAGTTTAAAATAACTTGAATCATGCCATTTGAATCAACGTGAAACTGTTAATTTTGACTGAAACATGATATTCAACAAAAAGTCATGAAAAAGTTGTTACATATTATAAGAACAGACTTTTTTTTTCTTTGGAATATGTTCTAATGAATCGTACAGGAGGACCATGTGTAAATGTATTTAATTGTTTGTTATTTAATTAATTCATTATAATTGTGTGTGTTTCACAGAACACTCTCAGCCTGTGAGTGTTGTCAAGTCTCTGCTTCCTTGCTGGAACTCTCTGGTCTTTTTTGAAGTGTCCCCCGTCTCCTTCCATCAGGTAGTTAGAAGCAGTGTTGTTTCAGTATGACTTTTATACTATTATAGAATGTATTAATATTTTGAATTAGCTTTTATTTGTATGATTTTTGTTTTTTTGTTTTATGTGATTTTGGCATTCATTCATTCATGTATGTATGTATGCATTTTATTATGCTTCAGTTTTTCTTTGCATTTAAAAAATTTTTTTTTAGTAAATTTAGTGCCTTGGCAAGGCAACATTTCTAATTTTTGTTCAAGTTTTTCATCCGATTCAATGTTACGTCAATTAAACATGATTTTTAATAGTTTTTAATAGTCTTTACAGACCTGTATGACTTTCTTCTTTCTTCTGTGGAACACAAAAGAAGATATTTTCAAGAATGTTGGTACCTAATTAGTTTCGGTTCCCAGTGGAAGTCAATGGGAACTGTTACGGGTGGGGCCGAGAGCCGTGGGAACGGAGCAAGTTTTTAAAATAAACACAAAATAGCGCGACGGCCCCTCGCGGATGACTGTCGCGCACAAACAAAACCAAAACACAAAATAAAATCCAGGCCTGTTCCTCTCGCTTCCCAACTGTCGTCACTTCTCCTTTTATCCTTCCGGAGCTCCTCCGTGGGACTCGAGACCGGTGAGTGGTGCAGGTGTCGCTCATTATCAATTACTCCACTGCCCCCACGCGTCACAGGAACGAAATCACAACACTGGTCAGAAGGATTGGTTCTCCATTCATCAGTGATTTACATCTGTTGTAACAAACTAAACTGTAGTCTTGACTGTCTTAGGTGGCAGAGGTTCTTTCTGAGGAAAAGTGCCGTTTATCTCTGAGTGGTTGGTTTCATGGCCCTTCTCTACCAAGACCCTCACGCTACATTGAACCCCCAGTTCCCCGACACACTCATATCCCCAGAGATGTAAGTCAAGTTAGCAGGAGAGAGCGTTTTTGGTGGGTTGGCCTGCATCTTCTCTATCTGAAGCACAGTGTGTATATGTGTTTGTTATAGGAGAGTTTGCTATTTGAGTGGGTGAATGAGATGTACCTGGATCCTCGCTATCAGGCTCGGGTACAGCAGGAATTCGAAGAGAGTTCTGAGATTTGCTTGGCTACTTTCTTACAGGTTAGTCATCATCATCATCATCATCATTATTAATTGCACAAAAATATTCAGTTATGTTTAATGTACAGTAGTACATATACATATGTACATCAGGGTTTGCCAATGCACCATATGAGCAAAACTCATTGTGTATATTAAGTGTTAAATAAACTCTGCCAGAAGATGCTTTCATAAGGCCCTTTTAGTCTGTGCTGTTGTGGAGGTCCATGTATAATTGATGCCAAGGAGAAATTCCTGAAAATGTGAAAACACTAGAGGCATGTAGCCAGAGTAAGTTTTAAATAATTAAGTGTCCAAGTTACTTATTTATAATGTTGCACATGTAAGAGTCACATTTGCAGACTCTGCATGCAAGAATATGCTTATATTGTGCTATATGTACAATACCAATAGAGCTCAATTACAATGAATATGCCAAAACACTGTTTTTCATATGCATTAATGGTAACACTTCTCAGTTAAGTTTGCTAAATTAATGTTAATTGCCATGAAATGGAAATTCAGTTTTATCTCTTTTCTAAATGCAAGTTTTTGATCCATGCATCTGTTTTTTGTTTTTTTTATTGTTTTGACCATCATTTATTTTATTAAAATGTCTGAACTCGATCTTCCAGAATGACAAATTTCTCTCTAGTGACATATGTTGGGCTTCTCTCTTATGACCAAACGCAAGCGCACATTTAGATCTGTCTCTATTCAATCAACAACCGGATAGGACTCCAAATTGAACCATAGTGTAGTGTGTATTCATGTTAATAAATACCTGCCTTTATCAGAAACTGTAACATACTGTATTTCCACACACTTACAAGTATCTATAATGGTGATATCCTGAATTCTGCCCTTTAACTGCCAGGAGGAGAAACTGAGACAGGTGCGCAGTGCACTGCAGTCGTCTGAAATCCAGTGGGAAAGAAAGGGGCCACCCAATAAGAGGTGAGATGTAAACCACCCGTATTTAGTTTGATAATATTTCAACTATTAATCTCTTCCTGTCTCTGCACGTTTTGTTTTCTGGTAAGTTTCGTGTGATGTTTATATGCTGATGTATTGATGCCCGTCGCTGTGTTTAGGTATTATGGCCGTGCAGATATGCAGAGCGTCCCATCTTGTGTACAGGAGTGCTGGGAACTCCTCTCCTCTGAGTCATTCTTCATCCTCTTATCCAACCTGACCGGTCTCCGTCTACACTATCTGTGCGGTGATGAGGATGAGAGCGAGAACGAAGATGGAAAGAGTGAGACAGAAAACAGAGGTGGAGAGGGAAATACACAAGCATCAGCATCCAATACTGATGCTGATACTTCAACAACTGAAAAGAAAGACAAAGGTAAGTCAGCATGCGCATGTGTGCCTTTAAAAAAAAATAAACATTTTATGCAAAGATACATTTTTACATCTCAATAATTTTTCCTGTGGATTCTTGCAGGACCTCCTACTTGTGTTGGAGAACTGCGTCGCTGGATGCATGGCGACTATACATTGTTACATGACTCTGTCAAAAGAGAGTATGCATTGGATCTGCAGCTTCACATGGGCTGTGCTGGTATGAAATCATTTATGTTTGTCCTTTTTGTTATTAGTTGATAAGTGTGTTCAATATGACTCAATTTTGATGGAGGGACAACGGTTTGAAAAAAGTGCAAGAGCATATCCGAGACAAACATCAGCCTGTTTTTTTCTATCAGGGTGGAAATCAGAATTTGGGGGATTTACGTCCTATATTGCACATGATGAAGATGAGGAGGTAGGTGATGGTGTCACACAATGCCAGTTTGTTTTCATTTAATGATTTATTATAACATATGCAAACACAGCAGACTAGTGCACATTATTTATTCTGGGGTTTTTTCTGTAGCTCCTGACAGTGTATCCTGAAGATAACTCCCTCGCTCTGGTCTACAGAGACAAAGACACCCTCAAGTTCATCAAGCATATCAATAATAGCAGCTCCAGCCAACTTTCTTCTCAGAATACTGCAGCATTCTATGACTTCTCTTTTAACTACTATGAATGATGAATGAGTGCATTGGACATACATTTCATAACATTTTGAGCTTAATATACAAAAACAAAAATAAATTTGAAATATAAGTGCACTTTAATTTTTGAATGTGCAAGTTTCACTCCAAACTACAAAAATTCATTGTTAAGTGTGATGCTTGAAATGAAATGTAATCATTTGGTTGTTAAATGAGCATTTGTGCTCTGATGTCAATAAATATTAATAATTAACACATGAATAATGACATTTGTGTTCATCTGAAGCCCATTGTGTTATATCACAGAACTATAACGTGTTAAAACACCAAATTACATCTATTTACATTACTAGTGAACATTAGTGAAAATGTTTATATTTTAGGTTGTTCATCTGCATTATGTACTCACCCTCACGCTATTCTAAAACTATGCATATTTATAACCTGTATGCATTTCTTTATTCTTCTGAACATAAAGAAAGATATTTTAAGAATTGTGTTGTTTTTTTAGTTTTTTTATATATAACGGAAGTCAGTGGGTTCCAATGTCGTTTGGTTCCCAACATTCAAAATATCTTCTTTTGTGTTCTGCAGAAGAAAGTAAGTTGTACAGGTTTGGAATGACATGAGGCTGAGTAAATGATGACAGAATAATATTTTATATTTGAGTGAAGTTTAATTGAAAAATGTACATGAATCACATTCTCCAGCATGATTTGAGAAGGATCCAAAGAGCATCTTGAGCTTAAATGGAAACAAGAACATCCAACCGTCTGTAAAAGGATTTCACATAATCAGTCTCACAAATGTAGTTATTTGATTAGACTGAAAAATTGTGCAAGAGCACTACTTTAGTTTAGTAGAGGTCCATGGGTGAGCCTCTTTATGTGTTTTGAGTGTGAATCTGCAGAGATTTGGACAGCTTGTGATGAACGCTGTTATTACTTCCTGCGAGACCACACAATAACAGTGAACCTCTTGGAGCTTGACACACTGCTTTGCTAAGGCTATCAGCTCAGAGTTAAGTTCAGGGGATGGGATTGTCTGCAGCTCCAGAACCTCTAGTGTGCTTGCGTAACTCTGCCTGACTATCCGAACCTCATCCAACAGCAAAGTCCAAGTGAGCAGCCGAAGACATCGGACAGGGATGCTGGGCTGCAGTACCCCTGGAACGTGCAATTCAGGCAGGGTGTGGTCCAGCTCAAGTTCCACCCAGAGACGCGGGTGTCTCAGTTTTAACTCTAGCCATATCTGGTCACAGAGAGGCACGGTGTATTTGAGCGAGCGTTCGCAACGGAGCTCTAGTTTCTTTAGTGCTGGTCGCTCTGGCAACATGAGATCTTTAAAGACGTCTTGTGAGAGACTGGCCTGGAAAACTCCAAGAGTGCTGAGCGACTGGCAGCATTTCAACGTTTGCCTTAGAGTTTCGGCGTTGACGCCACACACCAGAGAGTGATTGTTGATGTAAAGACTTAGCAGAGCAGGGCAAAGCATGGCTATGCTCCTGACGAAGGAGTCGCTGAGGGTGAAGGGTACACCCCTTAGGTCAAGCACGGTTAGGGACGACCCGTTCGTCAGTATGTCCACTAAGCCTTGCTGCAGGTCCTGACCAGCATAAAAGAGAGGCGTGTTCCCCACACAACAGATGGAAAGTCCTTCCAGCCGCCCATCACCCCTGGCAACTGCCTGCCGCAGCACCCGCAGTGCTGTTTTGCGATTGGCTGGATCGGACAGACACATTCTCAGTTTCAAATTTCTGACCAGTGGCAGAAGAGCAGAATATCTGTCGGGGACACTGGTTCCTGACTCACACCTAAGACAAGAGATAACATATGACACACAGAGCAAAACATGCATCATTTCTGCTGTTTATTATTATGATGCATTAAAGTTCATGCAGCAAAATTTTATGACAATATAGTAGTGTATGGCACAAAGTCTTCACTAATGTCGTAAAATGCTTTTATCAAGGTACTTAATAAATCAAATAAGTCAAATATGAGGTCATGGAGAAGAAGAAGAAAGAAATCACACAGGAGATCTCTTTAATAACTCAAAAATTTCTCCTAGACAGCAATGCTCAATTATAATGAGAAATGGAGAGGGAATGTAGACTTTTAGTCTCATTCTTCTCAAAGGTACATCTCAACAATGTCTCAAACTGTGCTTAGAGTGGCCAACATATCAGTCTGCAATCAAAAGTGATCAATTTTAATATAAATTCAATCATTTATCATTAAATTATCTTTATCATACTTGCTACATTCTATTTATTGTAACTCTGTATGTAGTCTTCGTATTTCTCCTGGGAATTTTTAGGAGAAACATGTGAGACAGATTTAATACTTACATGCAGTTTAACTGAGATCTCCATTAAGTCTCCTGAGATATGAAAGAGCAATATCTAAGTAATAAAATGATCCTTTGGAAGGGTTTCCTAATATCTCATGGATACAAGACAAACCAACAGTTCTTACCTGACTTCAGTATCTTTCCATGAGCTTGGATGTGTCACGATATTAGACCAAGCCTTACAAACAGTAAATGCATTGCATTTGTCCTGTAAAGGCAGGAAAGAAAAAATATGTGCAAGGATCTCTTCTGGCAGATCCATCCCATTCCAAATCAGCCCTTTATCTTCTGTCAGCCGCGGTACATTAAAATACACTTGAAACAAGTGATCTGATATTATAACCGAAAACCTTTAATCCAGCACAGTGCGTGATGACTCTGCTGTCTGTGTGTCTGTCAGACTTCTGGGGGGGGGAAAGCATATACGTTCTCAAACTTCTGTACTTCCTCCTGCGTTACGAGTTCCGTTGTTAAACGCAGCGATGAAAACAGATGTAGAGCTTTGAGCCAATCAACATAGAATGCGCGAGGCTCTTAACCAATCAGTTTGGAACATTGCAGTGGGTGTGTCTTAGTAGCCAAAGGCAGTGCTTCGACACCTCGAAAGTTTCCTTCGTGTAAGTTTGCAGGCCTGTCTAGACTTCCTTATCATTCAGACAAAGTTCACCAAATCGTTGTGTAAGTAACATGTAATATGTATAACAAAAGCGCAGGTTTCATTTTCGCTATTATGTGAATTGAAGACAAGCAGTATTGCGTTGTTAAACTTTTGTTCACGAGAACATTACAATGAATAAAAATAAATCCACGAGTCTGCATGAGCGAGTGTTTGTATATGTTCTATCCACCGACCTCTCAAAAATGTAAATTCGTTAACATTTTTAAACGTGACGCATCATGTTACCTGTAAACATGTGCATCGCATATTTAACAATCACCAACCTATGACCCGATTTATATAGCAGTATCGACCATCTAGCTCACAGCTGTATAAGGAAGTGGTTACATCCTGAAAACACACACAAAACAATGTATGTTTGTTAGTCTAATAAGATCTTAAATGATTCTGCTTTTTTAGAATTTCTTTGGCTATGTTTTTTTACGTGGAGTAATTTGTTCACACTCACAGGATTGAGACAGGAGTTTGATCAGAAGATGGACAGTATAGACACAGAGGTACATTGTGTTTACATTTGTGTCTGTCCAGATGTTGTTGTAAGTGAATTAACATTGTGTGAATGATTTTATCTTCATCTACAGAAGTTAAATGACCGCAACGGCAACGATGCTGCATTTTCAGGGTGTGCTGTACTTTTCTTGGGGTGTAGCAGTCCATCACACAACCTTCTATCGCTTTACAAAGACGAGCAAGGGAAATTCAGCGTGTTCAAGGTTATTAAACTCACCCTTATAGGTAAGCGTCAATAGAGGTGGCCACCAAGTACATATTGAGTTAATCAAATTTTACAGAAGTGAAAAGAGTGTGGCGTTTTAGCTATACAGATTTATATGTCTTTGTGTTGCAACTGATACTGTTCAAACTGTCTTTGATCCAGATTCTGTTGGTGGACTGGAAGGGCACGAAATCCTGAAACTGCACGATGCTGATCCCTTCCTTGGGGTGGAACTCAAATTCATGGCCATGCTTCCCTGTCAGCGATTCCTGGAGAGCTATGCATGTGGTTCGCTCACTCAGTTTCTGTCCCAGCATGCCTCACGCCTTCTTACTCTTCCGGATGGGGTTGTCATGGAAACACAGCTCAAAGCAGGGATGCATACATTGGACCAAAGCCTTCAAGATCTAGAGATCTGTCTGGAGCACATACGCCAATCACAGGTATGTGTGTTTGTTTATGCTGATATGACCGGCAGGATAGGTTTATACGGCTCTGTACTTTGATGAGCAGCTGTTTGCACAGAACGTCAGATAACGGAAGGAAATCACAGTTCACTGCTGCTTAACAGAGGTAGTTTAAAAAAAAAAAATTCTGACCTTAAAGTATACGATGATTCATATTTAAGTGTATATTTAGGCCAAAAGGTCATTGGTGTAAATGGTGCTGGGAATTCCCCGAATCAAGAGGGCCTTAGTAAGGATAACAAATTAGGCTTGACACATTTTCAGCTCTGAGAAGAAACTACAGGTTCATAGATTAAAGATTTGATAAGATTAAAGGGGTCATATGATGCAATTTCAAATTTCCCTTTCTCTTTGGAGTGTTACAAGCTGTTCGTGCATAGATAAGGTCCCTAAAGTTGCAAAGACTAAAGTCTCAAACCCAACGAGATATTCTTTATAAAAGTTAAGACTTGTCCACGCCCTCCTAAAATGTTTCGTTTAAACACACCCCCACATATCTACGTCACGATGTGGGAAGATTTGCATAACGCCGCCAAAATGTTCACGCAAAGAAAGAAGGCGTAACTTTTATTCTCGCTGTAGTAGGGCTGCACGATAAGCCCGCTGGACGCTCCTTCGTCCAGTAGCCCCTCACTGCAGAACCCAAGATCTAGAGGGCGTGGTTGGATCCACATCTAGTGGGTGGAGATTGGTAGGTTTAGGTATATGTAAGGTGGGAGGAGTTGGATCTGGATCTAACCACGGCCCCTGGATCTTGTGTTCTGCAGTGAGGATCATCTCCCTTCGTCGAATCCGCCGGCCATTCCTCACTCAAGCCCGCCGTGTGTGACGATGTGTTTCATTGTGAAAGCGAAACTACTTTGTTTGGCTTTCCAAAAGAGGACACAACTAGAAATCAGTGGTTAAGTAGTATTTACAACACTGTTCAAGAACTGTTCAACCCAAATATTCAGATGTGTGCAGCGCATTTTACGGAGGACTGTTTACTGATCCTGGGAGAGTAGACTACAATGCGTCTGTGGCACAAAGGCTGTTTCTATAAGGTTGGGCAGTTCCAACTTTTCAAGCTACAGTTGCTGGCTGTTCTGACTCACAATCTGTAAGTAAGTTTTTTATATTTAAAGAATTTGCCACTGATGATTCAAACGCGTTTTTTTGGCAGTGTAGAGTAGGGCTTGTTGTTTTTGTCATTTCTCCGATCACAAATGCAGACATGGTTTTATTTTTACGTGGCGCGATGCAACGCAACGAGTAAAAAATCATTATAAATCAGTAATTATGTCCCCCTGGATGCAACAAATGCCTCGTTTATAATGGGTTTTAATGTTTTTGTCTTGTCGCTCTGGGGCTCACAGCATGGTAACGTAACGTTTCCGTCACACACTTGAGGTATTCGGCCAATCACAACGCACTGGTTAGCTGGCCAATCAGAGCACACCTTGTTTTTTCAGACCGATGAGCTTTGTAAAATTTACGCTTTTCAGAAAGGCGGGGCATATAGGAGTAACAATAATGTACAGTATGTGGGAAAATAATGTGTTTTTTTTTTTTACCTTAAACCGCATAAAACACATTGCATTACACCAAATACAAAAAAAAATTCTTTTTAGCAATGTCATATGACCGCTTTAAGTTGAAATTATCATATAGCCTAAGCATGTTTCGGATAACTACCTAAATGTCAAGGGTTTTTTTCATACAAAATGTGAATGCTGAAACATATGTACTGTTCTGAAATCTGTTTATTCTGCTTTTGTGGTAGATATATATATAATATATATATATATTATTGCGGTGTCTTGCAGCAACTGTGAAATGTCAGCAAATTTTGTATTATTGCAACAGTATTGTAATATTAGATATCAATGGTGAAGAAAAAAACATAATTTTGGTAGAGTGATTCTCTGATGTAAATTTAGTACCTTAATTTTGCTTTGGACGTCAAGTTGTACAAAAGTAAATAAAATTATTATTAAATGCATTATTAACATGATTACAACAGATAAAATAGGCTGAATAGAAGAATTAGCTATTAGACTAATTTGCTTTCTAAATTGATGGTTTAATGCTCTTGGCAACCAATAATTCACTGCAGTGTTTTTTGAGGATGAGCAGATGTCACACATTTGTCACACCTGTACATGTTGGAATCCACTGGCAACTTCTACAATGCCTAATTTCTGCTATAGAGATAGATGCAGTAACTAGAAGCACTTGCTTGAGTTGGCATCAACAACAAAAGATATGGGAAGCATTTTTTCCTGTCTTTTTATTTTGTTATACTTTCTATCTGTGATTAAATGGTTGCAATTTTTTTCATTTGCATTTAACCTGTTTTCACTGCTGTCTGCAACCCAAAACCCAAAAACTATGAATCAGTTTTAGTTTTTACATTTGCAGAGTCAGAGATGTGAAAGCCATTCCTTAGTTTTCAGTTCCTTTAGGCTCACTTGTAAGTAAACATTTGGCAAAAAGTAATTAAAGGTTTTGTCAAACCTTTTCCTTCCCTATTTTACATTTTTCTAATGTAAAATCAGAAATGTTTGCTGTCTGGCTGAGATTTCAGGGATTATTGCTGAAAAACAATAAACAAATGACTCATAACACCAGTGAAGTGAAGTGTAGTTTGACTTGAACACAGAGTGACATGTGAAGAAGAACTTTCTTATGCCAAAGCTAGTCAGGTCTGTAAACAGAAGGCCTCTGACTTCTTGCATATTCATGCTATAAAGCCGTCCTTCTCTGTCCTGATGTCATCATGGATATTGTGTCTGCAAATGTCTTTTCAGTAGAAGTACAGGTGGTATCTGAACCAGTCTGATGTATCAGTCTTGCTCTGATGAAAACAGTGAGAGAATATCTCATGATTGTGAGACTCCCAGTGAAATTAACACCTTATGAAAAAAATGTTAAATCTCTTTTTTTTAACTAAACAGCTGCTGGTTGAGCCTTACCTTCTATGGATGTAACAATATGGTTCAGATATTTTCAAATAAACAGCTGTTTATTTAACGGATGGCTGTTTTGTAGCCTGTGCGTTTGCGAGATGACGAGGTCTCACAGTTGGAGCAGCAGCTGCAGAACAGCTTCGGTCCTCCCAGTCAACCACCACAGGAGCTGCCCAGGAACTGCTTTCTGTTTCAGAAAAGAGTTTTTGGTGAGTTTTAACTATTTAAATGTATATGATGATGCAATTTAAATTTGTATTTCTATGATCTCAGACTAGTTTTCACATTCAAATTGTTTGATTTTTGTCTTCTCCTTCCCGTGCTCTCAGACGATAGGCCTTTGACTTCAGCAGACCAGCAACGGTTTGCTGCTCATGTGGGACGGGATTGGAAACGAGTGGGACGGGCTTTACAAAAGCACTGCCGTGCCCTAAAAGGCCCTGCTATCGACAATCTCGCCTATGAGTATGAGAGGGAAGGGCTTTATGAACAGGCCTATCAACTGCTTGGACGTTTCATCCAATCAGAGGGCAGGAGTGCCAAACTGAGCCGTCTTATCTGTGCACTAGAAGAGACAAAACTGACCAGCATGGCAGAGATCATGTTGGGCATCCAGCCACGAGATTGAGACTGTACGAGTCTCTGTACAATGAATGAGTGATGTATATGTGTGTGTGTGTGTGTGGTGTGTGTGTTTCCTTTTTGTACATGTGTGATTGTTTCCAAGATATATAGTTACATTTGAAGAGTGTGCACTCTCATTTTTGTGAATTGTTTTTCATCATGACCTTATAATTTCTATCTGTCTCTTACTTGAAATTTGCCAACACCTGTCATCTGCCCAAAATAAAAAAAACATTTTAAATAAATAGTTTTTCATGCATTTTTCATGCATAACTCAAGATTTGTCCTCCACATTACCCTGTCTGTGTTTTATCAGGTCAGGAAAAGTTGCATCTCAGAGTCGTTATGTGCATAAGAGCAACAAACTGTAGATGCTAAAAACAGCATCACTTTACCTTCCAGAACTTGAGTGTGTTTTTAAACCGTGAATTGCCCTCCACATTGAAGGGAGCAGTGTTATTGTTAGAAGGCACTTAATGTAGCAGGACCACTGCTACAGCACAGCTAATATGTGACCGTGGACCACAAAACCAGTCATAAGTGTCAATTTTTTTAATTGGGAATAAATAAGCTGAATAAATAATCTTTCCATTGATGTATGGTTTGTTTGGATAGGACAATATTTGACCGAGATACAACTATATGAAAATCTGAAATCTGAGGGTGCAAAAAAATCAAAATATTGAGAAAGTTGCCTTTAAAATTGTCCAAATTAAGTTCTTAGCAATGCATGTTACAAATCAAAAATTAAGTTTTAATATATTTACGGTAGGACATTTACTAAATATCTTCATGGCATATGTTCTTTACTTAATATCCTAATGATTTTTGGCATAAAAGAAAAATGTATAATTTTGACCCATACAATGTATTTTTGGCTATTGCTACAAATATACCTGTGCTACTTATGACTGCTTTTGTGCTCCAGGGTCACATATGAATTGACTCTTAATCGGCACATTACATGAAATCACTCATAAAAGAGTGTTAAAGACAACTGGAAATACAGAGCTTGACACCACTTTAAAAATTAAATTGTCAGGACCGAATTCCAGTTATGCATATTAAGGATATTACTGAACTATAGATTACTTTCATAATAATGTTTCTAAATAAACTGCTTTCTAGTCCAAAAGCATGCTTAATCTGATTATAAAACCAGTCCACTGAGTATAGGTCACCTAAATTGATCTAATTTTTTAAAAAGAGACTAGAAAGGATAAATATGACATGAGGCAGTATTAAAGAACTGTAGTTTGAATGTATATTGTTTTTAGAAATTCAATCCTGAAATCAATATTCGGAGGTTCTATAAATAAACACCAACCCACGTTACAGTGGCATATTGCTACCTTTTCCGGTAAGATGAAACATTTGGAGAAAAGATTGGGGTATTTTTTTGATCTGAGCAAAAGGTGTGGTAAGATGAATGTCAAATATCAGTTGGGGGAAAAAAAAGAAAAATGAAAAAAAAGTCAACATCTGGATCTGATTGTGTTGTAATACGCTATGAGATGCTATTATTCTTAGAAATTAATTTTAGCTTAATGGTATCTATCGAGGGCGGTCAGATTAATGAAATGGATGAGGCCTTTCTCCATTAAAGCATTACGCAGACCTGCCATTAAAGTATTACATGGTTAAGAGATCACATTCATTTTAGTTATGGGGATTTAGAAGCTCCTAGTCGTTTTCTAGAGTGAAATCTAACATTTTCATTTATGAAAAACCTGGTGATTAAAAACCAGAGAAAATTACTCAACAGTTCCGTTGTTTCCTGTCCGGTGACATGCTTTGTTAATTGTTTTATTCACAATTTCATTTGGGAATAAATGTAAAGATTTCCTTGATTTTAGTTTGCTCAAAATATAAACGCTACTCGCATATGGTTATGTAATGATATTTCAACATACTTGTGATGTTACAGCTTATGGAGGAGGGTCTGTGATTTTGTCTCCACCCTGGTAATAAAGATAAAAGCATGTTAAGCAGTCTATGTGGCTCGATATTGCTCTTATCTGAGTAAAGTAATCCATCAGAGTGACCTGTATATGTGTCATTGGTGTGTTCAGAAAGTGAAAAGTCCTGTGTAGTTAGGGCTGGGCTTGGCATGAAATCAAAGCTGAAGTTATGCATTACATTTTCCCCTCCCCTTGGTCACATTTCAAAGAATCAGTCAGGTATTAATCTTTACCTAGAAATATATGCATTTATTTATTTTGTATATGTACATTTCCCTTCCCAAACATTTACAATATTCTTCTGTGCAAACATTGACATTCTGACTGACATCAGAAAGCCAAAAGAATAACACTAAGTGTGAAATGATGATGCATGTGCATGCATATATTTTAAAGCAGGGCTGCCCACACTCGGTCCTGGAGGGCCGGTGTCCTGCAGAGTTTAGCTCCAACCCTAATCAACCCCCCCTATAGCAGCTAATCATGGTCTTACTAGGCATACTAGAAACCTCCAAGCAGGTGTGTTGAGGCAAGCTGGAGCTAAACTCTGCAGGACACCGGCCCTCCAGGACGGAGTTTTGGCACCCCTGTTTTAAAGTGTTGAGTGATGACATCCAAAGATCTCCAGAGATTTACACTAGATATTAAAAACTCACTCAGTGATCTCATTTTTTTCTAAGCATCTCACCCATATAACAGTTGCTAAAGCACTATCTGTTGCTATCTAAAACCAGCCGCAGAACATCTGGCTCATATTGCAGTGGTTAGGCATTAGAGAAATTCACATGAATCTTAGCTGTAAGATTGGGAGGGTGTGGGGGAGAATATTTGTATTTATATATTAGTGAATCTGTGCTCCATCGTTGCAGATGTTTTTTGTTTTTTTTTAAACCCTGCTAATGTTAAAGATGTTTGTGTGACTTGGCTGGTAGAGCATGGCACTTGGTTTAGTTATTTGGTTTCCATGCGACACACATACTTAAATGTTTACCTTGAATGCACTTTAAGTTGTTTTAAAGCATCTTCCAATTGCATAAATATAAACTTTTAAAAGCATCACTGCACAAATGAAATTTGGTGAATAAAAGAAAATAAAAGAGAGACATTTTTGAATCTCTTATACACACACATATTTCTAATTATATAATTACACACAATTGTGACCTGTAATATTGTGTTTATATGTAAACAGTTAAGTTATTGTCAACAAATCGACTCATTTATGTTATGGACAAAAATTGCCCAGTTTATTTGTATCTTTTCCACCAAATGAAAATAAAAAAAATCAAAAGAATCCAACACGTCTAGTTTTTTTTACATATCATGAAATCTTATTTATGCAACGGAATAAAACAAATAATAAAAAAGGTAATTGCGAGTTTATATCTCAAAATTCAAACATTAAATTCATACAATTTTTTTTTATGCCACAGAGGTTAAAAGGTAATTGCAGCTGTTTCCTCTTTGAAAGTCTTTCTTTCAGTTTCGTTTTTTTCTCTTGAGTTTATATCTCACAGTTCAGACTTGTTATATGTACATACTTTGCTACAATGCAAAGTATTGAGTGTACAGCTTGTATAACAGTGTAAATTTGCTGTCACCTCAAAATAACTCAACACACAGCCATTAATGTGAGTACACCCCTAAGTGAAAATGTCCAAATTGGGCCCAAAGTGTCAATATTTTGTGTGGCCACCATTATTTTCCAGCACTGCCTTAACCCTCTTGGGCATGGAGTTCACCAGAGCTTCACAGGTTGCCACTGGAGTCCTCTTCCACTCCTCCATGACGACATCACGGAGCTGGTGGATGTTAGAAACCTTGTGCTCCTCCACCTTCCGTTTAGGTCTGGAGACATGCTTGGCCAATCCATCACCTTTACCCTCAGCTTCTTTAGCAAGGCAGTGGTCGTCTTGGAGGTGTGTTTGGGGTCGTTATCATGTTGGAATACTGCCCTGTGGCCCAGTCTCCGTAAGGGATGGCATTCATTCATGGTTCCCTCAATGAACTGTAGCTCCCCAGTGCCGGCAGCACTCATGCAGCCCCATACCATGACACTCCCACCACCATGCTTGACTGTAGGCAAGACACACTTGTCTTTGTACTCCTCACCTGGTTGCCGCCACACACGCTTGACACCATCTGAACCAAATAAGTTTGTCTTGGTCTCATCAGACCACAGGACATGGTTCCAGTAATCCATGTCCTTAGTCTGCTTGTCTTCAGCAAACTGTTTGCGGGCTTTCTTGTGCATCATCTTTAGAAGAGGCTTCCTTCTGGGACGACCATGCAGACCAATTTGATGCAGTGTGCGGCGTATGGTCTGAGCACTGACAGGCTGACCCCCACCCCTTCAACCTCTGCAGCAATGCTGGCAGCACTCATACGTCTATTTCCCAAACACAACCTCTGGATATGACTCTGAGCACGTGCACTCAACTTCTTTGTTCGACTATGGCGAGGCCTGTTCTGAGTGGAACTTGTCCTGTTAAACCGCTGTATGGTCTTTGCCACATTGCTGCAGCTCAGTTTCAGGGTCTTGCAATCTTCTTATAGCCTACGCCATCTTTATGTAGAGCAACAATTATTTTTTTCAGATCCTCAGAGAGTTCTTTGCCATGAGGTGCCATGTTGAACTTCCAGTGACCAGTATGAGAGAGTGAGAGCGATAACACCAAATTTAACACACCTGCTCCCCATTCACACCTGAGACCTTGTAACACTAATGAGTCACATGACACCGGGGAGAGAAAATGGCTAATTGGGCCCAATTTGGACATTTTCACTTAGGGGTGTACTCACTTTTGTGGCCAGCAGTTTAGACATTAATGGCTGTGTGTTGAGTTATTTTGAGGGGACAGCAATTTACACTTTTATACAAGCTGTACACTCACTACTTTCCATTGTAGCAAAGTGTCATTTCTTCAATTGTCACATGAAAAGATATAATAAAATATTTACAAAAATGTGAGGGGTGTACTCACTTCTGTGAGATACTGTATATATATATAGTCAGAATTGTGAAATATGAACTCAGAATTGCAAAAGGAAAAAGTCAGAATTATGCTCAGAATTTTGAGGGGGAAAAAAGTTGCATTTGAATTTCTATTTTTTATTCCGTGGTAGAAATAAGCTTCCATAATGCACAGACTAAAAGTTAGTCTGGAACAGAGTATGTGAGCGAAGAAATAAGAGAGAAACTGCACTCCAAGCCAGTCAAATTAGAGCACCGGAAACTTCCCAATCTGTAATAACTTAATAGATTGCGCAAAGACCATATTTGCTTGTTTGTTAAATATTTGAATTTCAAATCTTTTAAATTTTGTATTATATTGAAAAATAAAATGTAAAATGATTGAAAAATTATTTTTTTGTAAAATGATTGAAAACAAAGTGATTAAAAAAGTTTCTGAAAAAAAAGATATAGATAGATATATCAAGATTTTTCTTTTTATTGAAATACAAAATAGGCTTATTAGGAACATCCAAACATGGCACCCATATTAGGAAGGCTCTTCACAATACTAAAATAGGCCTGCAGTAATACAACAAAACATAAAATAAATTAAAAGTTAGCAGAACGTGGGACATTACACCCAATACGTCTACAAACAAATCAACCAGCCTCCAAGCTTTAGCTATATTTCGGCTGCCAGCAAACAGATGTTCCCAAGCCCTGCACCTTGTGTGACGTCAGCGCGATGAGAGGGGTTTGCCCCTCGCGCATTAGGAGGGAACTACAGGATGAGATGAGCTCGTGCTGGCTGTCACTGCCGCCGCCCAATAGACACTCGCGATCCGGAGCGCGAGCAGGACGACATCCTCCCAATCAAGAGGCCGGAGTGTGAGCCCGTACCTGACCTCAATTCGGCTTGGATGCTTTAGCAACAATCGGCAGACTGAGCAAGCGAGAGAGGAGAGAGTGTGGGACAGAGACGGATATTTGGGATACAGCTCTCGCGCGTCCCGACTCTCGGTCTTGCAATGGGATGCACGTTAAGTGCAGAGGAGCGCGCGGCTCTGGACCGGAGCAAAGCGATCGAGAAAAACCTGAAGGAAGCCGGAATAAGCGCAGCCAAAGATGTCAAATTACTGCTGCTGGGTAAGTCTCACTGGCCGCTTTTCAATGAGTGCATTGAATAAGGATGCTGCAGGTGTGTAAGTGTGTGTGCGTGTGACAGCACTGACACAGCCTATGTCTCCGCAGGCGGAGGGGAGTCGGGGAAGAGCACCATTGTCAAGCAGATGAAGTAAGTGCGGGTTTTTAACATACTCAATGGTTTTGTGCCTTTTTTCTGCTCGGTTCAGCCATGTTTCTAAACGGTTAAAGGTTGGGAACTGTTTGTCTCGCGCTGTTCAGTGTGTGGTAGTGCTGAAACAAGCGCACCCCAAGAGACAGCGCTGTGAAGAGTGTGAGTGTGTGTGTGTGTGTGTGTGTGTGTTAGTAGCATGTGTGCAGTGCAGCTCGAGAGCGCGCGTGTAGCCTACTTCGTCGCTGTCTCTGCGGCTTGGGCTTCAAAGTTCCTTAATGTTTCACGCTTTTGTCATGTGCATTTCAATCTGGGTCCGGTATTTGTGTGTTGTGCCATGTTATGCGTTAAGGCCTTGTGTTCATTTTGTCATTTGACTGTGTGCTTGAGAGAGAGAGAGAGTGTGTGTGGTGTGTGTGTGTGTGTGTGCTCGCGCTAGAATCGTTTCTCGTATTACTCACTCTTGAATGGTGGCTTTTAGTGCCTGCCTGCAGTCTCGTTTAGCGTTATCCGCCCATTAAACGGATTTATCGGGACTATGCCACCTAACCTTACATTTTCAGAACTACGGATATGCAACTATTTTAAACTTATATGGCAGTTTTTACCAATTGTGTTGTATTATTAAATATCATTTTGCAGATCAAACTCATTTTAATGCACCAGCATCACTGCGGTTTTTGTAATTCAAAGCACACATAACTATATCTCAGACCTAGGATATATTTTAAGGTTTTAAATACACTCTTACTAGTTACACTTTAACTTTTTTTTATTACTGTTATAGTTATTGTATAGTTACAGTTTAACTTGTGGTTTAAAATATTAAGACGACCAACAACTTGGGCTATGCAACGTGTAGGAGTTCAAGACAGATTGTTCTACTCCCTAATCAAACTATTTTGCCACGCATATATTCCCTCCATATGCAGATATATATATATATATATATATATATTAATAATATATATATATATTATATAGAATATATATAAAACCAATTTTTTTTTTCAATCATGGCTATTCTCTGTTGTGTGTCTGCGTCAGGATTATCCATGAAGATGGGTTTTCTGGAGACGACATAAAGCAGTTTAAACCTGTGGTCTATAGCAACACCATTCAGAGTCTTGGCACCACCACCTCTAATAAATCTGTGCGCAACCCAAAAGAAACTCGTGGTATCAAAGGTATCAACAAGAGCAAGGACACACATGTATACAATAATCACATGCACACATTCTTGTGAACTGATTTAAAGCTCCACAGAGATAATGAAGTACAAGTGGTGTGATTTTATTAAATATTCAGATGAAATGTTTTATTGATTTCTCCTGAAGCATATTATCTATATGAATACATTAAAAATATATTATTTTCCGTATTACTTTTGTTCAAACATCATAATATAATTGGTGTGATACAACAATACAGGGTGGCAGAAAACAACAGGGCAGTTTCCCTTCTGTTAATGTACCTGTTTACGCTTGTTTTGATTTGCAATGTTCTTTAATGTTTGCATTAGATTTTCCTGGTGATTGAACTCGCCAAACCACACTTCTCAGAGGATGCACTGAGCTACAGTGACACCTAGTGTATGAATTAGAAAATATCATTGTGGTTGCCAATGCAATGAACATTTAGCAGGGTGTGCGCGGGTCCTTAAAAAGTCTTAAATAACGGTTTCCTAATATAAGGCCTTAAAAAGTCTTAAATTCGGATTCTATGGATTATCGGATTCTTAAATATTTTTGGTCACATTACCGCTAAAATATCTTCAGTCTGACGGAGCTAGAGACTGTTTACAGTCATTGGACAGACCGAAGATGTGTTCTTCCCCGCGGTAAATCACTGCGTCTTCAGAGAGAACTGCAGTAAGTTCGCAGAATACAGAATACAAGCTCGCGCTGAGGCTCGCTCTGTTTGGCTCTTTGTGAGAGACTTCAGAACTAATGAGCGTGACAGCACACACGAAACAGTTGTGCGTAAGTAGTATTATTTTTCTTCGTTGTTGTATAGGCTACTTGTTTTTTTAATAATACTCGATTCTTTTTTTCCCGTTTGTTTAGCTCTACAGGGTGGACTATTGTAATGGTCTCCTCACCGGCTGTCAGAAAAGCACAATGTGTTGAGCATGAGTGAAAAACACACTTCCTTCGTTTAAAAAGAAATCATATTATTATCATTACTGAAGCAAGCAGCTATGGCAGATGACGTTTAAACTGCCTTTACCTGCTTTAAAATACATTCTTGTGAATATTTCCAGGGATCAGTTTTATGTGTGTGTGTGTGTGTGTGTGAAATATATATACAAGTGCATCTCAATAAATTAGAATGTCGTGGATCAAAATGTTGATGATTCATCCAATACTAAACACACAAACTCAGAAGAAACACACTGAGGTAAAAATTCACAATGTTTAGTTTATTCATAACCAGGGCTGGATTGTATCGGCAATACCGGGCGGTGTCCCGGTGGGCTGATGCACTTAAGGGGCCGAGGAGCACTTTTTTTTTTTGGCCGAGGACCATCACGCACGGACAGCGAGCAGCCAGTGGCCCATTGGTTTGTCTCCTGTATTGACAGCGTAAACATCCAATCAAAATGCGCTGTAGACAGAGGCGCATGAATTATTTTTATATTTGATACAAATCACACAAAACCGTGGATTAGATCGTTTAGTGCGGCACACAGCATCAGCTTTTGGCCCCTTCAAATCTGCGTTTGCGCTTTGGCTGGCGCTGAGCCAGAGACAGACGCGTTTGTACAGCGCTGCATTATAACCAATCACACACGAGTCTGTTGAGCTTATGAATGCAATGGCCAATCAGAGGCGTTCCGATGAGTCATCGCTGAAACGCGGTGTTTTGTTCGCACGCTCGCTGACTGTGCAGATGTGCTACGAATGTAAGTAAGATATTCTTTTCACAGTGTAAACGGCTGATTTAAATGGGAGTTTTTGAGAGTGCCTGAACTTTGGCTAGACTGAAGTGAAAATGTTCTTTGATAATTTAAATATTCTTTGTTCTCTGTAAAATGAAAATATTATAGCCTAATATAGTAGCCTAACTTACAATATTGTTATTAAATTCACATTAAATACAAAGTCAGTCGTGTTAAAAATATTTTATGGCATGACACCCATATCTGGTAGGCCTATTTAAGTAAAAAGTCGGGTTTTTATGTGTAGTTAATAGATTACACTATTACTCTACTTTGTCACCCACAAATAACAATCTGGTACAAAAACGCATTTACTTACTTGTTTGAGAATCGAGATATTTCCTGATACACGTTTGGAAATATTTCGAATAAAAAGGAAAAGATAAATAAATAAAACACAAGCCTATATCAGTTATACAGTGCTATTGTGGCTGCTGTGTCACATGACAAGCACGACGAGCCCCCACCCCCCCCACTCGTGCCCCCTCAAAAATCATGCGTGCATGAAGCCCCTGAGTGTGGCACATACATACTGTACATACACTACCAGTCAAAATTAGTTTGAACAGTAAGAAAGATCCAATAAAAAAGATCCAAAGATCAGCATTTATCTGAAATAAAAAGCTTTGTTTAACATTATAGGCTAATATAGCCATTCAAAGCTGAGTCGTATAATTTTTTTTTTCCTGGAAATTATAGAAATTAATATTTTTTTTTAGCAAGGATGCTTTAAATTGATCAAAAGGGACAATAAAAAACATTTAGAATGTTACAAAAGATTTATATTTCAGATAAATGCTGTTCTTCTGAACTTTCTATTCATCAAAGAAACCTGAAACAATTCTACTCCGCTGTTTTCAACATAATAATAATAATAAATGTTTTTTGAGCAACAAATCAGAATATTTGAAGGATTTCTGAAGGATCATGTGACTGGAGTAACGATGCTAAAAATTCAGTTTTGCTATCACAGGAATAAATGACATATTTAAAATTATTCAAATAGAAAACCGTTATTTTAAATAGTAATAATATTTCACAATATTTCTGTTTTTATTGTATTTTGATCAAATAAATGCAGGCTTGGTGAGCAGAAGAGAATTCTTTAAAAACATAAAAAATCTTACTGTTCAAAAAAATTTACTAGTATAGTGTGTGTGTGTAGGTGTGTGTATATTATATATCATATATATAATATCTATCCCAGTGGTGATGGGCCGCCTGGACCAAAAAATGCAGGGGCCGATTTTTTGTCCCAGTCCAGCCCTGTTCATAACATGATATAGTTAAGTAACACCATGACAAGTGAGCTGTTTTGCTCAATATTCTCACGATGCAAGTCTAGTGCGCGTGCGCATTTACAGTACGCTTCTTTCACTTCATGATTCAGTCTATTAAAATGACATTCAGAATGATCACAAATTCAAGATATGGGGGCAGAAAATGTGTATATTTATACCACTTCATATAGTTAATCAATTTCACACGGAAGAGTGCCTTTTTTCTCTCCAAAAATTACCATAGGCCTATACAAATGTAATATTGATATTTATTTTATAACAGTTCAATAAACTAGAAGTTTTATTAAGAGACTTACGTTTTAGACACCATATTGCCTGTTTTTGCACTATTTCGCCAACAAAAAATAATTCCAAACAAAGCCACAGCTCTGTTTTGCGTCTCTGAGCAGCATGACAGCGTTTTGTTCCTGAATGAATTAAACGTTCCTGAATGAATCAACCATTTAAATGATTCGATTCAATCGCAATGACTCACTTATTAACCGTGTCTTGCTGCAACCTACTGACGGTTTTAATTTCACATTTAAAGTATCTTTTCATTTTTTAAATCATTTCAAATATCAGTATTAAATTTTTTTATGTTTAATTTAGCAAATTATTTATGCATTTGTAACTGCAGGTTAAATACATTCATGTTCTGCATTAAACTGTGTGTAAATACATCTGAATGCCAATTCAGGTGCAGCTTATGTCTGGATTGTAAAGATGAATTTTGTTGATACTGATTCATTTGCTTGGTAACAGCCCAAATGTCTTATTATTCTTATTCACTGATTAAATGTAAGAATTTGACTCAAAAGATAATGCACACTTATAGAAAAAATGGCTTTATAAAGGTAAAATGCCCATAAAAGGTAAAAATCTATTTAAACTTATTGGAAAAGATTAATTTCTATCTGACCACCACACAGAATGTGAAGAATATCTAAAACTTTAGGAATCAGCTGTCCACGAAAGTCCTTAAGATACCAGCATGATAACACACTCAATCAGTTGAATGAATGACTCAATGACTCACTCATTAAGTGACTTACCGCCACTTACTGGTAGTTTAGTTGAGAAGTATGTTGAAAAGTATGCATTTTTCCCCTCAACATTTCTTATTTGTATATTCATAAATGCATTTAAAACATTAATCTCATAACATTATTTATTGCAGTTGTAATTATTGTTATTTGCAGTGTAAATTATTTAATCTGACTGGTAGCAGCCCTATAAGTGTATATTGAATTTATTGATAAATTGTAATAATTTGATTAAAAATAGGCCTTTGTAAAGGTAAATAAAAATATGCAGATTTAAGTATGTAAAAGATGATAGAACACTGATGAAAATATTGCTTCAGAATAAATTGTTTACTCCACCAAAAATCTCAGTGATGCAGTTATTTTGCAGGGATATTTTGTATGAAATATTGTCTGCTGACATTAAAAGTTCACTGTATATCGTAGTAATAAATATAATTTATTACAGCAATGATATTTTGTTTTCTTTTTAATTTAAACACATTAAATATTACATATATGTATGTAATAAAAATGTGTATTTCCATTACAGGTTTAGGTCTTAAATTTCATATAAGGTGGTATTAAAAATGTCTTAAAAAGTCTTAAATTTAACTTGTTCATGTCTGTAGAAACCCTGTTTAGTGGGTGTCATTCTACACTCATATGTATTTAACAGGATGTTTCTAACATTTTGCATGCGTTTATAGGCAGATGCTAAGATCGTATTTGATGTGGTTGGTCGTATGGAAGACACAGAGCCATTTTCAACAGAACTGCTGGCTGCCATGGTGCGTCTGTGGACTGATACTGGAACTCAGGCTTGCTTTAGCCGCTCACGAGAGTATCAGCTCAATGACTCCGCCCAATAGTGAGTCCCAATGTTATACACACAAGATGATGCAACAAGCATGTCACTGTCAGTTGCAATGTGCACGTTACACATATTATGTATTATAATACATATTTAAAAATCCACACGGGTGTTCTGTGTTTTAGTTACCTAGACAGTTTGCAGCGCGTTGGATCTCCAGATTACCTCCCCACTGAACAGGATATTCTCCGAACCCGAGTCAAAACTACTGGCATCGTTGAGACACATTTTTCCTTCAAGAACCTTAACTTTAGGTATCTACTGAATAGTTATGTTTCTCTTATGTGAGTTAAATGCAATATTTATTGGGAATTCAAAAAATGAGGATTTTTCCGTGCCTCCTAAAAGCATGTTATTATACCTTATCAAATTTATATCAAACTATATATCTGCATAATATAAGTAAATATATAGAGCTGAATCTGAACTGGGATCATCATTTAAATTATCAACATATATTGTCAAATCACCCAACCCTAAAACTGCTCAGTGTACATTTTAAGACATATTAGTATGACTTTGTTAAGCTGTCATTGTAAAAATCACAATACAAATCTGATTTGACTCATATATGATTTTTTAAAATGAATACAATTTTTAAAAAATTTTATTTTAGAAAATTGTAATTAAAAAAAATATTGGAAATATTTTGTGAATGAAAAGGTACTTAGATGTTATATAGCATAAATAAAAAAAGATCTGTATAATTGTCCTCAAAGTCTATTTGTAAGTAACTGACATAAGGAATTGGAAAATCATTTATTTTAATTCACTTTATCAGCGTGTTAGACGTTGCAAATCTGATATCTTTGGTCGACCTATTTTGTTTCTTAACATGCATTGCATGTCTTGTGTATGTGCACACATGCATGTACATGGCTTCACATGTGTCCTGAAAGTGTGTGATGTTTCGTCCCCAGGCTGTTTGATGTGGGGGGACAGAGATCAGAGAGGAAAAAATGGATTCACTGCTTTGAGGATGTGACAGCCATTATCTTCTGTGTGGCAATGAGTGGATATGACCAAATGCTCCATGAAGACGAAACCACGGTAAACTACTACACCCAGATTTACACCTGATCATTTAGACAGCTTTTATACTCACATTATGACATTTAATGGTAAATTAGTTTTAAAAAGCACTCTTGTTTTTTTCTATCTTTGCATTTAAAACAATCCTTTGACGGTCAACCTGAAGTTGATCTGAATCACCAAATATATTTGTGTGGTGTGTGTGTGTTATAGATGTATTTTATGTTATGTATGTAATGATTTTTATATATATAATGTGAATATCTGTATATTATAAAAGTAATTTACATTTGTTCTATATCTAATTATATAATTTAAATTCCAGACCACAACACACACACCCCACACATATTGTATCAAAATTTAACAATATTTGATATTCAAATAAAAAATTATTTTCATTACTTGAAATAAAATTAAATGTGTTATAAAACAGAAGAATGCAACAAGGTAATCCAAACAACTTTATTGCAGGTTTTGACAGATATACGTGGATAGCAGGTGAGTGATTGGTCAACAGAGCAATGCTGAGGTATTTCAGTGAATATCAGTCTTATCTTTGCAGGTTTGGATAAACGTGTTGGTGAGCTGGATCCGGAGGTTGGATGCAGATGAATATCGGACACAAGAAGGTAAGTCCATGCAAGTAAGTGGTCGGGTAGCATTCAGGTAGGAACAACGAGACCAGACAACAGTGAACTGAGGTGAGCAGTTTATATAGTCTGTGCTGATTGGATGTGACAGGTGCATGTGATCAGAACTCTGGTGACTGTGAACGAGTGGGTGGAGTGTAGGGGTCTGGTGCTGTGGGTGTTGTTGATTCTGTGACAGAACCCCCCCCTCTACGGGCAGCTCGACAATGATGGAGGTGGCCTCTGCTTCTCGGTGCTGGACAGTCGGTGTGATACGTGTGGAATTCAAGTAGCAGAGATGGGTCTAGTCTGTCATCAAAGGGGCAACCCAAGATCTTTCCTCTGGGCCGAACCCCTCACAGTATATGAAGTACTCTAGGTGACCACCCTGTCGTCGGGAGTCTAGGATGGTGTTCACTCTGTAGATATTCTCCTCTGAAGGATCCATTGGAGGAGGAGGAGGCACTTCATCAGCACCAGACCCTGGAGAGGAAGCAAGCAGAGGATTAGTATATGGTTTCAACAGGGATACATGAAAAGAAGGTGATATTCCGTAGTGAGGAGGAAGGTTTAGCCTGTATGTGAATTCATTGATCTGCCTCTGGATTGTGAATGGAATGACATAGTGGGGACTTAGCTTGCGACAGGGCAGTCGAAGACAGATGTCCCTGGTTGAGAGCCAGACCTTCTGCCCTGGATGATACTAGGGTGTCGCTGATCTTCTAGTGTCGGCCTGGCTCTTGTGTCTCCGAACTGCCCTCTGCATGTGGATGTGAGCTGAGTCCCAAACCCTCTCGCTCTCCTGGAACCAATGGTGGACAGCTGGAACATCAAAAGGCTCACCTGACCAGGGAAACAGGGGCAGTTGGTAGCCGAGTATACACTAAAAGGGTGTTAATCCGGTGGTGGCTTGAAGCAGGGAGTTCTGTGCATACTTGGCCCATGGAAGGTAACAGCTCCAGCTGTCTTGTTGTTCATGACAATATGACCGTAGGTATCTCCCGATTTCTTGTATCTTTCTCTCATTCTGGCCGTTGGACTGCAGATGATATCCCGATGTTAAGCTGACAGTGACTGGAGTAACTGGAAAAAGGCATTCCACACTCGGGAGATGAATTGAGGTCCGCGGACGAAGACGATATCTTCGGGGATCCCAAAATGACAAAAGACTTGCTGGAAGAGGGTTTCGGCAGTTTCAAAGGCAGTGGGTAGTCCTTTCAAAGCAATCAACTTGCATGCTTTGGAGAAACCTACAATCTACAATGAAGAGGACACGTGTGAGAATCCGAAGAAGGTAAGTCAGTGATGAAATTAACTCCAATGTGTGAACATGGCCTATTAGGTACAGGAAGGGAGACCAGCTTTCCATCAGGTAGGTGGCGAGGGACCTTGGCACAGACTGAGCATCCTTGGATGAACCAGGAGATGTCCTGGGCCATATTGGGCCACCAGTAGCGATTGCTGATGAGCGAGAGGATTTGCTGGCTGCCTGGGTGTCCAGAGCCCGGTGATGTATGTGCTGAGTCCATGAGGGACAGACGGAGATGAGTTGGCACATAGATCTGTCCCTCAGGACCTCCCGGTGGAGCAGATTCAGACTGCATGGCTTCCACGATCTGGTCATCAATGGACCACTCAATAGGGCTGACAATGATGACTGCAGGGAGAATGGGTTTAGGAGTTGTTGTCTCTGACTCAGGGTGGTAGACACTGGACGGAGCATCCACTTTCTGGTTCTTACTCCCTGGCCGGTAAGTCACAGTGAAATTGAATCTGGTGAAGAAGAGACCAACAAGCTTGATGGGTGTTTAATCTTTTGGCTTCCCAGAGATACTCAAGATTACGGTGGTCAGTGATGACCTCAAAAGGATGTTTAGCTCCCTCCAGCCAAAGGTGCCACTCTTCTAAGACAAGTTTGATGGCCAGCATTTTGCGGTTACTGATGTCATAGTTGTGCTCCGCCGGGGACAGCTTCTTAGAGAAAAAGGCACATGGATGAAGTTTGGGAGGCTCACCCTGCCGCTGAGACAATATGGCTCCTACCCCGGTGGTCGATCCATCAACTTCGACGACAAAGGGCGGTTCTGGATTGAGATGCACTAGGGTAGGAGAGGCACAGAACGCTTTCTTGAGCTGGTTGAAGGGATTAGATGCTTCAGAGTTCCAGGACAGAGACTTGGCCCCATGTTTCAGCAAGGATGTTAGAGGTGAGCAAATCTTACTGAAGTTGTTGATGAACCTCCTGTAGAAGTTCGCAAAGCCCAAGAAGCATTGTAGTTCCTTGCTGGATATGGGTTGTGCCCAATTCTCAACTGCCTGTACCATCCTCTGGTCCATGCGAATACCGTGTTGGTCGATGACATAGCCAAGGTAATGGATAGTGTTACAGTGGAACATGCATTTCTCGAGCTTGAGATACTGGTGGAATTATTGAAGTTTCTGGAGGACTTGCATCACGTGTTGGCGATGTTTGGCCTGGTTCCAGGAATAGATGAGGATATCATCAATGTAAACAATGACGAAACAATGAAGGAATTCCCGGAACACCTCGTTCATAAATCCCTGGAAGACTGAGGGTGAGTTGGACGGTCTGTACGGCATAACGAGATATTCGTAATGGCCTGCAGGTCCAACTTCGTGAAGATGCGAGCTCCCTGTAACTGCTCCAGTGCTGCTGGGACCAGAAGAAGAGGGTACCGGAACATAATCGTCTGAGAGTTGAGAGCATAGTAGTCAATGCAGGGTTGCAAGCCTCCGTCCTTCTTTCCCACAAAGTAGAAACTTGAAGCGGCAGGGAAATGGATGGACGGATGAATTCTTGCTTGAGAGCCTCCTCGATATGCTCCTCCATTGCCTTTTGTTCCGAGATGGACAACGGGTAGACTTTACCATGTGTAAATGGCAGCAGATCGATAACACAGTCCCATGGCCAATTACTTTTTAGCATGTGGAAATGGCTGCAGATCGATCACACAGTCCCATGGCCAGTGTGGTGGTAGTTTGGTTGCCAGTTTCTTACTGAAGACATCCTGGAACGCCCAGTATTCTGGAGGAATCTTTTTGTGGTTTGGAGGTGTCAAGGCTCTCAATGGATGTGGAGCATACATCGACATGAGAAGAAGGAGTTGATTTAGGTTTAACAGACTTGAAGGTTGTTCTTCTAACAGTCTTGATACAGTTAGCCAAAGAGTCCTCACTCCATTGTTGCACCTCGCCGGTTTTCCAGTTCACAAGGGGAGCATGTTCTAATAACCATGGGCATCCCAGGATGATGTCGGCTGTGGAACCCTCCAGCACCAAAAATTAGATCCTTTTCTGATGTAGACATCCAAGGTGGAGGGACACAATGGTGGGACAATGATGAATGTAGCCAAGGGTCACATGGAGGACAATGTTTCCTTCGGAGGTGAAGCTTGCGAAGTAGGTTGAGTGTGAGATGAAATTTCTGGCGGCTCCGGAATCTATGAGGGCTTTCGCTGAAATAGATTGATGGGAAGTTTTTAGAATAACATCTGAATGGGCAAGCAAGGATATCGAAAGTGGTATATGGATAGTACTCACCATTTGGCGTGGAGGTCTGACTGGTCACGAGGGAAGGAGGTGTCCCTCTGAACCATAATATAGGCAATCGATCACTGGATGAAGCTCTCTAATCCAATCATGTCATCATATATCCCATTTTTTGATGGATGTTGGAGTTTAAACCTTGACAAAATGCAGTGATTAGGGCTGTTTCATTCCAAGCACTGACAGCTGCCAGAGTGCGAAACCGAAGAGCATAGTCTGTGACTGAAGATCTACCTTGATGGAGCCGGTAGAGTTGATCATGCACAGAGAGCGTGCTAGAGGTCTGTCCGAAGATGTCTTTAAAATGCATGGTAAACGCCGTCAGCGAGTTCGTAAGTGGTCCATTGGCGTACCACATAGCACGTTCCCACTGCAAAGCTCATCTAGATAACAGGGAAATGATGCATGCAATCTTGGCACGATCGTTGGTGCACAGCTGGGGCTGCATTTAAAAAAATCGAGAGCATTGTAGCAGGAATCCGCTGCAATCCTCCTCTTCTCCTGAGTAGGTCGCTGATCGGGCCATGGGACTGGCAGAGGCAGACGGTGAAGGAGTGGTGACGAGTGGTTGAAGTGCTTGATGGAGCGCATGAACTAAGTCAGCAAAAGTATCGTTGGAATGGTTGTGTGCATCACTGGAAGCATCTTCACATTGCATGTTTGGTCTGGTCTTCTGTCATAAAACAGAAGAATGCAACAAGGTAATCCAAACAACAGGTGTATTGCAGGTTTTGACAGATACACATGGATAGCAGGTAAGTGATTGGTCGACAGACCAATGCTGAGGTATTTCAGTAAATAACAGTCTTATCTTTGCAGGTTTGGGTGAACTGGTGTTGGTGAGACGGGTTTGGAGGTTGAATGCAGATGAATATCGGACGCAAGAGGGTAAGTCCATGCAAGTAAGTGGTCGGGTAGCATTCAGGTAGGATCAACGAGACCTGACAACAGTGAACTGAGGTGAGCGGTTTATATAGTTTGTGCTGATTGGATGTGACAGGTGCAGGTGCAGAACTCTGGTGACTGTGAACGAGTGGGTGGAGTGTAGGGGTCTGGTCCTGTAGGTGTTGTTGACTCTGTGACAATAATATAATATACTGTAATATAATGAGAATTTTTTTTAAAGAGAGTTTAAACTCTCATGCTAATTATGCAGTCTGAAAAAATTCAAATGTGTTTGATTAAATCTTTTCTCTCTCTTCTCTACAGAACCGTATGCATGAGTCTCTGACGCTCTTTGACTCTATATGTAACAATAAGTTCTTTGCTGACACATCCATCATCCTTTTCCTTAATAAGAAGGACCTTTTTGGAGAAAAGATTGTGAAATCTCCATTGAATATCTGCTTCCCAGAATACACAGGTACAAGAGCTATGCACACATGTATATAAGAAATGTATAGATCTAAAAAAAGGCTTGAAAACTCAGTCCATCATCTCTTCATCTTTCCTGCAGGCCCAAATACATTCGAAGCTGCGGCTGCATATATACAGAGTCAGTTTGAAAGTAAGAATCGCTCTCCTAATAAAGAGATCTACTGTCATCTAACCTGCGCTACAGACACAGGAAACATCCAAGTGGTCTTTGATGCTGTCACTGACATCATCATCGCCAATAACCTGCGTGGTTGTGGCCTCTACTGAGCTCCAACTCCACTTGCTGCCATTTGAAATGGTAACAAGTGACTGAACTGACACCCCTGTGACTTTGGCCAAGGCACTCCCTTATTTCATTTTACTCTGTCAATTTTTGTCTTTTGTTTAGAATATTTATCCCTTATTTTCCTTTGTAGTTTGTCAGTACATTGCTGGCGTAAATAACGTATGGGTGTGCATGTATAGTGTAAAAATTAGTGTTTGGCCGAGCATAGATGCTTTAAGCCTGAGTGCATGTGTGTGAGTGGAAGTCATAACGAGTGAGAGTGTTTGTCAGGTGACACAAAGGACACATAAAGGTTCTCTGCTGTGTAAGAGACTTCCAAATGCTGGCATGATCCACTAAAATGATCTCAGAAACCCAGAAGGATCAGTGACTCTTGCAGGCTAAATGACTAAGAGCAAGATATATGGTGAATCATTTAGAAGAGCTGAATGGCATTTCAGAAACTGAATGTTGTCCAGGGGCAGTTCTTTAAGCCAAAGTTCTTTGAGACCTGGGATCGCCCCTTTTTGGGTCACTCAACATGAGCACAAATAGTTAAAAATATTTTCAGTTGTTCATTTCTGTATAAATTATTCTCTAGTTTATTTATTTATATAACTATAAGCGCAGGGCTGTCCTTAGGGGGGTGCAACTGGTGCGGTCGCACCAGGCCCTGTGGCGAACGAACCGAGGGGGACCACCCCCCCGGAACGCGATCGCCAACGGACCGAGGGGGGCCCCGCTTCAGCTAAGGACGGCCCTGTATAAGCGCATGTATTTACATATTTTGTATCGCCCCACACTTTGTGCACCCTATCAGTGTTGGGCTATGATGAATACAAACAAACTAGCTTACAGACTTTACATGGAGAACAGCGTAAATATTAACATAGTAATTCAGATTCATATATAACTGAATTACTGAATGAATGAGCTATTGCTTATTTTTAACTCACTCTCTTTAACTGATGACATAATGACGTGTGAGAGTGTGTACAGATGCGTGTGCGTGTGATGCATGCACACTCTTTATTCAACCATGACCTATTACTTAACCCCGATTTCTTTTCCTCTTTTTCTCTGCCGTGGATGTATTTTTTTGTTTGGTGCACTGAATGGCCTCTTTTCCTCCCTTGGGGTCAGAGGCCTACTGCACACTGTTCTGCTGGGGTTAGTCTTCTGACCGACCAATGAAATGTTTACATTAAAAAAGAAAACACTTTAGCACCAACTACTGGCTGTGTACTGATTTGTCCCTCCTTTAACATGGTTAGTCTAGTTTAACTGCAGTTATCAAGAATTGGGCTGCGTATATAATTGCAGTAGTTACATAAATGCATAAAATACGATCAGTGTGAAAGATAAGAATTATATTATGCCTGGCTTTCTTTTTATTTTTATCTGATGCCCACATAATACTGAATGAGATCCCAAGTTCTTCCATCAGCACGCTCACACACTTCACATGACGTTCCCACGTACGTGATTGTGACGCACGAACGAGCGATTGCATTTATTTCTACCAGACAGATTTTTCCACGAAAGCATCATACATTTGTTGGAATTAGGGTGCCAAAATGGACCAGTGTGGCTGTTCTAAATGTAAGTATGTAAACCAAACATATGTAATCTAAGTAATTGTAGCAAGAAACATACGGTGACTTCAGAAAATGTAAAAGACCATCTGTCTGTGTTGTAGCTAAATCTTGTAACTGCGGGAAAAACTGCAAATGCACTAACTGCAAGTGCACACATAGCAAAAAAAGTGAGTCGAATAACGAACACTTTGGATTATTAAACATCACGTCACCCAGAATTCTACAGAATGAAATCATTTCCCTCGTTTCGACCCGGTAGGTTGCGGCAGCTGTCCGTCTGAATGCAGTAAGGGCACGGAGGACTGTGAGAGCGCGTGCAAGGACAAGGAGAAATCGTGCGACACACACTGCTGCAAATGAAAGTCTGTGAGATGTGTTGTGACACTGTGCTCCATTAATAATAATAATAAAACAATTATTTCGTGTACTCCCGCATTTGTTGCGATTATTGATGAAATAAAGGATGTAGGCTACTTTTGAATTTTAATGTTATTTCTCATCCATACAGGATACATGTAAACTTTCAAATCTGTAATAGCTCGCGTAGGCCTACACTAAATATATCACAATATACAAAATAATAGAATGCCTAAATTGTAAGAACAGAGCAGCATGTTGGGCTAAACTTGGCAATAAACACGATGAGAATGCACAATAACGTGTCAAAACGATCTCAAAGGAGATCATGTTGGGCTTGGTTTAAGTTAATGCACTTTTGCAGGCGCACGCTTTCTATTTAGTCTTACTGAATTGACGATAAACTGTTTAAATTCTAAAATCTATTTATAGGCTGTGTTCTGTGTAAATGAGATAACATTTGGATGTAAATGGTCGGCATAAAAGTAGAAACACTTAAACTTATTGAAGCCAAGAGCATTCACGATGACCCCATTCCTAAAATTTAAATGCAGTTTTGCATGTATACATTTGACACTGTGGTCTGGTTTCACAGACTAAGCCAGGATTAGACCATAGTTCTAGTAATGTTTTATGAACCTACCTTAGAAAAAACATTACTGGTGTGCATTTTGACACAAAACAAGGACACTGACACATTTTAAGATCGATCAGTGTAAGTTTCTTTCAGTTGAAACAGCTCAGACTTACATTTTAGTCAGAGACTAGGCTTATGAAACCAGGGGTGTGTGTATTAAGTATTAAGTGTGATATTAAGAAAGACAACCTGACAACATTTTTTTTAAAGAACTTATTCAACTTTGGGTATATATAAAGTTAACACTTATTATTATTATTATCATCATCATTATTATTATTAAATCAAAATGTTTTGTTATATCACATTATCAACTTATAAGTTATTTGACCTAACGAAAAAAATAGCTTCAAACTTTCAATAAAAATGAACAGAAATGGAGTGTTGCTTATAAAACAGCTCATGCATAGGTAATAACGTTTTAAGTAAGATGCTGAACAATGATTACAAAAGCACAAACTACGGCAGGAAATACTGTTTTAATATAAAAAAAGTTGTAAACGAATAGGCCTATATTACTCAAAATATGTGTATTAATAATACTGAGATCCTTTCCAATCAGAATTAAGAGCGTCACATTAGCCACGCCTCTGTAATGCGACGAGCCAATGATATTACCGCACACACTTGTCACGCAGAAAGGCCAGAAGAGACGCTGTCAAATGACTGACGTGTTTATATTTCATTTGTTTTACACGATCGCGAATTATGTAGTGGACGTTTATATAGCTTGAGTATGTATGACATTTCTAGTCTGAGACCGCGAACCACAACAGTATTCTTCATGTTGTTATCATAGCAGCCATCAGGTCTCTGTCTGCGGAAGTAGTTTTGTGTTGTTCTCCCATGTCCGAGTTAAGAGAATGACTCAAATGTTTTTTTCTAGGATGGACCGTGAATAGACAGGTATGAGGAACTCTTTTATCGCTCTTATAAGTTATACCGTGCTGTCATAATAATGACCGCAGCAGTATAGTTGCCGGGGTCAGTGACCGAGCACATGACGGTCAGTATGCTTGGACTCGGGCGCCTCTCCGCCGAATGGAAAGTAGGAATCGCATCGGGGGTGGTTTTTTTCTCTATGCTTATATCCAGAACATTAATCTCAGAGCGGGTTGACAAAAACACTCGTGCTTTGTTGTTTCGCGTTCAGTTTCTCCTTTTCATCAACTCGCTGCTGCTCCTCGGCTCTCTCTACATATGGAAACGCGTGGTGAGGCGGCTGTGCGGATCCAGAGGTGCACCTTCTGTCCCGCAGAGATGTTGGCGTCTTCTCGTCCTGCTGTTTCTTACTCTGGTGCACGGGAGCTACCTGTGCATGTTTTTCCTCGTGGACACTGAGCCACACTGGTTATCATTGCTGTGTTTCTCCTGTTTGGGCATTTATGTCATCCTACTGTTCTTCCTGTTTGTTTTTGGCTGCCTTATCCGCCTCCGCAGGCTTCTCTCCCGCAGCCGAGGAGAAGAGGATGCGGTCGCGAGCGGATCAGTCAGTCATATAGTGTTGGCAATGATAGTAACAGCAATCCTGGCAGTGTATGGGTTAGTAAATGCAGCCCAGCCTCCACGAGTAATTGAAGTGGAGATCCCAGTAGAGAAGCTCCCTGAGTCTTTGAACGGGCTCAGGTTGGTGCTTCTGTCCGACATACATCTGGGACCTACAGTGGGCCGCTCCAAACTGCAGCGCATTGTGACTATGGTGAATGAGCTGAACCCAGGTAATTACAATTATATGGTATCCGTGTAATCTTTAATTAATGGGATGTCCACCCAAAAATAATTCTCCCATCATTTACTAACACTCATGTCATTCCAAACCTGTATGACTGCCTTGTTTCTGTTGAACCTGAAGATATTTTCAGGAATGTTAGTAACCAAACTGTATCCATTACCAGTGTACATCCATTTTATATATATATATATATATATATATTATATATATAATACACACAACACACACTGTATATCTTCATGTTCAAAAGAAACACACGTGAGTATTACAAGTTGGGAACTACATGCAAATGATGAACGAATTTTCAATTTTGGGGTACTGTCCCTTTAACATATACCTGATATTGAATTTTACTCCTTGTGTTTGTTGCTGTAGATGTGGTGGTGATTGTCGGTGACCTGACTGACTCTCAGGTGATTCGATTGAGGAGCGCTGCAGAACCACTGGGACAGATGAAGGCTCGACTGGGCTCCTATTTTGCTACAGGTCAGTTAGCTGTTTGACAAAAGGGTGTAAATAAACATTTTGTGCACATCTTCACATTTTCATGTGACTTTCAGGCAATCATGACTACTACACTGCTGATGTCGAAGGCTGGTTTGAGCTCTTGCGCTCAATGGGGATTCAGGCTCTTCACAACAGCCATGCAAAAGTGTTCCGTCCTGAACAAACTCAAGACTGGATTTGCCTTGCTGGCATTGATGACCTTGAGGCCCGCATGCTTCGGTCAGTCCACATTTATCTCATTGTCAGGCTCATTTGAATACATACAAATCTGATGCATAGTGTGCCTTGTACTGGGCTTACGTTCATGGTGTTACTTTGGTTAAAGATACCCAGGCCATGGCATGGATGTTGAGAAAGCTCTTAGTGGCTGCAGTGCAGAGAGCCCTATTATTCTTCTTGCACATCAGCCTCATGCTGCCAAACAGGCCCTCCAGCAACGACCAGACATCAGTCTGGTACTCTCAGGTCTGTAAATAGCAATTCAATTATTGTGGTCTTTCAGATGCTTTGGTGTTATGTAAAGGGAAAATTTAGGAGTATGCTGCTAAAGCTTAACTTCTGTCCTCTACTGAACTCAATTTTGCATTTGTGTAGGTCACACACATGGTGGTCAGCTGTTCCCCCTCACCATCCTGGCATTCCTGATGAATCCATTTTTCTGTGGACTCTACCGTGTCTCTGAACACACTATGGTCTACGTGACCCCTGGAACCGGTTATTATGGCATTCCGATGAGAATTGCAAGTCGTTCAGAAATTACAAACATTATATTGAAATGTGCTTGAGCCTCACACAGTGCAGTGCAGGGATCAAACACACAATCTCATCCATGTTCATTACCTCATTACCTTGCATGCTGTGACACAAACAGTTAACATGTATTACATAGTAATGTATGCATAATTATGCGATATATCAGTCAAATATATACTACAGTTTGCACTATGATTTGCTTGAGCAATCTTACAAGTCTGTTTTACTATACAGATGAGACACATTTAGCCAGGTTTTAGTTGTCATTTATGTTTTAAAGTGGTTTTGTAATTTGTTTGCCAAAATATACAAAAAATCCAAGCACTTTAATATTTGAATATTCACATTCCCCATCTTAAAAGTGCACAGTTAGGTGGGTAATAGATATGTTTATGATTGCTGTTGTACTTTTTTATACATTTGTTCCACCCTCCCTAGGCGTACCATCTGTACTCAATTGCACCGAACCCATCATCTTGAATCTAGCATGTCAGTCTAGCCACACCATTGTCTCAAATGAATTGTCATTCATTCAGTTGTGTTGGACTTTGTTTAATCTATTTGGGGTCATTCTTTATCATACTTAGCTGCCTTAGCTGGTTTCATAGTATAGCCAGGCAACAATCATACCAGTACTACTACATAATGTGGCAACTGAAAAAAAGAAAAAAAAAAAACAAATTTTATAAATGGGAACTGAAGCAAAAATATATTGCTTAATTTTGTGCTACTGCCATAACGCCCGGTACCATTTATCCCTACACGTTACCCTTGTTTATCTTGTTTTTCGCCTACCATCTCTTCACTGCACGTAGTTATTTTTTAGTCTAGCAACGCACATAAACAATATATTCACTTTTAGTTTTATTTTCCTCAAAACACAACTTTAGGACCGCGGCAAGTAGAAGTCTATTTCTCTGGTGGAGGAGCTTTTTTCTTCACAGCCCGCGTCAGAGCTTGCTGTAGCACGGGATAGAGTTTGTGACAGCCGTCCATGCAGCTTCTCACAGCATCGGCCAGCATGTCTTCCCGCATCTCTCCGTCCGCAGTCAGACCAGACACTTGATTCAGATTGGGAAGCAGAGCCACGGTGACACACCCCTGCTCCTCCCCGTAGCCCTCCTGCCAGCTCCCATATTCCTCCGAGAACGATGGGTCAACGAGACACGCGCTTCCATTCTGCCGCAGCGTGCAACCCAACACCACATCAAACATTTCAATACCGCCATCCGCCAGGGCCATAGAGGCGCATGTCACCGCATGTGCCAGTATCGAGCCGTCATTCTCCAGAACCATGACATTAACCTCAATCTGAGAGCGCGGGTATCTGTGTAGGCAAACTCCTGGCTGCAAGCTCTCCAGTAGAGTCTGGGACAGATCTCTTTCCTCACTGCCTTGGATCCAGGCACCCCGTTTCATACATGAAAACGGCGCGAGCCTGAAGTCGCAAACAAGGCGACCGGTTTTCATATCGCTTTCGTCCTTGCGTTCAGCTTCTCTCGGTCCATACACCGAGCATATAATCTTGGTGTTCCCAGCCTCGAGGTACGCGGAGCCCTTAGCCTGGCTGATCAGCCCGCATCGCGCAAACACTGGCCGCACGTCTCCATTCCCCCGGACGCCTTGCCTGCTGCTGGCCTCGGGAACTTTGCCTGGGGAAAGAAAGAGCAGCGGGGACTGCGACTCCTCCGGTCCACGGATACGTTTAGTATCAACGGGCATTTTTACTAAACCCACGTGATAACGAACAACTTCTCAGGAGCTAAACTGTTCAAATCTTGTTCGAGAATCAAATGCGACAGGATACTGCTAGTTATGCTCTACCGCCATCTGTCGGATAGGCGTGACATGACGCACAGCGAGTCGTCGAGGTATGGCAGTCTGGGATGTGAAGCCTACGTGTCATTTCAAAGTTATATTTTGCTACACATTATTCACATTTTTAAACACCATCCAAGAAAATTATTATTCAGACTATCTGTATGCCTGTATATATACCTAACTCTGGAAGTAATTAGATTACATTTTAAAATACTCGGAATCAGACTACAGTTACTGTTTTATTAATTATTATAATTCTTTAAACAATGTAAATCGGCCCAGCATGTTCCCGAATAGCCTTGGCTCCTCTACTAAATTTAATGTAAATGTAACGTAAATACACAGAAACATTTTTTTCTTTCTTTCGCCTATATAATTCTTTATATATTCTTTATATATTTACATTACATTTGCATTATGTTTTACAGACAGCTGTAATATATTTATTATATTATATTTAAAAGTGACAGAGCCTCCACACTATTAAATTAAATTAATATGATTTATAAATCCGAAAAAATGTAAACGAAGCAAAGAAATGAAAGTTCACAAACAAACGGAGTTTTTAGTCCCTTTAAGAGGCACGTGCCTCAAGCAAGCTCTTCAAATGAATGTTTGTTCAAAGGGCTCGAACAGGGTCGCTAGACGAGCACTCATTAAACTGCCACGGCGCTTCACTTTAGAAAATAACATGAATTCCTCCTGTTTTAGACAAAACGAGGGTCTCGTTTGATAAGGAAGCTGAAGTAGCCTATAGTCGCTCCTGTGTGAAATCAGCTGCAAATTCCTCCCAACGAGCATCATTAGAAAAGCAATCATTTAGACGCGGAACCCACCGTTACAAACGCTAGCAAGTCTTTACAATATTTCTCACCTTGGGATGACATTTTTAAGGGGTCTTACTTGAGACAGCCTCACTCGCTATACTAAACTGAACAAAGATTTTGCACTAGATAAGTGCGGATGCTTTGGACATAACGCTCCACTTTTACAGAGGGAAGCTGCTTAGATCGTTTTCGTATTAGAATAGACTACAACAGAACTTTAGTATTGTGATTATTTTCAGCCTTCGTCCTGAGCATGGAGGAACTGGCCCGGGAGAGTATACGCAGCATCAGTCTGCTATCCAAACCTGCGCGGGGCTCGGACGTCCCGCGACTTGGATCGTTTGGGGCCATATTCATCATGCTTAAATCTGCCCTCGGCGCGGGACTCCTTAACTTTCCATGGGCTTTTGAGAAGGCTGGCGGCGTGAACACAGCCATCAGTGTGGAGATGGTGCGTTGTAATTCTGACAAGTGTAGATTCATGTTTTTTTTTCCAGGAGAGAACAGTGAGCAGAGTCAAATTATTATTATTATTATAATTTTTTTAAACCACTGATAACTTGTATACATCTTGCTGTACAAGCATTTGTGTGACATTTTTCAATCAATCATCCTTTGAGATATTCTGTATTAATATAAAATTTACATTCAGTACTGGCTTTGAATAAGTTTTTTAACGATTTTTAAGAGAAATCTCTTATATTCAAGAAAACTACATTTGTGATCAAAATACAGTAAAACAGTAATATTGTAAAATATTATTACAGTTTAAAATGACCATTTTCTATTTTAATATATTTTAAAATGTAATTTATTCCTGTGATGGCAAAGCTGAATTTTCAGCATCATTACGCCAGTCTTCAGTATCACATGATCCTTCAGAAATCATTCTAATATGCTGATTTGCTGCTCTGTTATTATTAATAGTTCTTATTATTATCAGTGTTATCAGTTTTAGTCATACTTTTTTCAGTATTCTTTGATGAATAGAAAGTTTAATGAATCTTTTTTTTAAATAACATTTTGTAACATTTTAAATGTATTTGCTATTACTTTTGATCAACTTAATGTGTCTTTTCTGAATAAAATAATTTGTATTTATTCAATCCTCTTTTTTCAATGTAGTGTAGTGTATAATGGTTTCCACAAAAATATTAAGCAGCAAAAACAGTTTTTAATTGAAAGCTGGTAGGTATTTTAGAGTAAACTACATCCTTTAATCAGCAAGGAACTTTTAAAGAAACAGCCGTAAGCCTTTTACACAGCAGTGCTAATGTGGATACGGCCGAAAAAGAATATGTAGATTGTGATGCAATTCACCATCTTTCTCTCAGGTATCTCTGGTCTTTCTCATAAGCGGGTTGGTCATTCTCGGCTACGCCTCATCAATCAGTCGGCAGAACACGTATCATGATGTGGTACGAGAGGTGTGTGGACAGAGGATTGGCCATCTGTGTGAGATCTGCTTTGTTTTCAACCTCTTCATGATCTCTGTGGCCTTTTTGGTGGTAGTGCAGGATCAACTGGATAAGCGTAAGTTGTATGTGTTGTTACTTATGAGTCATTATGTTTCAGTGAGAGTAACTGTAACAGATTAATGTGTGTGTATATATACACATTACAGAGACACAAAGAGATCTTTTATCCTTTTGAACTTAAGTGTCTGTGTGTTTCAGTGTGTCTGTCTCTGTATGAGACAGTGACGGGAAATACAGAAGGAGAGATGCCATATCACTGGTACACAGATCACCGTTTTGCCCTCTTTGTCATGTGCCTCATTATCATCCTTCCACTCTCTATACCCAAAGAGATCGGCATCCAGAAATACACCAGGTGTGTTGAAAGCTTACACATACAGCATACAGTATATCTGCTACTCTCTAAATCTTTTTAAACCATAGAATTCCAGAATTTAAACGTCTAGTGAAAAGTACTGCATCACTCTCCCACCTCTGTCCCAATACCAACCTGCTGTATCCATCATTATCTCTTAATATCTCTTTGTTTAATTGCCAGTGTATTGGGAACTTTGGCTGCTACATACCTGAGTGTAGCCGTAATCGCAAAGTATTATCTAAAAGATGAGCACACAGCAGACCTCACACCAGAGCACAGTCAAGGGTGAGTCATATGTTAAGTACATGTTTTCCATAAAGTTGAGTGCATGTATATATTACTCATATGAGTTTAATATCGGTGGTTTATTTTGGTTATTTGTAACAGACTGGACTCGTGGGCCTCCATCTTCAGTGTGGTTCCTACTATCTGTTTTGGTTTCCAGGTCAGATTTTATATATATATATAAAAAAAAACATTTCTGAAGAGATTCTTTTTTCTATGCATAGATACAATTATTATTTCTTTAAATTAATCGTGCACTATTTGCACATTTCTGTGTTGCACTTTTGACAATTGTGATTGCTGAAAGCTCATATACTGTCATCTTTATTTATATTATAGTGTCACGAAGCTTGTATTGCTATTTACAGCAGCATGGAAAACAAAAAGATTACACATTGGGTTTTCATCTCAGTCACTTCTATGATTTTCTGTCTGCTTATTTATACTCTCACGGGTGAGTCATATTTGTAGAGCTTATTGTTATTGTATAAATATTTTCCAGTGAGTTTTAAATGGAGAGACTGACACTTTGTTACAATATGGCAGGTGTGTTTGGTTTTCTCACATTTGGACGGGAAGTAGCCTCAGATATCTTGATGTCATATCCTGGAAATGATGTAGTGATGATTATTGCTAGGCTGCTGTTTGGTATTTCGATCATCACCATCTATCCTATAATACTGCTGCTGGGAAGGTACCATAAACCACAAATAAATGTGAATAGCTCACTGCACACACACTGTGTACACACACTCAATGATTGTGTCTTGTTTACAGGTCAGTGATTCTAACACAGATATTGCGCTTTTGGGAACAACGGGCCATAATTACATCTGTGTTTGAGAGTCGGTGCCGTCTGATTCTAACAATTCTCTGGATCACTGTGACTCTCCTCATCGCCATATATGTACCAGATATGAGTGAGGTCATCAGCGTAATCGGGGGAATTAGTGCCTTCTTTATATTTATTTTTCCTGGTGAGACACTCAATTAAACAATTACAATCTCACCAGCACACACGCATGCATTCATACCTTACCGTTCAAAAGTTTGCGGTTGGTAAGATTTATCTTATGCTCAACACAGCTGCAGTAAAAACTGTGATATTGTGAAATATTATTACAATGGAACTCTTTTCTATTTTAATATATTTTGAAATGTAATTTGTTCCTGTGATGGCAAAGCTGAATTTTCAACTTTTGAACGATAGTGCACGTACATAAAGACTCAAACAGACCGTGAGATGATATTGACCAAACTGATTTTTTGCAGGGCTGTGCCTCATTTTTGCCATGCAGACAGAACCTATAAATCACAGGATGAGGTGAGTAACATCTTATGTATGTTAAAGGGGTCATAGGATGCTACATGCACTTTTACAAGTTGTTTGAACTGAAATGTGTGTTGGCAGTGTGTGTACATTTTTTAAAAATCTGGTTAAATGTTTTCCCCTTTCTCAAATTGAGCTGATCTCAGATGCCTGTCTGTGTGACGTCACACAGACAGGCCCATCCCACGATAGTTTGATTGACAGTAGCGTTTCAGCACAGACTGGACTGGCGTCTTACCTTAGACCCGCCCTGAGTGAGCTGTCATCAGTCCGCCATTGTTTCACCGCCGGAGCAGATGTAGACAAGAATGACTCCTAAGCGAGTGAGGTGTTCTGTTGTTGGCTGTAATAATGAACATAGCAGTAGTCATTTACTCCAGACATCCGAGCCGCTGGATTGCAGTGGATTGTTTCTGAAGGGAATGTACCCCCGATCTACATAAATGCGTCTATGTCCGCGCGAATCATTTGTGTTCCAGCCTCATCTACAGAAGAAGTGAGTATAATGTTTTGTAATGAATCTTTGCAAATCACCTTTCCTAATAATGTGCTAATTAGCAAGTTTCATGATGAATGCGGCTAAAGTAAACAGTCTCTCTGAGAGCAGCTCAGAAGAGAGGGGCAGGGTCAGCAGAGCTCATTAACATTTAAAGGAAAATGCTACAAAAACGGCTTGATCTGAAAAGAGCTGTTTTTGACAGGGTAAAAAAGGTGTTTTTTACTCTACCATTGAGAAATTTTAACCAAACTATGTTACAGACTTTTCATCAAGACCCCAAAGAATCATAACAACTTGTGGAAAATGGGCATCCTATGACCCCTTTAAAAGAAAGCCAAGCGAAGCCCATTTTAAATTCTGGCCACATTTCTTGGTCTCTTATTTAATTCTAGCTTTTTTCATACATTTATGGTGTGTCTAAAAATATAGTTTGTAATTACTTTCTCCCTTTTACACATTTTTTTTGTTCCTTCCAGATCCATCTTGACAGGGTGGGGTGTGGTGACTGTCGTTACTGGAGCTTTTATCTTTGGCCAGAGCACAACTATTGCTGTTATGGAGCTGACACACAAATTTTAATCTTCGTCATGGTCTTCATCATTTGGAATATCATTGTCTTGGCAAAATGTGTTTGTATATTCGATTGATGGATGAATAACAGTATGATACTTGAAACTGAGGAACAGAAAATGTCACACAACAGTGCCTTATGCTTGTATTACTTTTAGTGCTCAGTTTTATATGCTTGTGTGTGTGTGTGTGTGTGTGTGTGTGTGTGACTAAGAAAATGTGCAGGAGTGTGCATTAAATGAATTAACATTTGACTTAATGTGAGTGTGAAATTGCATAACCTCTATGAAACATTGTTCATGATTTGGTATTGTAATCAACTGAATCAGCTTTTTATAATATCATTTACAATAACAATACAATTTTGGATGAGATAAAAACACATTTTATGTATTTAATGGGGATATTTAGACATGTACTGTAAACAAGTATTCATGTCTCTTTAATAGGTTTAAATGTGGGTCAAGTTCGTAGGACAATAGGAGGGTTAAATAATGCTAGTAAGAAAAGGAATTCAGTGGGTGAGGTAAGAAAACTGATAGGTTATGGAAATACGACTCCGAAACACATGAAGTCACATGACTAGGAACCGGACGTTGCGCTGAACTGTTCGAGCGTATCGCTGAGCCCTCTCAACCTATTTCGAAGAAAACTGACACAATAAACGCCACATTAACTCTTGGTGTATGTTGCTTATACGAACCGATTTACAGCCGTATGACTCGCTCATGGATGAAGTGTGTTGATAGATAGCCTCTGAGGGCATTTATCTGCGTGAAGCGGCAGTCATTTGAGTGAATTAGCAGGCTAGCCGCGCTCCATCATGACAGTGGCGGTGTTTTTCGGCTGTACGTTCATCGCTTTCGGGCCAGCAGTCGCTTTGTTCGTGTTTACAATCGCCAGGGACCCGCTGCGAGTGATCTTCCTCATAGCAGGGTAGGTATCAGGGCAGATATGCTGCTCTCGTCTCCCGTTGTGAGTGCGGTTCAGTGTGGCTGAAAGTCCCGTGATACAGCACTTCACTCGGGCTGAGACCTGCCCTAAACATCTGCTGACAAATCACTTGGATCTGAGGCTTAGAAATATTATTACAAGATACAACTTTAAACTCTAATAACTGTAAAAGCAAAGAGAAGTTTGGAAATCGTAAGACATTTAACGTACACGAATAGTTTGGGGTCAGGGAGATTTATTTAGTTTTAAAATTAATAATTGTGTCGAGCAAGGAGACTTTCTGTTCATAAAATCTTTCAAACTAAAAAGGTTTCCACAAAAATATGAAACGGCAGCACAATGAATTCTGAAGATCATATGACACTGAAAACTAGTATGATGGCTGCTGAAAAAGCCAGCTATTAATATAAAAATCATTTGTTTGAAATGTTAGTGATACTTCTCAGTTTATTTTTGATCAATTCAATGCAGCCTTGCTGAGACTTTTTGTTAAGAAACGTTAAAAACTCAAATCTAACCGATCCCAAGCTTTTGAACGGTGGTGTAGCTTTTGAACAACAGGGTAGCTTTTGAGTGAGCTACTCCTTTAAGAGCACTTAACCATCAATGGAACGGGGAAAGCAGGTTTAGGTGACCGAGGATTCTGCACAGTGTTTGAAATGTGTGAGAGTATTTGTGACATGATTGTGTTTGTTTCAGGGCTTTCTTCTGGCTGGTGTCTTTGTTGCTGTCCTCTCTTGTGTGGTTCATCACAGTTCAGATCAGCAACAAGAACAGTGCCACTCAGCAGACAGGGCTGCTCATTTTCGGGGTTGTGCTCTCTGTTCTGCTTCAGGAGGCTTTCAGATATGGTTACTACAGATTGCTGAAGTAAGAATTAACTGTTCATTTTCTGTGTTTGAAAGGAGCCACATATTCAATAAACCTAAATATAATGGCATGCCATGTTCTTGAGCGTTGACTGTTAATATTTCACTGATAACAGTGGCAGGGCTGTGTTTTGTGTGTTTGCTTTGAGGTCATCTACACTGTAAAAAACTATTTGTTGAGTCCACTTAAAAAAACAACATTGTTACCCCACTGCCTTAACATTGTTTTCTCTTAATTTTTTTTTCTCTGAGTTGAAACAACTACGGAAGTTCTAAGCGGCCATGCATTATTTTTTTCCCCTTCTTGTTTTCTCGTTATAACGACTTATTTTCTCGTTATAAATCGAACATAACGAGTTTTTTTCCCCTCGTATAACGCCGTACTTTTCTTGTGATCTCGACAAAGTTTATTTTTTATTTTTTACAATGATTGTTTGATCTGCTGTTGTTATAGTAACGAACTCAATCTGATGGACAGATACACCATGCGCTCTTACTGTAGCCTAGGTCGTGGATATTTCAGCTAATTTTGCTTCGCCTAGTAATACGTCTACAATACAAAAATAAAGGCTTATCAATCACGGTTGATATTTCCAGAGACGGTACGCTAAACATGTGTTTGTGTAATTACCATGTTTAAGGTTAAAGCAACACCGCAAACACAGGCGGAGTTCCTTCAGGATGCAGAACTATTCTAAATTCTTTTAGAGCTGCTTGGATTCAACTCCCTTTTAATTTTCATTTTATTCGAAAGAAAATTATATAATTTGTAATTTTTAGTAGTCGTTATATGCTGTGACTGATATCATGTGCGTTTACAAGCTTCTGTTTGAAAAGAGCGTTCATGTGTAGCTATGTGTGAGTGGGTGTGTGTGTGTGTTGTTGTGGTGTGTTGTGTGTTGTGTGTGTGTGTGTGTGCTTGTTGGTTCCCAAAGAATGTAGAAACCACAAAAGATTACAACACTGTAGAACATCACTGACTTAAATTAGCCTATACACTTTACATATCAATCACATTTCTTATCAATATACATTTAATGATTAACAATAAAGATTAATAAGGAAAAGAGGCACATTACAAATAGCCTCCGTTGTTGAAGCCCGTCCTACTGTAGATAAACAGAACACCCCCACTTATTAACTAACAATAATGTACCTCTCCAAGAAGCACAAATACCGATATAGGTTCAAACAGAATACAGTGACGTCAACCTTGGTTTTAATAAGCAGTTATTATTTTATGACACAGAACGCGTTGGTGAAACTCATGCACCTAGCAAGAACTTAATACACAAAATAGTCATATTGATTCAAGCACTTAACATTTATGAATGAATCAAATGTCAGTAGCCTAATGAACAATACTGTACAAATTATAGTGATCACGAGGTAGTTCATATTCTATCCCAAATGCGTACAGTAAAGTGGACATACAGCAAGTTATATTCAGGTCAATAGTGCCACCTGTTGGCGCAGTTTTGTACCTTAGAGAACAACTTTTGTTATGTCGAGATAACAAGAAAATTAAGTCGCTAAAACGAGAAAACAACTTTCGTTATGTCAAGATAACGAGAAAATTAAGTCGTTATAACGTTATAACGAGAAAACAACTCTCGTTATGTCGAGATCATGAGAAAATTAAGTCATGATCACGAGAAAACAACTTTTTTTATGTCGAGATCACGAGTAATTAAGTCGTTATAACGAGAAAACACCTCTCGTTATGTCGATATAACGAGAAATTAAGTCGTTATAACGAGAAAACAACTCGTTGTCGATATAACGAAGAAAATAAGAATAGTCGTCAAAAGAGAACACACTCTCAGTTATGTCGATAACACTAGAAAATTAATTTCGTTAACGAGAAACCAACTCTTTCTTTAATTCGTATAACAGCGAAAATAATCGTATATAACGAGAAAAACAGCTCGTTATTCGAAGGAACGAGAAAATTAAGTTGTTATAATGAGAAAACAACTCTCGTTTTGTCGATATAACGAGAAAATTAAGTCGATATAATGAGAAAACCACTCTCGTTATGTCGATATAACGAGAAAAAAAAGTCGTTATAACGAGAAAACAACTCCGTTATTTCGATATACGAGAAAATTAAGTCGTTATAACGATAAAACAACTCTCGTTATGTCGATATACCGAGAAAATTAAGTCGTTATAACGAGAAAGCAACTCTCGTTTATGTCGTTATAACGAGAAAACAACTCTCGTTATGTCGTTATAACAAGAAAATAAGTCGTTATAACGAGAAAAAAACTCTCATTATGTCGATATAACGAGAAAATAAGTTGTTATAACGAGAAACAACTCTCGTTATGTCGATATAACGAGAAAATTAAGTCGTTATAACGAGAAAACAACTCTCGTTATGTCGATATAACGAGAAAATTAAGTCGTTATAACGAGAAAACAACTCTCGTTATGTCGATATAACGAGAAAATTAAGTCGTTATAACGGGAAAACAACTCTCGTTATGTCGTTATAACGAGAAAACAACTCTCGTTATGTCGATATAACGAGAAAATAAGTCGTTATAACGAGAAAACAACTCTCGTTATGTCGATATAACGAGAAAATAAGTCGTTATAACAAGAAAACGACTCTCGTTATGTCGATATAACGAGTAAATTAAGTCGTTATAACGAGAAAACAAGAAGGGAAAAAAAATAATGCATGGCCGCTTAGAACTTCCGTAAACAACAGTTATGATAGTTCATTCAACTTTCAGCTTAGTTGAGGGTCAATAAACTTAAATGTTCTTGTTGTGTGGACAATTTATAAAAAAAATGTCAATCTCAAAATAATATTTTACAGTGTATATGCTAGTTTACACTTGAACCGACACTTCATTTTTAGATATACACGTTTGAAATGTACAGTCTTTCTCTTCTGTGCAAATGGAAGCAAAACTATTGATGCACTAGACAGTTTTTTTTGTCCAATCAATTGCTGTCTAGAATGACAATGTCACTAACTGTGTTACATTGGCTGTGACATAACTAAAACATATTTGCTATTTTAAAAAAACAACGAACAATAAAATCCTTCATGTTTTTGAAAGAAGCTTTTTCTGCTCACCAAGGCTACATTTATTTGATAAAATTACAGTAATATTGTAAAATATTATTACAATGTAAAATAACTGTTTTCTATTTTGAATATATTTTAAAATGTAATGTATTCTTGTGATTGCAAAGCTGAATTTTCAGCAGCATTACTCATTTACATTTAGACAGTTAGCAGACGCTTTTATCCAAAGCGACTTACAAATGAGGACAATGGAAGCAATCAAAAGTTTTTTTTTGTTCGTTTTTTTACTCCAGTCTTCAGTGTCGGGTGATCCTTCAGAAATCATTCTAATGTTCTGATTTGGTGCCCAAGAAACATTTCTTATTATTATCAATGTTGAAAACAGTTGTGCTGCTTAATATTTTGGTGGAAACTGATTTTTCCCAGGATTCGTTTGATAATAAAATCTCACAATAACCGAATTTTCGTTTTGAAATAGGTAAAGACGTTTGTAATTTTACAAAAGATTTATGTCAGTTTTGATGTAATATATCTCACTCAAAAGTGTTAATTTATTAAAAACAACAACATTTACTCTATCTCACCCATCTTCCTGTTTCAATAGGAAATACTCAAGCACAAGACAGACAACTTAATCAAACATTCCCTCATCAGATTCCCATGGAGTCTTTAATACCTAAACGATTCCATCGTGATTCATCTTTGGAATTCATGTTGGTGTTTGTTAGGGGATTGTATGTTAACGTCTGTTTTGTATCTCTCACAGGAAAGCAAAGGAATTCTTTTGGCGCTCCGTCAGGAGGCCCACCAGCCTATCTCGCATACGGCAGCTAGCTTATGGAAACATTCATCACTCTGCTTCTTTAGTAGTCCAATACAGCCCATGTTTTGTTTAAGTGTGCGGTGTCGTTGTTTTGCAGTATCAGTTCTGGGCTTTGGCATTCATGAGTGGAGCCGTTCTCTGTGCAACATACCCAGATTCCTTGGGTCCGTGAACTTGGCGGTATCCATGGCGACCCTCAACAGTATTCCTATCCTCAGGTAATGAGATGCCCAGTTAGTGTTTAAACCCTGAATAATATTGGTAGTCCTCGAGCAATCACGTTAGTTTCTCTCCACTCTTTCATGAGACACGGGCCATTCTCTTGCGTGCATATGGTTCTTGGGGGTTGTTTTTCTCGGTCTTTGTGAGCGCCAGAGCTGTGGTCTCTTGTCGCTGTGTTCCATCAGTCATCTAGTAGTATCATGGTGAGTAGTGTAAACACACATCTGCCTATAAACTATATGAATAAATAATATATAAATATATTGCTGTCTAATTCACATTTTCCTACAATTGATAATTATTATATATAATTTTATTTAATTATGTAATGTAATTATTATGCAATTTACAATATAATATTTAATATTTCAGAATAATATGATTAAATTCTTCAAATCTTCAAGCATTTATTTTGGTGATGATCTGCGCACAGAAATTTTGGAAATTGTGCAAACATTGTGTTCCCAAAATTCACATTAAACACTGCACATACAGAGATGGATTTCTTGAGAAGCAGCATTTACTGTGCAAAGCTGTATTGTTAATTGTGGCACATTTATTCATTTTAATTTGGCATTCAATTTAATTATCATCTTTTCATCAACTCACGAACCCTGTACAGTTCCCTCACTAACAGTAATCATTACTCAGAGAAGAGCAACAGACACAAGCAGCTGACTCACTCTGATCACAAGTGCACCATGTGAGACATGTTACATCTTTGTATTGGTACTTTTTCCCCCCATACAGACATTTGTGAACCCACACTATCAAGGCAGTCTGATCCCGACCTACATCATTCTGTCTATCATGGCAGCCTGGGCGTACTTGTGTGCTGGAGGATCTTTGAGGAACCTCAAACTCTGCCTCACCTGTAAAGATAAAGACTTCTTGCTGGCCAATCACAGGCCAAGATAACCCATCAGCTACAAACAGGACTTTCTCCAAAGACTGGCTCATTGAGCCAGTAGGCCGATGACACGGCCAGCAGCCCTGGACTCTGGGAGGCTTATGATCTGTGTAGTCTGCATAAGAATGGTTGCTGAGTAACAGGAATTTTATGTCTGCAGATCTTGCACTTTCTGTAATTACCTCCTCTTCTGTTTTCTGTTCTGTACCTCATGTTCTGTGTGTGAAAGAGACACTGAAACCATGTCAAAGTGAGAGTGTGTGTGTTTTATACTAAAGAATTGTCTAGAGCTGCTTTCATATGTGATTTTCTCCTTTGTAGCAGGTTTTAAAAAAGGTCTTGTATAGGTTTGGCCTTAAATAGTTTACTCTTCCCCTTGTCAGGCATTGTCCCGCTGTATTTTGTTTAGGCTCAAATGATCTGCCACTATCCTGACATCAGCGATCAAACCCTGGAGCGTAACGTTGTGTTTTCCTTTTAATTCATCTGTCTGTAAGCTTGTCTTTTAAAAGACCCTCCTCAACTCTCCCTAGGGCAGCGGTTTAATTTTCCCAGTGGAACGTGTTTGAACTGCTTGGGCTTGAATGATAAATGTAGTGGCCACTCTTCAATAAAACCACTACTCTCTGAATCTATGCTACAGGAAGCTCTGGATGATTTTAAACACATAGGTGACCACTGACCCCAGTGGTATCCGTCTTAGATGTCACTTTTATTGGACTCATATGCTTTTAGTTTCCTTCTTGCTGTAAGTTGTTATGAATTTGATTCACTAAAGTTCTTGAGCTCGAGCCATTGTAATAGGGGCTTGTTTTTTCATGAACATGTTTTTTGAATACCTTTTATCGTTTCCCCCCCCCCCCCCCAACGGTGTAAATATTTTCAAGTAAGCAGAGGGAAAATATATAATATTATATATATAAATAGAGAGCGTAAAAGCAATAATATTGTGAAATTTTACAATTTTAAATAACTTTTCTGTTTAATATTCCTAATGCAATTTATTCCTTTGATGTCAGTGCTGAATTTTTCAGCATCGTTACTCTAGTCTTCAGTGTCGCATGATCCTTTAGAAATGATTCTGAAATATTTACTGCTTTTAATTTAAGAATATTATGAAATATTCATTAATATTGTATCTTGCATATTACATTACAAAATAAATATACATATATAATGTATATGTATATGACCCTTCATAATACATATATACATAAAACATTTTTTTTTACTTTACAGGACAATTGTAATTTAAAACAGTATCTTAATTTTCAGAGTCTTCATCTGCATTTTTAGAGAGTTAAAACAACAAACACCATATATATGCGACCAAATTAAAAATATATATTTGATCTGTTTATCTTGCATGTCATGCAATCACTAATCGACATCAGAGAACCATGAACATGTGCTTGTGACTTTACATCATTGAAATATTAACAAAATCTCGGGGGATATATTTTGTTTCTAAGAGGTTCAGCTGTCAAAAAAGTGTTTGGGAAAATATATAAAGAGTAAAAGCAGTAACACTGAAATTGTACAATTTTAAATAACTCTTCGGTTTTAATATTATTTTATACTGTCACTCCTTTGATGGCAAAGCTGAATTTTCAGCAGTCATTACTTCAGTCTTCGGTGTTGCATGGTCCTTCAGAAAAGATTCTGCAATATGATTTGATGCTCAAGAAACATTTCTCATGTCATTATAAATGTCTCTACTGACACATTCAATTTAAAGTGTCCTTGTGGAATAAATGTATTATTATAAGTATTAGCTTAACCCTAAACTTAATGAAACATTTTTTCCAGGTCATTTTGGACTTTTGAATAACCAATAATGCATCAAAAATGCTGTTTCAGATTCAAACATTTATTGCATCTGACATAAGAAACCTGGTGTAGGCGATTCAAAAAATTCAAATAAATACAGGTACTCATGTAAAACAATTTCCTAATGAAGCATTATACATAATGTACAATTTTTTCTTTTTTTGTCATTCTATAATTATTTTTTTTTTAAATAAAACAGTTTCATGCAGAATATCCTGAAAAAAAGGCAGCGCCAAAAGAAGAATGAATAGTGGAGAAAAACTGTGCTTCAAAGTAAAGAGAAGGCGAGTGTGTACATGTGTGTAAACAGATTGTGCGGCCCACCCAAGTTCAGCTTAATTGCGAAGAAACGAAAGGTGAAATAAAAACACTTGATTATGTGTTGAAAACATCTGTCAGCATAAAAATCATAAAAGCCTGCACCGAATACTAAACTGAGTCCTACACAGCATACACTGTGTTTACATGTGCATGTAGGGGGTCAGTAATCTGTGTCCGACCCCTCTGCATTGTCCACATTGCGAGAGAGCATGTAGTTGTCCATGTCGATAGAACGGCAGTTATTAATAGCATAACGCAGCCGCTCCGCCATGACTGGTTGGCTAGAGTAAGGTGGGAGGCGGAGCTGGAAGAAGCACGTCTGAGAGGTGGGAAGACTGTCGTACGGCTGAAAAACAGAAGAAACACACATTAGCCACTTTTCCACTGGCTATAAATGTCTATCCATAAAAACACAGACACATTCTTACCCGGTCCACCTTCATGATCTGGAACCTCTGGGATATATCAGCAGTGTTAGCTGGCAGACGAGAGCGTCCCGAGACGAAGCGCATGAAGAGGACTCTCTCCTCATTGGAGAACTCCTCCAGCGTCTGCCAGAACCACTGCACCAGCTGTTGCTGCTCGTCCACCTCCCTGTAGCGGACCACCTTCTTCAGAACCTCCACGCTGATCTCCGGCAGCCCGCAGACCATCTGCTCCAGCTGCCGCGCTGTTAGTAAGGAGAGCAAGGGAACAGGCACGATCCAGGACATGCCCTCGCGCACCGCTGCCACCTAACGTACATTCAGAGGTGAATGCAAAAGAAGAGATGAATAACAGGATCAGATGACAAGTCATGATCTAGGTGTGGATACACTCCCACATATTCAAGGTAAGGATACACTGGTATAGAGTCGAGCTGAACACACCTGGCGTTCCATTTCATGCAGGCGATACTCAATGGCATGCTCTACATACTCCTTCCTATTGGAAAAGGTCAGCGGTATGCTGTTTCCTCCGGGGATGATGGGAACCATTTTCCCATCAGCACTTTGGCCAACAAATGTGTCCAGTGGAATCATCTACATATATATATATATATATGTATATATAATATATATAGTATAATATATATCTAAAAAAATAAAAATTGAACAAGAAATATACACTACTTAATAAGCGAAGAAATTCACCAATTAAAATGTCCTGTTTACGTATAACCATTATAAGATTGGAAAGCCCCCAATTACTTCTGGTGTAATGACATGCTGCGCAGTTTTTAACCTTTTATTTACATAAACGGGAAATAAATGAAAAGATAATGGATTAATACTTAATATTTATATAAATATAAATAATACTATATTAATAGTAGTATAATACTAATATTTAATTTAAATAAAAATAATTCTAAAAGTTTTAAATAACATGTTCTTTACACTTTTTTTTTAATTTTACCATTAATGTTAGACTCCTAGCCATTTATGATTAAAGTTTTTTAAATGTTTTTGCTCAAAATTTGTACCTGATAAAATATTTTAGAGCTTGACATAACTAAATTTTTTTTTTTTTTTACAAGAAAAATATTTTCATTAACCATTTTTCTATAACTTTTTAAGATTTTATTAATATTCATGATTTTTCCAAGTCTAAAGATCACATTTTTATCCAGGTTTTCCAAGGCTGTGGGAATTCTGTTTCTTAAAAATAAAAGTTGTTGAGGGAACAAATTAAAATAAGAAATATTAGTTCAGCTTAAATCTGATTTTTTTGTTTTAGCTTAGTTTAAAGCATATTCAGTCTTATTTTGAGTCATTCCAAACCACCTTGGGGCCTCTTGGAACTATGTTGAAGCCCCCTGCTTAAGATCCACTGAGCTAGACGGAGTAAATAATTCCTTCTATTATCCTCTATGAGAAACGGAGTAAAAACAAGTATTTTATGGGAGTCCACAGCACCTCATGAAAGTTCTGCTCTGTGATGCCGCTGTCCTCCAGGTGTAAGATGCTGTTGAGGGTCTGCACATACAGCAGGTCCACTTCCTCCAGATCTTCAAGAGTGAGAGGAATACAGCACAGCTGCTTCCACACCACTGGAGCGAGATGCAGGTCTAGAGGCTTCTTAGTGCGGATGGCCACTCCCATCAGAATACCCAAGAACTTGAACTGCAGCAGGTGCTCTTCCAGACAGGCTGAGGGGTTCAGCAAGAACCTGAAGACACACGAAGATCAAGAAAACCTGATCAGTTTATTAGTTTGGTGGAATACAATATTCAGACAATTGTCTGTCAGCACTCACCTGTCTCGGTTGTAGCCCACCTCTGCTGCGGCGTTGGGAGAAGGGATGAGAAGATCCACCACTCCTGTCTCCAGCTCCTACACAAGAGCGATATGCCCCAATTTAACGCTCTTGTCATTTTTCATAAGGCTGAGCCATAATGGGTTCATATACACATCTTCGTCAGTATTGCCCTACCTGGCACATCTCTGTGATTGTGTCGTCAAACACCCCTCCGGCATCATCTGCCCCCTCTCCCACAAGCTTGACTTTCCAGGCTCGTGACGGCAGCCTTAGATCAGATGCGTTTAGTTTCACAACCTGCCTGGCGATCTGCACAAATATGGGCTTACACTTCCTTCCTCTGAGAAAGCAGGACAAAAAAGGGGGGAAAAAAGAATGATTGAAGAAGTTCTTATGTTCTACCTCGAATGAAAATGAGGCAAAGAAGGTCTCCAGTGTTCTGGCTGCAACTCTGAACATGACTGACCGTGTAGAGATTCTTTTGACTGTAATCTGTGGGCCGTAATTCTTCCCCTGCACCATGGTCTTCCCGATAGAGCGCACCATGGGCAGTGTGTAAACTCTAGGGGCCAGCAGGGGCCTCAGCTGACCCTGGACTATACCCCATGTACCTGCATTATAGCGTGACGTGCAGCTCTGAAACACAAATGATTCATGATTGAACCAGACAGTGTTCATGGAGGTTTTTCCCCCTAACAGCCTCAGAGACTGCTGCAAACATGACATGTTAGTGGGTGTATACCTGGTTGTTGGGGCTGAGGTTCAGCAGTCTCCATGAGGAGTACATGAGGTCAGAGAAGTGGTAGAGCAGGCGCAGTCGGGCTCTCAGAGCCTCTATACTGACCTCTCTCAGGACACTGTACTGAGGAGGCACACACAGGGGCAAGCCCAGCTGCAGAGGCACTGATGAACCTGAACACACAAACACTCCATCTCAACAACTGATCAGCACAGCTACATGTTTTTTTTATATCATTACTGAACTGAAATCATTCAGTCTAATTATGATTTTCACAAATAACTGTGATGCCCTCCATTTAGGGATTTTTAAGTGAATATACAAATAACAGGCCTGTCAAATTCATGTGAAGGTAACAACACGTCACATAAGGAAGAGATTTCTACAAATCTGGAATGAGAAGGACATCAAAAAAACTACACACTAAAATGTGAAGATTTTTATTTATTTATACAAAATCAGAGCATCTGCAGTATTTATTTATTTTTTAAAATCAAACTGAAGACTTGTCTTTGAAATGCAGCCTTTTGAAGTTTAATCGGCACATTAAGGCAAGTCGCAATTCTTGTCTTTCCGTCCACAAATTTAAGACCTCTTGAAATCATAATTAAGACTTTCTTGTACCATTTAAGATTTTTTATGGCCTTAAATTTAATACAACTAAATCTAAGACTTTAAGGACCCGCAGAAACCCTGAAAAAAGACTTACAGGTTTCAGCAGACTGCTTTGAAATGTGTTACAAATCGAATTATTGCAAAAAATATACATACATATAACTAATAGATATATAGATATATATTCTATATATAGATATATATATATATCTATATATATATAAAACTAATATACCTAACAATATTGAAAAGTACTTATATTCTTCTAATAATACTATTCTAACCATAAAATATAATGATAGTATTAATATTATAGAATATAATACATATATGTGTGTGTAATATATATCTCAACATGAAACTGGCGTCATTCCATTTTCAACGAAACTTTTCACTAATAAACATAGATTTTCCCTTACATGGGTGTGTTGTGTGTAACCTATATATATATATATATATCTATAATATACAGTGGGTACGGGAAGTATTCAGACCCCCTTAAATTTTTCACTCTTTGTTATATTGCAGCTATTTGCTAAAATCATTTAAGTTAATTATTTTTCCCTCATTAATGTACACACAGAACACCATATTGACAGAAAAACACAGAATAGTTGACATTTTTGCAGATTTATTAAAAAGAAAAACTGAAATATCACATGGTCATATGTATTCAGACCCTTTGCTGTGACACTATTATATTTAACTCAGGTGCTGTCCATTCTTCTGATCATCCTTGAGATGGTTCAACACCTTCATTTGAGTCCAGCTGTGTACTGATTGGACTTGATTAGGAAAGCAACACACCTGTCTATATAAAACCTTACAGCTCACAGTGCATGTCAGAGCAAATCTATCATAGGTCAAAGGAACTGCCTGAAGAGCTCAGAGACAGATTTGTGGCAAGGCACAGATCTGGCCAAGTTTACAAAAAAAATTTCTGCTGCACTTAATGTTCCTAAGAGCACAGTGGCCTCCATATTCCTTAAATGGAAGACGTTTGGGACGCCCAGAACCCTTCTTAGAGCTGGCCTTCCGGCCAAACTGAGCTATCGGGGGATAAGAGCCTTGGTGAGAGAGGTAAAGAAGATCCCAAAGATCACTGTTGCTGAGCTCCAGAGATGCAGTCGGGAGATGGGAGAAAGTTGTAGAAGTCAACCATCACTGCAGCCCTCCACCAGTCTGGGCTTTATGGCAGAGTGGCCTGACGGAAGCCTCTCCTCAGTGCAAGATACATGAAAGCCCGCATTGAGTTTGCTAAAAACACCTGAAGGACTCCAAGATGGTGAGAATTAAGATTCTCTGGTCTGATGAGACCAAGATAGAACTTTTTTGGCCTTAATTCTAAGCGATATGTGTGGAGAAAACCAGGCACCGCTCATCACCTGTCCAATACAGTCCCAACATTGAAGCATGGTGGTGGCAGCATCATGCTGTGGGGGGTTTTTTCAGCTGCAGGGACAGGACGACTGGTTGCAATCGAGGAAAAGATGAATGCGGCCAAGTTTTTCCTGGACGAAAACCTTCTCCAGAGTGCTCAGGACCTCAAACTGGGCCGAAGGTTTACCTTCCAACAAAACAATGACCCTAAGCACACAGCTAAAAAATCACAAGGAGTTGTTTCTAACTCTGTGACTGTTCTTGAGTGTCCCAGCCAGAGCCCTGACTTAAACCCCATTGAGCATCTCTGGAGAGACCACAAATGGCTGTCCACCACGTTTACCATCCAACCTGACAGAACTGGGGAGGATCTGCAAGGAGGAATGGCAGAAGATCCAGGTGTTAAAAACTTGTTGCATCTTTCCCAAAAAGACTCATAGCTGTATTGTATCAAAGGGTGCTTCTCTAAAAAATAAACTTTTTTTTTTGGGGGGCAAAGGGTCTGAATACTTAGGTCCATGTGATATTTCATTTTTTCTTTTTTAATAAATCTTCAAAAATTTCAACAATTCTGTGTTTTCTGTCAATATGGGGTGCTGTGTGTTACATTAATGAGGAAAAAATTAAACTTAAATGATTTTAGCAATGGCTGCAATATAACAAAGAGTGAAAAATTTATGGGGGTCTGTATACTTTCCGTACCCACTGTATATATATTATATATATATATATAATATATATATATTTCATATATTTTTTTATTATTACAATATTACTTCAAGAAGTATAATATATAATTACTTTTCAATGCTCTATATTAGTGATAATTTTAGTCATCATCATCAATCATCTTGCACTAATTCCTTATCTGTACCACAATTTCAAGCAGTAGTCCATTACACCCTTATAGCAGTGGTTCTCAACCCGTGGCCCGTCACGAATTCAGATGCGGCCCACCGTGCTGAACACAATTTAAAAAAATACTTTCAGTTTTACAATTCATTTTAGTTTTTACATTCATTTAAAAATGTACTAAATAAATATAAGCTATAGCCTAATGTTTTTATGTAAAATAATTTTGTTTTTCATATATTATTTTCAGACATGAGCAGTACTCACATAGCCTAATTAACGTTATGCATTTAAAGTAACGACCAAGCGGCCAGCGGCAGACAGTGAGCATATGCTTGATCAATTTATCCTTCTCAAATCATCACGACTTGACAAATATATAACAATGTTTAAACGTTAAACCTTGATAAATGTGCGCTTTATCCAATAGTTTGTGCGGAGAGTGGAAGCTGAAGCGCGCTTTGCAGGACATAGAGACGCCAGCGCGATCACTTGCATTTTTAAATGCGTAACTGTAAAGGGTCTACTTTTATTTGTGTGCACTCACAATATCAACAAAACGTTGTGCTTTTATAAAATAAAGAAAACAAACACTATGCGCTTTCTGCCGTCTCGTCTTGAACAAGAGCGCTTCACAAAAATGAACCAAAACTCAGCGAATACATGCCTCACAGACATGATAAATATATATATATATAGAAAGCTTTAAATGACTACTTAATGAAATAAAACAAATCAAAAACAAAAACTCTTTCATTATGATCATAATCCGTAAAGATGCACTTCTCTCTAAAGGCGCGTCTAATGAAGAGATGGCGAATCAGGATGGCAACTTCATCCTTGCGACACCGACACAGAAAACACTATTTATTATTAAATAATTCAAAGATGTTTCCCCCTGACGCCTTATGGTAATTTACGTTTGCCGATACTTTGCGTCAAACTAGCCACTCCGTAGCATTTGAAACGCAGAACTCTTTAGCTTGCGCTGAATGCACACACCCTACAGTCTCTGCTGCTTGGACACTAAACACCGCGAGCCGCCTCATTGACAGTCTCGTTAGCACAGTCTCGTGGTTTTTTCCACCACGAGGCCGTTTTTCAATCACTACTTGATGGATGTCTAAAAAATAAAATAAGGAAAAGCCTAAAACCAGGCCCGGGCCCTGCCGCGTCTGAACGAGGACGTAAAAAGTTGTCCCGAAGCCCGCCCTATGGGCGTAAAAGTTGAGGGCCGCGTACGGCCTGGGTGAAATGCCGATCCTCTTACTCTGATCTAGCCACAGAAACGATTTGACTGAAAATGTTCGAAGAGATGACAGAACAGGATAGTGGTCATCTGCACAATGCGGAAAAAGAGGCGGCTTTTCCCAGTGGTTTTTTTTTTTCTTTCTTTTTTTTTGAGTCCTTTGTACAGCAGTTATTGTTTCCTTCGAAATTATTTTTTTTAATGTACATATGTGTTACATAATACATTAAAAGGTAAACATACAAAAGTGCTGTGTGCTCGTCGCTGCCAGTGGGTAGTGCATAGTTTTTTTTTTTTTTTTTATGTCCTCATTCCACAGCCAACTTTAACACCATAACTTGACAATTAACCATAATCTGAAATATAATATCTTCTAATACAATACTATTCTAATACTAATAATAAATGTCGTGTGTATTTCTGTCTGTACCTTAAGCCGTGGCGGTACAGGCGTGCAGTCCATGCTGCCCTGTGGCAGCGCCCTGCATATCCCTCTGACTTTGTTGCCTTGTACAGCACTGATGAGGGTCCGCTCTCTAACTGGTTGGTGTGCCCAAGTCCAGCTATAACAAATTTACAAAAAACAAAACGTATAACTTTCTATGTCTATTGTCAGATTTAATAAAACCATGGAAAATGGGAAACATAATTAAGTTTGTTAACCCCCCCCCCCCCCCCAGTAAGCACACACCCCTGTCCCTCTGATGCGTCCCCCAGGCATACGTCTCCAGTTGATGAGAGAACAAGCGTGTGTTCGGCCCCAACAGCCACATCTTCTATAAACACGGCCATTAAAGCAGGGACTTGCTGAGGCCGGTTATGATTTCGTGCTCGACCCTCTGGTAGACCAATCAAGCGATCTGTCACATTATAGCAAAAACAATTGAATAAAAACACTGGACTTGCTTTAACATTCAGCAAACAGTTTATAGAAGTGTGAAGCTTCTCCCTGAGATATGTCTGCGGATGGCTTACCCTGCCCAAACGTGTACACGTTTCCATCTTTGGTTAGAGCAACAGAGAACTGTGTGCCACATGCCACCTTCTTTATTCCAATTCCACACAAAACATCCACTTTCTATAAAATAAACCAACAGACTTAATTTAGCGAAGACCAAGAGTTTTGTTTATGACATGTAATGTTTAATTGTATATGCTTGTGATGGTGTTGTCACATTAGCGTGTCAGTAGTTGTACCTGTGGGGAGGATTTGGCTGTAGAGTTTCCCAGTCCCAGTTTGCCATAGTCTCCATCTCCAAATGCCCAGACGGTCATTCCATCAGCCGATACTGCCAAAGTGTGATTCAGCCCACATGCAACCTACACACAACCATGATACCATAAACATCAGATAAGACAGTGTTCAGAGGCTGTTTAAAAGTCCACACTGAGAATCTGGGATTCAAAATCCAATTTAAACATGGAAATAAACAACATTTATTTATATAAGAAATAGGGGATAAATAAATGCCTTCATTAATTAATTCTTAATACATTTAATATAATGTTAAATATATCTATCAAATATATCATAACATTTTTTTTTTTTTTAAAACACAGAACTTTTGAATGGCACTGTATGAGAAAGTCTTACCTGCCCAACCTGGTGGCCCTCCAGTGCACTGACTCTCTCTGGTAACTTTTTGTTAGAGGTGTTTCCAAGTCCCAGTCTGCCATAATCTCCATTACCAAAGGAGAAGAGCTTTCCGTCTGCAGTCACCACCGCTGAGTGTTTAAATCCACACGACATCTGAACACAAACACATATTCTGATGTAGGGCTGCACGATAACGGTTTAACTGATAATCACGATTATTTTAACTTAAAATTATAATAAAGATTATTAAAAACGATTATTCTACCAAAAGGGTAAATGCAATAACATTTCATGTATCCTTTAACCAACCTCCACTGACTATACACTGACTTCATTTAACCAACTATGATAATGCAAAACTCATGGTTTTGGTTAGTGTTTTGTAATCTGTATTCACATTAGATTTTCTAAGTGAAAATTTGTTCGCAAATGAGACAAGCCACTCAAATCGCACAGCAAATTTGCTCAAAAGTCATTAATACACACTGAAAACTAACATTGCCATGCCGTTTTTAACTGATTAACATTATAAAACTGGTAAAAACTTTAGAAACTCTTAACATAACGTCCAACAATTCCAATTTATGTACGTTACATTTTTCCCCATTGTATTGCCACAGGCAGCAAAAGCGCATTTATTCCTCAAACACAATAGATCCATTATTGAAACTCGGTGAAAGTTTGATCATGGCAGATTTGGTTACACAAGCAGCACAAATGGCTTGTGAAAAAAAAACATTGGCTGTATGACACTTTCATGTAAGCAGGATATCGCTGTGGAGAGATCGCTAAACTCCAGCACATGTATGTTTTCATATCATCAGCGCTTTCATGTTCTACCATCAGTGAGCGCACACAGGGTTGCCAGTAGTGTTGTCACGGTACCAAAATTTCAGTATTCAGTACCAATAGCAGTGAAAATCCACGGTTCTCTGTACCAATTTCGGTACCAAAGCAAAACACAAAAACATGCTAATTAAAAAAATTTGACTATACTTTCATTTAATCCAAACTGTGTACATATTTCATTTTAAAGAGCTTTTAAAACCTTCTAGAGTTATTCAGCCAAGAAATAAAATAAAATTCTGACTGATATGACACAATGTTAACCATTTGTACATTCTCTAACACGCATATTTTAGATTCACAATTCATTTAAAAGCCTCTGGTGTGTAAAATAGTAATATAAGTCGTTTTACATAAAAGTTATAAGGATCATTACATAGTTATTAAAGAACTTCAGTCTAATGTCTTATATTACGTTAACCGGCTTATCACGATTAACTACTCTACAGGTTCCTTCCAACTCCGACATTCAATTAAAATATTTAATAATCTTCCTAAGAGAACGGTGTTTCCCAGACTTGCACTCTATTGTGGGCGGCATATATATGCCACTTCATTCTCTGCCAGCAGAGGTGCTTGTAGAGTGGGAGAGATAAGGTTTCCCCAGTAACAGCTGTATCAAATAAGCGCTGTGCTCCAAACACTGCTCATGCATTAAAGCAGATTAAATAAAATTGCATCCATAATTTTCTGAAGACATCCTGTTTTCCTGCAGAACACCTGCACCGTTTTCGACTTTGACACGTGGGCATTGCTCATGTTTATTCACGAAGTCAGGCCTTTTGGAAAATCTATTTGTGGCGATGGGTTTTGATATTGTGGCGGGCCGCCACTAATAAATCAATGTATGGGATGAAATGAAACTTACCTGCTTGAACTCTTTCATTTGATCTGGGTGTCTGTCTTTAAAAGTGTTTTGTTTAGTTTGGTGTGTTTCCTCCTTTTGAGGTCACCATGTCGCATCTGTGCACCTTTCGGATAGCGCATCAAGAAACCCGGTTCTACTCTGTACCACCGTACTTACAAACCTTGTACTGTACCGTTTTCAGTGTTTTGGTAGCCGCGTTTGTATACCGAAGTACCGGGTCTTTTGACCAAACACTATGTTGCCAGATTGCACAGAATTAAGTAAAACCCCGGCATAAAGTGATCCTTAAAGGAGAAAAGCTCTGTTTTGGGGACTAAAGCTCTTCACATCTGGCAACCACAAGCATGAACTCTAGTGAAGACTTGTTAGCAATGCAAGATAACGCAAATGCTAAATTAAAAACACGTTTTCAGGATAAATAATGAGCCGGCCAATATCGTGACTCTTGTTTTTAATTAACCGAGAAAGGTGGATATCTTTATCGAGATTAAAATACGATGAATCGTGCAGCCCTATTCTGATGAACTTCATCATATACACCTCACAGGAAGAAGAAGAGGAGAACTGGAGAGGCATCTAGGCGCGATTAGGAGTGAGGGTGAATTTGACAAGTTTTTCTGACCTGCACCACCTCCTCTCCCTGCAGTGCCTCTATCTGTCGCGGCCTTCGCTGTCTGTCACTGTTACCATGGCCCAGTTTTCCGTAATCTCCATCTCCCCAGCTGAACACCTCGCCACTCTCAGTTAGAGCCATCGAATGGCCATCAGACCCACAGGACGTTACTAGCTGGGTCACCACAAAGCCTGCCCAAACACACAGCACACTTGCTGTTAACACTTTTAGGGTATTGTAACATATATAATGAAAGTTATTCAGAGTTTGTGTGTGATTGCAACATGCCTTGCAGAGCAGATATGACAGTGAGGACGTGCAGATCGTCTGAATTTCCTTGTCCGAGGCGGCCATAACTGCCCTCGCCACATGCAGACACTGTTCCGTTAGCCTGGATCACAAATGTGCAGTTCTGCCCACAAACAACCTGACAATAAACTGAATAATAAATTCATTTGTTTTAAAAAAAAATAATCATATATATTTTTTTGTGTGTTTATGTACCTCCTCCTGTTGTGCCTGAAAAAGAGGGAGCCAGAGTTTGCACAGAATGTTTCGCCCGGGACCTTCGCGAGCTTCATGCCTGCCAGCACCCAAAAAACAATCACACTTCCCCCTCCCAAGGTGCCAGTCCTTAAACATAATTAAAAACATTAAATATTATATAATATTTATTATTTAAATAAATATAATTTTTATTATATAATAATGAATGTGTGAATGGTTTTACTTCTGGTCTGGAAGTGGCCCATGACATGATCTGCTCATCCAACCCAGACACCCACTTGCTGTTGTCCTGTGTGCAATTTTTAAAAAGGCTGTGATCATCATGAACGGCACAGTTTTTCACAATTAAATCATTGAATATGTCAGTCTCACTGCAGGACATTTGTATGTTCTTTCTCTCACCATAAGCAGTGCCAGTTTGTCTTTGGCCACGGGCTCCAGGTCCGGGACGATGAAAGACTCGGGAAAGGTGTGCCCGCGTGCGAGGGCTTCGGCCGTTTTGACGGTGGTGGAAAAGCAGTGAAGCCACGCCCACTCACTGTTGGCCCAGGAGACGGGGGAGGGGGTGGAGGAGGAGCCAGGCTCAGGTGGGCAGTGGGCCAGGTGAGGTGGGACAGGAGGGTGACACAGCAGAGCGTCCAGCTGCAGACCCACCGCTAGAGACGACAGACACTGCATGTAAGGACTGTGGACGAGCTGCTCTCCGCACACCACATGAGGCTGCAACACAAATAAACCAGGTATACGCAACAGGAAATCACATCAACAATTTCCCTATTTTTTGCATTTTTACATGAACAGCATTCGCTAAAATGATATCATAATTAGAAGTTGTGTGTACCTTCTCATACGCATACTGCTCCTGAAGCATGATGGGAAGTCTCTCCAGGAAGGCTCTCATACATGGAGCCATGTTCAGTCCCACAACGCCCTGCTTTTTTAGTGCCGTGCGGCAAGTTGCTAAGACGTGATTGGTTGACATGGACTCTGCTGAGCTATTAACGACCAGCACATCCTGCAGAACAAAAACATTTCTTATGAAGTTACATCTTTTCTGAACAGAAATGGGCATCAATCAAAACATATACTTTAAGAAAATAACAAAAAAAATTAAAAAATAAAAACAGAATATAGTGTAACTGCCCCTTATATTTAGTTTTTAATGTTTTTTTTCCTACTGTTTTCCTTTAATAATTGAATCAGAACTGTTAGGAACAGTCATGTTTTTTAATTACATTTTACTTATCTATTGTATTTATATTTAATTATGATATATGTGTTATGTAACCATAAAGGCTTTGTTTATTAAAAACAGAGAGTAAAAAAACAACATCTTTTCTAGATTTAATAAAAAAAAAAAAATCAAAATGAATGAAAATCAACTAAAATTTAAACATTCGGGATTCTTTTACCTTTGAGCGATTGGAGCAAACAGCTACACCTACGTCAGGGATCCAAACTGTGCTGTTAATTGCTCCAGATCCAGCAACTACTGTCTGCAGCACTGATCCATCCTACATGTATAAACATATGCACAAACGTCATGAAAACACTATAGTGAATCCTTTGAAGTTTGTTTGTTAGGACTGTAAGTTAGCCTGTATGCATTTGTGAAGTGTGTGACCATGTTAGACACTGACCTGCAAAGACCAGATGTTCAAAAGTCCGCCAACTCCTCCAGACACAAGAGCAAGCCCATCTGGACTGAACGCTACTGTCCGCACAGGAGTCATATGACCCTGCAGCTGGAACACACACACTGCTCCTTCACACCGCTGGGGGTCCAGCTGGACAGAGATCAGGGAAGTCACATAACACACATAAACATAAATTCTAACTGATAAGGAAGCACTGATAGCAAAGCATTTAAAGGTTTTTGATTGCTCGTATGTATGGACACGTTACCATCAGTTTGGATTTGAATTCTGATTCCCACCAGGCATCAGGGCAGGCAGTGCTGGACTGTGAGTATGAAGAAGGGTCCTGCGGTACCGTCCACACAGTCACCAGACCATTCTGACAACATCTGTGAAAAAGATTTTTAATCCCTCAATGATGTTTATGATCATATTCTTATTTAGGTTAAGGACATATTTCACAATGCACACTTAATGAATAAAAGGTGAAAAAAAATATATAATTACACCCTTATGACTTTAAAAAGGCCTAACAAACTGAATTTTGATTTATGTAATAAGAAAAGTCATGTGAAACAAATTAAACAAAAATAAATCAATAGCAGTAACAATCATAAAAATTTAAAGAATGATTATTTGCTGTTATACTGAAAAAATGTTGCACTTGTACACCAGGCAATAACATTTGCCATAATCTTAAAAGAGAACCGTAAATTTATGAACAGTATTTGAACTACTGTTCAAATGTTTGATGTTAAAAATAAATAAATACTTTTATTCGGCAAAGAGCTTTTGACCTCATTATTTATCAAATAATAATTAAACAGGTAGCATGGTTTCCACAAAAATATTAAATAGCACAACTGTTTTCATCATTTCAGCATTGAATTATAAGAAAAATTTCTTGAGTCAACCAAATCAGCATATTAGAATGATTTTTGATCATGTGACACTGAAGACTGTAATGGTAATGATGCTGAAAATTCAGCTTTCCATTACAGCAATAAAATACATTTTAAAATCTATTCAAATAGAACACCGTTATTTTAAATCTTTTACTTTGATCTAATAAATGCAGCCTGGGTGAACATAAGATACTTCTTTCAAAACATTTTAAAAAATCTCTCTACCCCAACTTTTGAACGGTAGTGAAATTCTTCTGGTTTTTCATATTCCCAAGTTAAATAAAGCAAAACTGGATTTAGTTATCTCAAGTATTAGAGTACACTCTGTCTGGACGTACATTGGGGATGATTGAAGTTGTGTGAAGAGTTTGATTTGGGGCAAACATGTTGAGAGGTTTAGGTCCCTGACCAGGCAGGCTGCACCAGGCAACAGCATTGACAACAGCAGGATGGGTGATACTTTGCAGACATGTCCAGCTTTGACCCAAACCTGTCCCTGACACTGTCCATAAACGCACAATCTCCTCTTTAGCACAGCTTAGTAACACTTGCCCACCAGGAGCCCAGCGCAACGAACTGATGCTTTCCTACAGTCACAACACACAAAGAGAGAAAAAAAGATTTGACTGCATGTTATGAAGGCATGTTAAATTACTTCTTCACACATGAAATAATACAGACAAGAATACGTGAAAGTATATTACGCTTATGCTTATGTATGTGTGTGTCAGTTTATGATCACAATGACTCTAACCTTGTGGGCATCTATAACCACCACAGATCCATTCTCTGCAGGCTCTTTAGAGCCAATCAGAAGCCTTCCATCAGCATATCCAACTGCAAAGGGACGATCCTCACTGTACCATGCAATTTGCATCACGGCCACTGTAGAGAAGAGCAACAAACATTGATACATACATGAAACATTTTCATAAAGTAGTCTTTACACAGTTTACGGTTTCATAAAAACTGTCAGTACCATCTTTCCTGAAGCAGTGCTGGAGTTCAGTTCTCTGCATATCAGAATCATCAAGAACCTCGAGAAGTCCCAGTGTCCCATCCATGCGACCCACTAACAGGAGCTCTCGAGGCTCCCCGCCCCACAGAGACCCTGCCTCCTCTTCTGGCCAAGCTAACGATGACACCCAATGAGGCTGCAGGTTCAACGAGGCCTTCCCACCTTGTGTGCAAAAACACAACATTAAGGATGTGCCAATATTACAATTCTGTCTGCTATTTATAAGCATGTTATGACTGAAAAATGAATGGCATTAAAATGTATATAATTTATTCTATTTTGTCTAAAATTAAAACACTGAGAACTACTATTAGTTGTTTCAACTGCTACAAGTGAATTTAGGCAATACAACATTAAAATGTACATTATGAAAAAAAAACTGATTACATTTCTTTAAAGCTGAATTTCTTTATAGCTGCTTCACAGTATTAAACAAGTAGAAGAATCAATGCAAAAATGAGACAAATAAAAAAGCAGCAGTAGCAAGACAATGTGTCATTATTCAGCTCCGTCAGTTCAGTTTAGTACGGTGTACTTGTTCATTCATCATGAAACAAGTTTCCATTCAATCTATAAGCGCTCTACTGCAAGCATAAGTGTTGTTATTCACTCAATTCAAGTTCCGGTGATTCATTCACAGTTCAATTAAGTGTCGATGTTGCAAAATTCATTAATTATGAAAAAACAATTCAGCTATAAAGCAGAGACAATAATGACATTACTCAGCTCAATTTAGTTCAAATTTTATTCACATTTGATAGTGTCAGTGCCATCATCGATGATATTACTGAATATTAAGTGTCAAATAAATGCTGATCTTTCAGACTTTCCATTCATCAAAGATCTTGGAAACGTCATAATAATACATATTATTTTATTTCCATTCACCATATTAAAATGATTTCTGAAGGATCAAGTGACACTGACACCACTGTAATGTATAGTAATGCCTGCCAAACTTTTGAATGGTATATACACTATATGGTGATGGTGAGCGACTCACCATTGACTTGCCAAATGTTTACTATTTTTTCCATGGCAGCAGCCAAGTACTTCCCACTGACACTCCAAGCCACTGGAGCCAAGTTTGGATCCCCTGGAGACCCCAGATTACCCATAAACTCCTCTGAAGTATCATCTCTTAAGACAGACAAAAAAAGATCATAAACATCACATTTCAGTGAGTGAAAAACAGGCCTAATTAGGAGAAAGAGAGGAACTCACCCTTTATTAAAGACACATGTCTGCTGCAGAGTGTACAGGTTTTTGGTCACGTTCCAAATACGGACTGTCCCATCATTCCCGCTAGTAGCCAGAAGGCCTTTTTTACTACACCACCCACATGTGATCACCTACAAGAGACCAAATGATTCAGAAACTATTCCAGTGCTATTTAAACGTAGCAAACACAACATCGCTGGGGGAATCATACCCTGCTCTGGTGGGCCTCGAGTCTGAAAGTGGACCACTTCCGCAGGTCTCCTGCCACGTCAGCAAAGGTCTGCGGGCGGCTCTGGTTATCTCGGTCGTAAGCCGCCAGTGTGCGCACCAGCTGCTGCGCGGCCCATTGGCGGTGCTGCGACGAAAGCCGAGATGAGAGGCAGCATGCTGCCAGTGCATTTGCCAGCTCCAATGGGCCTACAGCAAGGGGGGCACAGAAGAGGTGGGCATAGAGAGGCGACATTAACCCTGTGATGACCGAGCATAACAAAGCCAGGACCAGCGAGATAGACATAACACACGTGCCCACACTGTACACAAACACACACACTGAAGAAAAAAACAAACAGAAATTAAATGGTGTGCTTTGTGGCAAGCTGTTGTTTTTTTCAGCTCCAACAACAAGCTTCATCTCACAATGCCCTCTGCTGCAAAAAAAAAAAACACCTCAAATCCCGATTTCTGAGATTTACTGAACTGGAAAAAAAATAATAAAAGACTGGAAAAAAACACAAAAATAAAATAATGTGCCAGTATTCTCAGCGCGCTATATGTTAACTAACCCTTTTTTCCAGTTCAGCTGTCGTACCGTGTCAAAAAAAACGAAGCCTGCACCTTTATCGGCAAGCAAGCTACCAGCGCCTGGGGTACCACAAAATGGGCGACGCACCAGCTTGTTTTCCTCCGCCACTCACCCTCAGGAAACTGGGCAAGACTTCCCTGAATTTGCATCCATCTCTCGGTGGTCAGAATTCCTCCCGGTGGCGCTGATATCCAATTCTAGAGGAAAAGTTAGGCAGGGAGACAATGATAGTAACTGTTTTTGTTTGTCTCGTGTAACTCGATATTCTTCGTATCTTCTACCTGATTGCACGCTGACCAGGAGTTTGGCAGCGGTGGTGCTGTTCGATGCCAGACAGCCAAAGGCGTACTGCGGTAACGCCAAACAAGAGAATGGTTTGGTGGGCTTGCTATCCCTCGTGGGCGCTCAGAGTATCTCCAGGGCCTAACTGTAGGCCCTGTGGAAGGCCAGCTCTACCGCCGCAGCCAAACAACATCAGACGACCAGAGTCCTAATGTCCGTGCAGCCAGAGACTCCAACCTGCTGCTAGACTGCACCTAGAGCCATCAGAGCAAATATGATCAAGACAGACACACACCCATATACAAATATAATATTAATAATCTTATATAGATATATACAGTCTATATAGTATCTATACACCTGTTAATACACCCATACAGTCACTGGAATTAAATTTATAGAATAAAGCCTAAAAAAACCCCGTGAAGATATGGCTTAGTGTCATTCTTAAATCACAAAGGCTGAGATTTAAATAAATATATACACTGCATGTTTCAGAGTGAAACGAGGCAGTGTGTTCTTTCACACGTGAGCAGCTCCACATAAACGCATCTCTGCATCTGCTCAGTTTGGATCGCTTATCATTGGATTTGGGATTCCTTCTTGCCAGAAACACTCTTAACCATCGCTTTTGTAAGAGTGAGATAACGATTCAAGGTTTCCCTGCTATAAGCGCATAAAAAGGCAATGTGTTTAACATTTTAATGAGAATTAATCATCAACATTACTCTAGCAGTGGAAAATACAATCCTACTATTCAGTGAAATTAACACAATTGTAAAATTTTTATTTGGTATGATAATTCAAACAATGTATTTTTGATTATTATGAGTGGTTGACCGTATTTTTTTTTTGACGCCGATGGCCGAGATCTTGAATGGCAGGTTGCCGATGGCCGCAATAATTTTATTTTTAAATTATATTTCCAGAAATTGAAACATTTAAATGGATAAAAAAATAAATGTTGTTAAATAAAACATACTTAACTTTAATGACCAAGTATTTTCACAAATAAATAACTATTTAATAAATATAATTAAAAGGAAGTAAGCACTGTAACCAACAGAGCACTCAGTATACTGGGAAGTTTGTGTGCATTGGAAATCACATTTTTTCAAATAAAGCCAATGTAACACTCATTTAACAAACAGCACACAGTGAAAATGACATGAACATGACAGTGGGCAAATGCATAAAGTGCAGCATAATTTTTAAAAATCAGAGGTTAAAGTTTTTCGCTCGACATCGCTGGATCTGAACTCTCTCCTCCTTCCCGACATTCATTCATAATGATAAAGACGCCGACCGTCACGCAGAGAACACGCAATTATGCAGGTCCACGTGCACACTTCACAAGATCTCACAATTGGATTCGACTAAGTTTGCAAGGTTTGTGAGATTACGTTTTCATTAGTCATTCAAAGATTTGTTTTTAAATTATATAAATGCGTATTTGCTGAATGCGGACCGCAAACGAGACAGTGTTATATTGTTTGCTTTTCTATTACTAATAATATAAAAGCAATCTTTGTAATACTTTTTTTATACATTTTAATTCCTTTGTTTAACAATTATATCTGATTATTAGATAGAATGAATGAATGATGATGCATTGTATATCATCGCTTTATTGTGTATTGTTGTACACCCAAAGCACTTTACAATCATATGGGGGTTTCTCCTCAACCACCACCAGTGTGCAAGCATCCACTTGGATGATGCGATGGCAGCCACAGGACAACGGCACCAGTGTGCTCAGCACACACCAGCTATAGGTGGAGAGGAGAAGGTCATCAAGTGTTGGGATTCTTAGGAGCCATGAGTTGACAAAGGGCCAGGGGGTTCAATTTGCATTAGATGTTTAGATAATCCGTATTGAAAATGCCGAATTTTAAAAATGCCAAAATCGCCCTGGTGATATATCGTTCGACCATAATAATTATTACATAATAGAATTATTAGTAGTAGTAGTAGTAATATTAATAATATTATAATAGTCATATTAATAGATAATCAAAATATTTGGCTAAATTGTGCAGCCCCAGAAAACGAGCACAGCAATCCTGAAGCTTAAAAAATAAGCACACTTTAATAACGCAAATGGCAATTAAATCAAATATATAAACAAACACACTAACCTAACTGATAGCAGGGACAGCGCTCTCATGACCATTGTTCTGGCTAACAGGACTTGTGCAGCTGCAGTGACTCTTTTCAGAGCCACCAGGCGATCAGCAGACGTCTGTAGACCTGCCGCCTGCTCCCCCAAAGACAAGCGACCTGATGAGCTCTTATCCACTGAGCTCTGGCAACCTATAATGACGGAGCATTCATTAATTATGCATAGAGATACACATACATATACAAATCGTAGACAATATCTGTGAAATTACAGGCATTTTAAACCATGATGCATACTCTGAACCACTACAGTGGCAGATTCACACAATCACATTGGTGCTATTATTGTACCTATTTGCAAGAGAGTCTCCTCCATGCTGTTGGTTGCAGTGATCATGGCAACAGAAGCTCCGAGAGGATCAGTGTCTGGAAAATGGACAGCCTCGGGGACGGGTCTGCGTTCACTAAGACCCAGTGGAGCAGAGAGCAACTCAAACTCCTCCTCACCCGTCAGACGCTCTGCATCATCTACATCCAACATGTCCCAGTCTTCTGCAGGAAAAATTTGTATTTAGACTCAATGATCAAAACTGTAGCGGTTGTTAATAATTCTAACAAATTTTACATGCATTTTCTGTGTTTTTATTACTTGCTGCATTATGTTTTTGTTTTTTTATAGGTATACTTTGCATGTGGACACTTTTAATACCTTCATACACACAGTCTTGCTTTCCCAGCAGGTCTGGTGCTTGACCTTTATACCTGAAAAACAGATCAGTAAAAAATGTCAGATTCATGTGAATTCGGCTATGTCAACGCATGCATGCAAACTCTCACTCACCTCTCAGGCAGTGGCCCTTTGATCTTGCTCTTCATGTTAAGGTATTTCTCTCTGCAGCTGCCACAGAGCAGATAATAGGGATTTCCACTTCCACACTCCCCTCCGAACCAGCCGTCAACATAAGAGCCATTGCTGCGGTAACCCTGGCGATTGGCACTGCGACCACATCCCGGGTGACTCTTCTTCATGTGTTGGTTGAAACTGGACACGCTGACCCCACACAGCTCACACACGACCACCTCATCTCGGTCCTCTGACTCACACACATGCTAACACAAAAGCAAACAAGACAAAACCACACAACTGCGGTCAGATGGGAGAGTAAGTTAGTATATGAAGATTTGAAATTAACGAAAGCCAATGGAACATGGATCAGGGCTGAAGCAACCCAGAATGCATCTGCTGCTTCTGTACTGTGCTGGCAAAACATGCACCCGTGTTAGTGAGAGAGCTGCTGTGCTTCAGTAGAAGTTTTTTTGTGTCCAATATGAGGATGTGAGTGAGCAAACCATATGCAAGTACAATATGTGTGCTCTTGAAAGAAGGTGTAGGTGTGTGTTTGTGTGTACAGCCGTGCAGGGGTTAAAGGTGAGTAGTAAAGCAGCGGCAGCCCCAGGCTGCTGTCACACACACCCACGTTGGCCAGTCCAGTACCTCCGGGATCCACATTCCCAGAATGTCGGAATCTGATGCAAGCTCCTGGGTGAACATGGCCTCCATGGCTTCCTGATCCAATTCGAGCTCCAACTCTTCATCCAGATTGAAGTCGTACAGCGCCCCAAGAGGCCCAGGCTCCTGCTGCAGTCCAGAACCTTCTCGACGCGCTTGAGTTCGATGTGCCTGCACTGAGCGGTACAGTCCAGCTACACAACAAAACACAATGTTAGTGTGGAGTTTTATTTTTGTAAAATTTTTGTAATTCTTAAAATTGAGTTGGTTTGTCTGGGTTCAGGTTGTGATGGCCAATTTGCTGACCAACCAGTCAGTGTAGTTGACAAGTTTAGCAAGTTTTTACTTTTTTCCCCTCATTATAAAAATAAAAATATATAACTAAACTAAATATATATAGCTGTCTGTCTATACCAGCATAGGCAACTCCATCTTGTCCTGCAGCTTTACCCCCATCAACACCCTGACAAAAAACTACCTATTATCTTTAGAATTGCCTTGAAAATCATGTCAGGAGGTTTGTTCAATGAAGGATGGAACTACCCTCTGCAGGATAGTGGCCCCCAGGACCGACGCTGCCTAAGCCTATCTAACACTTTCAAAAGGGTTGGGGTCCTAATTTTTTTTTTTTGAGATCTTGAAGCAGTCATCTTATGCACCACGACTGCATAAAGTAACACTGTAATATTGTGAATCATTATTACATTGAATCATTGTTTCTATTTAATTATTTGAAAATGTATTCTTTTGACAAAGCTTACGTTCCACACCAGCCATTACTCCAGTGTTCACATGAATCCTTCATAATAATTCCAATATGCATAATATTTGATGCTCAAAAACATTTCTTATTGGTTGGAAATATTTGTGCTGCTTAATATTTTTTGTGCGAACGATCTTAAGGATTCTTTGAATAAACATGCTGCCTCCGGTCGATGAACCCACCATAGTTAATTAAAAGCATGATACTATTGTTCGATAACCCACCGACTAGTTGATTTAGAAAACGTAACTTTGGAGATCTCTAGAGTTTACCTGCACGAGCTAGTAAAGTGCGTGCAGCCAGGTCAAAGCGGTGTTTCCTGCTGGCTGCAGAGCGTCCTCTGGGAGTAGGGCCGGCAGAGGAAGAGCCCAAATCTTGATCAAGACCTTCAGGACTAGAGGGAGAGAGAAGTAACAGAATGATAAATGGTCAACAAAAATAAAGCTACACACACTGTTTTCTTACACTCATGCAACAATACAATTTGTCATGCCATACATTCTGTAGGTATTATACCTCTCACTGAATCCCTCCTCCATCTCTGCAGCATCAGCGTTAGGGATGTCACCCGGTGAGCGCAGGTAGCTCCTCTCTGTGCTCTTACCCCCTCCTGCCGCACCGGAGAAGGGGTCTGAAGCCTCATCAGAGTCTGCCGTGCCTGGGTGTTCTATCATCCACATCGCAAGCACAGTGATGTTCTGAGCATCTGCCTCACCACGTGCACCTACAGACCAACACAGAACATACTCTGAATATCTGAAATGATAACGTGGAAAAAAGGAGAAACTCTTAATTTACACATAACATTTCTATGAGAGTGAAAGTGTGTCTACCTGTTGCTTCCAAAGCTTTCATGATCTGCCTGAGTGAGAAACCCATTTCCAACAGCGGAACTGCGATGGCAGGAGGAGGTGGAGATGTGGAAAGACGACTGCTGGGGTCTGATAATGCTTGGAGCAAATAAATAAACGCAGTCAGCTGTTTAATACAGGACTATATATAAATGGATATACAGTCATGTACAAAAGGTCTGAAAGACAGCCTTTCTAATTAAATAAATTTTTTCCATTACAAATTATATCATCATCATAATTTGAGTGAAATGTTGAATCTTTTTATATGATTTTACTTTTTTTCATTTTCCTGTACTATTTATCATTGATTACTGTACTTCTACATTTATGTAACAATTTTTACTGATGTGACAAACGTACAATGCAAAGGAGGGTTGGGGTGGGTTCAATGGTATTTTCATTGTGTATTTCTTTATTTTCTTGAATTTTTTCTGTTCTTGTTCATTGTCAGTGTGTTATCAAACTTTTGGACCACATTTTATTAATTAAGAACCAAACATTGTATGTATTTGTACCTGTCCTGCTGGTGGTCCTAGCAGGCTGGGACTCAGGTGACGTGAGGCTCTGTCTCCGGCCGTGCTCGTCTGATGGCGAGGTGGGCAGTGATGACACGGGAGGGGTCTGAGCTCTACGTGCTGGCAGAAGTGTGGTTGTCGGGTAGCTGGAGAACATCTGCCTGCTCAAACATGCACATGCAGATCAATCAGGACATAGATTGAAAGATTAATTGTTCACACACTCTCAAAGAGACAAAGTGTGTGTGTACCTGAGCAGGCTGAGTGGCATTACTCCAGGTGATTCAGAAGCCGGTGCCGTCTCGGCATCTGTGACAGGTGTGGTGGCTGTGGTAACGGGTGTGGTCGCTGTGGTGAGACATATTTTGCGATTCGCGTAAAAGATTATTTGTGTGCTTTAACTTCTCAGGGTGTTTACATTTAAACAGCGGTACTCTGATATCATTAAGAGTGCAGTGCATGTAACTGTACTTTAGCCAATATTTTGAACAATGATTACAGATTGGATGATAACCAGTGTTGGAATTCAGGTTAATAACAAAAGATTAATGCTCTCCTTCTCTTATTTTGCATAGTATAGTAGGTCATTTAAAATCAGGTGTAGTGATATTGGTGTGTGTGAAAGAGCCAAGCAAATGTTGTTCCAAGCCCTGTGCCCACTATAAGGTTCTCCATGGTACAGCGTACGCACTTAGCAATATTTACTATTTCACAATGACGGTGGAACAGATGATGCACATTCAGTAAGTAACTGACCGCATTCTGTGGATGATTTCAAAATGCTACATTTGCATCCCAGCTAATATGAAACATTCTCAGGACATTCTCAAAATTTGTAACCTAAATGTTCTTGCAGTAATGTTACAAGAACAATATTTCAATGTTATCAGATATACAATGTTAACATGAAAATGATTCATACATTATCAGTCATACAAGACAGTTCAATATATGAATGGGAGAAACTGCAACCGCCAATACGACAAAAGTCCCGCCTTCTAAATAAAAGAGCCAATCACTAATTGGTAAAGTCATCGCATCACTGCAGCTGCCATTCCCATAGAAACAGTCAGTGTCCTTAGACATGACTGGGACTACACATTTTTAATGCTATTTCAGCTTCATAATCAACATTCATTAAACCGTTCATGTCATATTTTTGCAGCAGTTTTAAAAAGTTATGTAAATGTGGGTTTTGAATGCAGTATTTGAGATTTAGTTGTTTTCTCATTTAGATTGTGTTGGTCTTGCGTGCCTGAAATAGCTGCCCGGAGGCATTGCAAATGTAGCTGTTGAATGAACCAACTTTCCTTGAAAAGGACTTTTGTTGATGTTTCATTAGTTATAATTGCTTATTTAATCATTTTACTTTGTATTTTACTGTTGTTAGAATGTATTGTTGTCCAGTCCTGTGTAACCCAATGAATGTTTTCCAGAACATTTGTATAATCAAGGAAAACGTTCCAGAACTTATGAAGATAACATTTTCATAACATAATGGGTACATAAGAACAACATTCTTAGAATATTAAATCGTTTGCTGGGAAAACATGTGGAATGAGATGAAGAAGTCAAAGTTGTAAGCTCATGTCCATTGAAGCATGTCTGACAGCAGCAATCTGGCTGAACCTTAAGTTAGACTAACTTGTGCTGGCCATCATTCCTCCAGTGTTCAGTGTCACATGATCCTTCAGCAATCATTCTAATAAGCTGATTTCGAACAAGCAGCCCTGCTTTCCCAGCTATATCCGCATGAGCAGGATGTCTTCCTGCATGGACAGAAGAAGCTGGCATGTTTGGACAGTTTATTGAACCTTGTATGTTGCGTTGCGACACTTCTGTAAGATCATTAAGCTGCCGATCAATGATTGAAAAAAGGATGATATAATGTTCAATACATCTATGTTAATGTCAAGCCAGATGTTGAATAAGGGTCCCGTGCTCTCACACTCTTTCCTATGTGGATTAGCATATATCTAACAAGATGACATACTGTAAAACTAATTTCTCAAAAATCAAGGTTCTTTATTGGCATTGATGGTTCCACGAAGAAACTTTAACATCCATGCAACCTTTTCATTTCACTAAAGGTCCTTTAGGGTGGAAAAAAGGTTATTTCGATTTTTTTTTAGTTTCTTTACACTCAGTAAAAATAAATAAATAAATAATCATTGGTCTTTGGGGACCCAAAAATGGTTCTTGCCTCCATGGTTTCACTGTGAAACCCCCTTTTGAACTGCTATTTTTTAAGAGTGATAGAGTAATTAAAACATAAATTTACAACGACCGGTTACTGACACTAACCGCGTTCCCTGAGATAAGGACCAGTACTGCGTCTGTTTATATATACTCTTGGGGAAACGCATTTTTCTCCATGACTGAAGCCTTCATAAGTCATTGAACGCACATCCATTGGTTCGTGCAGTGAATAAAAAATGTGGCTGCACAAGCCTATGGCTGTAAATGGGCGGGGTCATCTGGATTTAAGTGGCACATCGCCATATGGATCCTCAGGTTACTTTCACTGAAGCAAGACTGAGTCGTGCAGCTACATATCACTGCCAGTACCAGTACTCGTTCGTTCTCAGGGCACCGAGGTTAACGTTAGTACCCGAGTAGTTCCCTATCTATACTTCACTCGTACTGCGTCTGTTTGAGATGCTTTGGGGAACCAGTACAATCCTGCCGTGCTTTGCTAGAGGAATGACTAATACTTGAACTTGCCTTATGCACCCAAGGGGGCCCAGAGGGACCAAGTATTTTGCAGGGAAGCCCCGCAAAAGGCAGTAGGGCTAAAATCAGAGAGGTCGGCCCAGCCTTGTATCATCGTCCTGAAATAATTCAGTACAGCCTCAGAACTCACTGAGGGCCAAGAACGTACATGAATGAGGCAAATGCCAAGCACTGGTTGTCATATGACAGAGTGCCCTGCAATGCAGGAAGGACTCGCCCCTGTAAGGCCGGGATGTCCAGACTATAGAATCTGGCAAATGTGGACGGCGAGGCCCAGCCGGCCACCGCACAAATTTCTGAAATGGAAACTCCGCTAGACCAAGCCCAGGAAGAGGCGATGTCTCTAGTTGAGTGGGCTCTTACTCCCATGGGGCATTGAAGTCCCAAAGAAGAGTATGCTAGTGTTACACTTTTAAGAAGGATGCGATGTCCGTTCTTGGGGCAACACATTTATTTCTGTTAAAACAACATGAAAAACACCAGTTAAACACGGAGCGCTTTTCGTTGCGTGTACACTGACACTCATCACATACTGAATGCTACTTCTGTTCTGTTAGTCAGCTACCTTAACAGAGTATTGTAACAATAACATGTCTGATAGTGCACGTCTACGCAGATACATGGCAGTGAACACATTACTCTGTATACCACACAATTATTCAGCAATACCTGCTCTAAATCCACAAACATTGTAACAATGCTCACTCTCACAAGGTATACAGGAAAGGTAATATGAATAACATCACTAAAGTATCACAAACTCCTTTACAATGAGCACAATTAATGTATAAACTCAAACATAACTATGAAAATAACTATTTAGTATATATCCACATTACTCCAGCATTGATAACTCTATGAAGCTGTATTAATACTCTTTTTAATCACCGTTTTAATTGTTTTTATTCACAGCTTTTAATCTTCTATGAAATATGCGAATGAACTGTCTTTATTTCATGAACTAGATTTTAACCAAACACCAGTTACTGTGTTTTTCATAACAATCTGACAAAATGATTAATAAAAGTATTCTACCACTGAATCTTACTTGAATTCTTATTAACAGTACATACTGAATGTGCTTTTAAATGTAATGGCTGACAGAGTGACGCTAAATTAAGCTTTATCATGTTAATGTGTTATCACAGATATGTGTTTTTTTTTTTTTACTCAGGCTGTATGTCACTACACACGACTAATCAATGTTCGTACACATCTATTTAATTCATCATCATTCCTCGTTTTGCATTCTTATCTCAACTATGTATTTTTTTAGACATTTACTTCTCACTTTGCTCGTGCTGAAAGTTACTGGTCTTTCTTGGAGTGGATAACACTCTCGTCCGCCATTTTATGTACGACACTCTTAATCACGGTTAAAGTTAACATTTCTTAATATCTTCGGTGCGAACTACGACTCTATAAGAACAGAGTACTATTGGGCATTACTACAGTAATGATTATTGTCAGCTTACCTGTTAAAACAACATGAAAAACACCAGTTAAACACGGAGCGCTTTTCGTTGCGTGTACACTGACACTCATCACATACTGAATGCTACTTCTGTTCTGTTAGACAGCTACTGATGCGTAGTGTAAAGCTTGGGTGCCCCCTGCTGGCGAACCTGAGTTTCACAAAAACAATTTTATGCAGAACACCGTGCAATCCCGTAATGCAAGTTAATGTCAAAATAATTTTCATTGTTCTCAGACAGCGTCATTACAGACTTTAAAATTTGAAGGGCATTTTTTTATGTCTTTTCTTTTTTTAATACTGAGCGCTACACTAGCATAATAGCGTCGATTATCCATTTGGAAAGTCTCTGCTTCATAACTGGACAACCCTTTGTGCGTCCACCGAAGCATACGAATAGCTGATCCGACCACCTGAACGGGGCGGAACGCTCAGCATAGACTTCAACTCTTGGTCTTGTTCCGAAGGAGGAAGCACCGATAGAGTTATTACCTGTGCTCTAAATGGAGTAGAGAGCACTTTACATAACCATGCCTTGGTTTCAGGACGACCTTAGAGTCGTTGGGCCCGAACTCGAAGCAGGTGGGGCTCACTGATAGCGCCTGCAGATCTCCCATACGCTTTACCGATGCTAATGCTAGAAGCAGAACAGTCTTAAACATCAGGGGAAGGTCAATGGACTGTAGCGGCTCAAATGGAGGGCTCTTCAGAGCCCTCAACACCGTGGGCAGATCCCATGTAGGGACAGTGATGGGGCGAGGCGGGTTGAGCCTTCTAGACCCCTTCAGAAAATGAACAACCAAGTTGTTCCTGCCCACCGATTGGCCAGCTATAGGAGCGTGAGAGGCTGCTATGGCTGCTACATAGACCTTGAGCGTGGAAGGGTAACGGCCCTTATCCAACAGCTCTTGCAGGAAGAACAATATCAGAGATATGTCACATGAGATTGGGTTTTCCCCCCCCTGCGCCGTGGGCTGTACACCAAGCGGAGAAGACAGACCATTTAATGCCGTAGAGGCGTCTTGTAAACGGTGCTCTAGCCTGAGAGATTGTGTTTATCACGTTTTCGGGGAGGTTTGCAAGCTCCCATCGAGAGGCCAAAGGTGCAGAGCCCACAGCTCGGGCTGGGGGTGCCATATCGTTTTGTTCGCCTGAGAGAGGAGGTCCCGTCTCAGGGGAATGGGCCATGGGGCTGCCGAGAGCAGCCGGCACAGCTCTGAAAATCAGTGCTGGCTCCTCCAGAGTGGGGCCACCAGCAGCACCTTGCGTCTCTGTTCTCTGACTCGCCTGATCACCTGTGGGATCAGAGCGATCGGGGGAAAAGCGTAAAGGAGGAGGTTGGGCCAGTCGTGGGCCAACGTGTCCCTGTCCTTTGAAAAGTAAGTTGGGCAATGAGAGTTGTCTTCTGAGGCGAAGAGGTCGACCTCTGCCCTGCCGAAGATCTCCCAGATTTCCTGAACCGTTGTGGCGGTGGAGCGTACACTCCTCCGAGGGGTCGTTGTTCCGAGACAGCATGTCTGCTCCTTGGTTCAACATGCCCGGCACATGCGCTGCCCTTAGCAAACGCAAGTTGAGCTGAGCCCATTCCAAGAGGCGCTCCACTAGTACGAAGAGGCGCTTCGAGGAGAGACCGCCCTGGCAATTTATATAGGACACTACCGTCATGCTGTCCTCGCGGACTAAGACGTGGTGTCCCCTTAGGTCTGGCAGAAAGGTGTGAAGGCCCAAACATCCTGCCAGCATTTCCAGGCATGTGAAGTTGACCCTCCTCTTTCGACCAATGGCCGAAAGCCGGTTTGCCATCGCACAACACTCCCCAACCAGCGTTGGAAGTGTCTGTCAAGACTACCTTCCTTCTGCAGACCATTCCCAGGGGCCCGCCCCGTTCCATTCAACGTGGATCTTTCCAAGGGGCCAAGGCTGATACACAGGCCCAGTCTTCCTTGACGCGAAGTCATCCCAGACGCCAGGCGCAGGATGGAACTCGTGGTTTCAGCCAATACTGAAGGGGCCGCATCTGTAGTAGGCCCAACTGTATTACACCGAGGCCATGAGGCCTAGCATCCTCTGAAACACCTTGAGGGGGGGGCGAGAGGCTCCAACTCTGAATGAGGCTGTGAGCTGCTGAATGGCCAGAGCACGTTCTGGCGCGGCTATTGCCCTCATTTGGGCTGAGTCTAAAACTGTTCCCAGGAACGATATCTGTTGGCTGGGGGACAGCGCGCTCTTGGCAAAATTGACCCTGGCATTCTAAGTGGCTGAGGAGGAGGGATCGGTGAGATAGTAGCTCGTCCTCCGACTGGGCCAGAATGAGCCAGTCGTCGAGGTAATTCAGAATGTGGATTCCCGTCTGTCTCAGCGGGGAAAGAGCCGCATCCATGCACTTTGTAAAAGTGCGAGGAGCCAGGGACAGTCCAAAGGGAAGGACCGTGTATTGATAAGACTCTCCCTCGAAGGCAAATCTCAAGAATCGTCTGTGACAGGGGACTGTCTGGGTGTGAAAGTAACCGTCTTTCAGGTCCAGCGAACAGAACCAGTCCCCTGGGCATACTTGTGAGAGGATCTGTTTCAATGTAATCATCCTGAACGACCGTCTCATGAGGGTGCGATTCAGACACCTGAGATCGAGAATGGGCCTTAGGCCGCCAACCTTCTTGGGGACGAGGAAGTAATGGCTGTAGAAGTCTGACTCGCTCTCGGCTGGGGGAACCATTTCTACGGCTTCTTTTTGCCAGCAAATTCATCACCTCGGCGCGCAGGACATGTGCATACTCACTCTGAACCGAGGTGGAGACCACGCCGCTGAAACGCAGGGGTCTTTGAGCGAATTGGAGTCTATAACCTTGTTGTATTATTCCCATGAACCAGCTTTACACTCCGGGGATGGCCTGCCAGGCCTCGGCCCGCGTGGCAAGGGGTTGAATCGTTTCGAGCAGTGGGCCGCCCAGTGGGGACCCGACGCTCGTGATGAGTGGAAGAGGAAATTTGCTCTCTTATTGAAAATGTGTTTTATTTTTCCCGCTATATAAGCGGTTGGTTGTGTTGACACGATTAGAACAGGCCCCATGTTCACAACAGTATTTTTGGTCACAAACACATTGCCATCTGCACCCGGAACTGAACGGGGTGCTTGAAGGCATAACAGCGGTGTTTTGGGGGGTGGTTCGGCTGCAGCTAGACTTGGCCCCCTCCTGTTCCTGTCCCGCAGATCAGGATGACGCCTGAGGAGCAGGGTCCAACACTATCTTGGGTCGGGGGCCCTGGCATTTAGGAAACTGGTGGCGTCTGGCCGACTGGGAGCGCTGTCAAGTTTAGCCATAGATGGCGCTCCAGCACCACTAGGCTGGCTATGAAGCCTCCGCATCTGAAGCCTCCAACGACATGCTGTCGTCCATGGTGTCACACTCGCTTCCTCCAAATGAGACCAGATCGCTCGGAGCCACAGAGGGACGCTGGTCTGAGAGGGAGAAGTGGACTGGAGAAACCTCTCTGAGCAGAGAGAGTGAGGCACGCGGGGGCTCCAGACGGCGGGCCTCACTTCGTCGCCGAGTTCCTCTGCCCCGCTTTGCTGCTTTCCTCCCAGGCTCCTGTGAGGAAGAAAGCTGAGGTTGTGAGGGTCGAGTCGCTCTCTTACAATAAATCTTCCACAATCGCAGAGAGGCGAGACTCATATCCTCGCAATGAGGACATTCCATCTCATGAGTGCTGCTTCGCGTGGGGCGGCTCCCAGCATGAACCACTCGCCGTGACGTCAGCAATGTGCAGAGGGGCCTGCACATCAACAGTAAGGGCGCAGCATTTGAAACACGCCGAAAATTCCTTTATATCGCCGGATAAGCGGCAGGGACCGGAGACCATGCTGCTCTGCAGCACAGTGCGGTCTGAAGCGCGAGAATGTTTGCGCGGTGAAGGGTCTCTCGATCCGCTGCGATGCTGTCACTAGCGAAGGCTTCGTAGTCCCTCATAGAGCAAGATATTAGTCGTCGCTTCAGTCGAAGTAATCTGAATCCTATTGTGAAGTGCCTGTTTATATAGCCAGATGACCCAGCCCATTCTGGCGGGCTTTGGTTCGTTTTTTTATTCACTGCACGAACCAATGGCCGTGCAGTTACACTGCGTTATTGAAAGGCTTCAGTCATCTGAGAAAAATTAGTTTTCCCCAAGCATCTTAAACAGACGCAGTACGAGTGAAGTATCGATAGGGAACCACATTTACAAACTTTCACAGTTGCTCAGATGATGTTTCCTGTATAAGTGTTACCAACTAATGTTTTCAGGTGACTTGCTTAACGGCGATCAATTTGTTGCTAAATGTTCCTAAATACCATAAATCAAGTAATAAATCAGGTCATAAATCATCCATCTGACATATGGTTTATGAGAAGACTACTGTTATGATCTCAATTTTCATAACAGATGAAAACAAAAGTTTCAAATTCGAGTCATTAGTAATAATTTAAACTATTTATTGAACAATGCAGTCATTTATCATATTGCTCCGCCATTTTAATAAAAGGTGACAGTCAGTGCATTAGGTGACAAAAGGCGACCACCTATATGGACCAGGACTGGTTTTGGGTTTAAGACAATTAGTTTGCCTAGAAACACTAGGAAAATCACTGTGGCATACAAACCTCTTTGTTGCTTTATTAAATTCATTTTAAAACATTATTTTACTAATGTGTTTGCCATCAGAATATCAGTTTGCATTCATGATCCCATTCGTAACAATTCTATTTCAATGGGTTATATGAAATCTAATTGTATAAGCACTTATAAAGCACTGCAGTTGTAAGTGGCAGAGCTTGCAGCTCTTAAACTCTTTTGTTGGACTTCTGCTCCATCAGCCAATCAATGGAGAAGGGCTCTGCTGATACCAGCGCATCACTTCCTCCTGACCTCTCTCTCGCTCCGTTACTGGATGCCAGACGCTCTCGATTGTCAATCATTGTCTCCTGTTCTCGTTTGCACTTGCCCTTGCCACTTTTTAGTCAGTGAGAGTAAATTGTTTTGTGTGTGTGTGTGTGTGTGGCGGCAGGGTGCTAAAGAAAAACATTCAGATTTGCCAACGCTAAATTAGCATATTAGTATTATGCATGGAGAGGCACTTTCCATCCCTCTCTTAATGGTTCTTACACATGCGGCTCCACCATAAGCAGAAAGTCCATGACACGCCGGCCACATAATTACAGGTTGGTGATGGGAGACACGTGACGTGATGCTGAGGTGTGTGTGTGTGTGTGTCGAAGTGTATGCATACTGTATGTCTCTTCTGGGATAGTGGAGGATGTGTATTTTTAGATGTCTAAACTCCATTACATCATTCGAATGTAGAGAAAATATCTTCAAGGGAACATATTTTCAGGATTTTCCTTGCTCTTTTGGAAAAAAAATTATAATAATCAGCTGATTGCAATGCTCTGACGCCAGACCCGATCATTGAAACTAAGGTGCAAAGTGGGTCCGTTTGAGAATCATCATGTTATGATCTCAATAGGGCCTTTCGTACCGCATGGAACCTTTTCATAGTACCAGAACTAATTGTGGAACTACCCACTTTTTGGCGTTTTCGCACCGCCGGAACTGGGAGCGATTTTAGTACCGGACTGCCTTTTTCGAGAACCAAATTAGCTCCTACTCCGGAGCAGGGTCTAACCAGCACAACTGGTACTAATCGTGACGTAAGTAGACATTGATTGGCCAAACGCGTATGAAAACGCCCTCACCTGCCATGATTTAAAACGCTGTGTAAACATACTGTAAACACTGTGTCAATTTTTTTCGCAAGTATGGAGAACAGCGATAGTTGGGCGGACGCTGAAGTGCAGGCACTTGTATTAAATGTAGCACTGCCAGTTGTCGTTGTAGATTCTTAGTCCTCCTTTCCGTTTCTTTCAATCGCTTTACGTATACGTCGACTTTCCATGTCCATTATTGTGAAACCCGTGAGACACAACAAACTCACAGCTCCGATCACAGCGTCCTCCATCCTCCTGTTGTTAATGTTGTTCTTCTTTGTTTCTGTTGTTGAACGCCGCGCACAAATGACGTCGCTGTCGACCGGCTTACGTCACTTCTTAGTACACACTGTTGGTGCGAATGCAACCCTTTAAATGGTACTGGGAAATAGTTCCCGCACAATCGTCCCAGTACTTTAGTACCGTACATTTAGTTCTGGAACTAAAGCGGTGCGAAAGGGCCTATAGTCATGAGTGCATTATATGACCCCCCCCACATTTACACGTCGATGCCTATTTAGTGTTCAGCAGCTTGCCTCATTTTACTTCTAGTCTTATAGGTGCAGTAGCAATAGCAAGTGTCAAACAGATGGTGTAAGTGATCACATAAAATAAGATGTTGCATAAGATGTCGATTAACATTATAGCCCACAGTTCAAAAGTTTCGATTTAGAAAGATTTTTAATATGGTGTCCGAATATGGCATACCGAATCAATTAGGTTTGTTGGATTAAAATACAATATAAACTAGAAAAATCTAAATCCCAAACATTTTCATTATCACAGAAATGTTTTTAATGAACAATTAAAAACAATTTCAACTAATTAAAATATTTCTGCGATGATGCAAACTTCAATGTGGAGGATTTATATTTGTTCTAGTTTATATATATATATAATACTTTTAGTTTGCATTTAGTATTTTTAAAAATGACAGATTGATAACGTATTTCTGACATATCTGAAATATTAGAACATA